>CM069913.1:117390271-117792272 GCA_036172215.1 Camellia granthamiana
AAGATAAAAGAAGAGTCAAAGTCAGAGCCAGTGATAATCATATCATCCACATACAATAATAAGGCAACAAAACCAGCAGAGATGTAGAGAAGAAACAAGGCAGAGTTTGTGGGCACAAAGATGAAACCCAAGCTCAATAACAACTATTTGAAAGCGATCATACTAAGCACAAGAAGATTGTTTCAAACCATACAAAGCACGCCGAAAACAACAAACCTGTCTAGAGGAATGGTGAAGGCCAAGGGGAAGACGCATGTAAACCTCCTCAGTGAGATGGTCATTAAGAAAAGCATTCTTAACATCTATCGGATAAAGAGGCCAATGACAAATAGCAGCAACAGAGATCAAAATACAGACAATAGTCATCTTGGCAACAGGGGCAACGGTCTCCTCATAATCAATACCATACTCTTATAAGAAACCTTTGTCAACCAGACAACCTTTGTAGCGCTCGAGAGAACTATTAGAATGAGTCTTGACTTTATAGACCCATTTGCAACCAATCAGATTCTTACCAGTAGGCAGAGAAACCAGCTCCCAAATACTAGTCTTCTGCAATGCAGACAACTCATGCTTGAATCCAATTAGGATCCTGACAGGTTGTAAAAGGTTTTGAAAAAGAGTGAATAGCAGATAAAAACGTACAATATGAAGGAGAAAAACAAATTTTAGCAAAACCAAGTTTGACTACTTGTTTACGAAAACGAAGGGGATAGTTACGGTTAGCAAGATCAGAGTCATCAGAAACAGGAGGATCAGCAGCAGGGGCAGAGACAACTAGTGAAAGGAGAGTCTTGCGACGAGAATAGACAAACAACAGATGAGGAGAAAATGCAGGCGGGGGAGGTAGTGGAGAGGATGGAACAGACTCATGGGGAACAGTGGAGGAGGACTCAGCAGAAAGGGTAGTAGGAGGAGAAAAGGAACAAACTCATGGAGAACAGTACAGATGTACTCATAGGAGGGACCTTAGAAGGAAATGGATCAATGTGAACTAAATTCTCTTTAGAAACCGAAATAGTGAGAGAAGGAAGCTAAAAGTAAGCTAAACACTCCAGGAAGGCAACATGGCGAGAGACATAAAGGCAACGGAAAACAAGATCGTAACAACGATAACCTTTCTGAGTAAGACTGTAACTCAAAGAGACACACATGACAAACCGAGCACTAAGTTTTGTCCTATCTTTCTGGGAAAGAAGGACAAAACATGCAGACCCAAAAACATGAAGGAGAGAGTAATTGGGAAGTTAGAAAAACAGAGCCTCGTAAGAAGAACGACTAGAGAGTAAGGGGTAGACATACGGTTGAGAAGAAAAGCAGCTTTAAGAACGGCTTCCCCCAAAAGGGAGCTGAAACAGAGGTAGAAAAGAGAGATCTAGCTGTTTCACAAGATGACGGTGTTTAGGTTCAGCACGACCATTTTCGGAGGGCATATCAGTACAAGAAGTTTGGTGAATGGTACCCAAATTGGCTAGATACTTACAGAACTTAGTTTTAAAATACTCTCCACCTAAGTCAGACCGTAACAATTTAATAGTAAACCCAAACTGTGCAGTGATCATAAACTGAAAGTTACGAGATATTTGGTAGAAGTCAGATTTATGAGTCATAAGATAAACTCAAGTATAGCGGGTGCAGTTATCAAGAAAAAACACATAGTATACAGAACCCCCTTTAGTAAGAACAGGAGAGGGTCCCTAGACATCAGTATGCACAAGAGAAAATGGAGAAACAAAAATAGAAGTACTTTTATTAAATGGTAAAGCTAACATTTTGGCAAGTTTACACCCCTGACATTTATCAATTTGACTAGGAGAAACTTTACCTAACAACCCTGACTGAGCTATAGACCGTAAGTGGTCAACAGACAAATGACCTAGGCGAGAATGCCATAAATAAAATTGACTCGACGGAGAATCTAATTGAAATGAGAAAAGTGCAATTGGAGAGGTGGATAAAGGGAGATGCAAGCTTTCTATCACATAGAGATCTCCAACACTACGGCCGGTCCTAATCTGCTTCTTGGACACCGGATCTTGCACACAACAGACAGAAGAGGAAAAGATAACATCAAAACCATAAGCTTTAAGTTGACTGATAGCTAAGAGACATAAAGAACAGAGGGAATAGTAACAACAAACATAGCAGAGGGTAAACAGACATACCAGACCCATTAGCAGTATTAATAGTAATAGGAACGGGTGGAGGAATACAGTTTTGAATTAAGGAAAGGTGAAGAGTCATATAATGAGAGGCACCAAAATAAAAAAGCTAGACAGAAGAAGGGATACTTGAAGAAGACCCAAGCAAAACTGAATGAAGAGAGGTAAGAGCAGAGGTAGATGGGGATGGCTGAGAGGTGGATAGGATATGCTAAAGTTGAGTAATCTGAGCACTCAAGGAAGCCAAGTCAGGATCGGTAGCCGGAGCAAATACAGTACAAGCAGCAGGAGGTCGGAAAGTACTCGATGTGGGACCGCAGAACTGTGTTTGAGAAGACGAAGCAGGCTGACGTCCTTTCTTGGGACAGTTGTTCCTCCAATGACCCTTCTGATAGCAGAAATCTGGACCTAATGGTCCTTTCTTGGATTTCGCAGTGGACTGAAGCTGATGAGGAGGTTGGGTCGATAATAAAGGAGGCTTAGCAAAAGCCAAGAAGACAAAAGGAGGCAGAGTCTGACTGGTCGTCTTAAGACAGGTTTCCTCAGAGAAGAACTCACGAACAATAGCATCCATAGATGGAAGAGGAGTCCAGTGAAGGATGCCACATCGAATAGCCTCATACTGAGGGGATAGAGCCGTTAAGAACTGCACTAAACAACCCTGCTCCCGAAACTCCATACAAGTGTCCAGTATCTTGAGACTAGGTGGTTCCATAAGAGCCAACTGATCCCAGAGACCTGTCATCTTAATATAGAAGTCCTTAATAGAGTAATTCCCACTGACGAACACTCTGAAAAGCTATTTCCAACTCATACCGCTTGGCAAAGTTGAACTGTTGATAAACACTCTGTAAATAATCCCACACCTCCTTGGCAGTACTATATTTAGAAATCATCATTCCAATACGATCATTCACAGGGTTATGAAACCAGATTAGAACTTGGGCATTATCACAATTCCAAGAGTCAGAGGAAGTCTGATATCCTTTTGCTTTTAGGTCCGATGGATGAGGAACAGAACCAAAAACATAACCCCATTTTTTCTGACCAAGAAGAAAATTCTTCATAATACTGGCCCAATAAGCATAATCGGTACCAGTGAGTTTGCATTTAATGGCTTGGATTTTGGTGTCCGACATTATAATAAAACAGAACTAATGGGTTGAAGTATAATAACACAAAAAAAATTTGTTCCAACTAACCAGATAATCACAAACAGAGGGGCTAAAATGTAAATAAAAGTTTGATAACCACATCAACACATTGAATCAACAAAGCAAGAAAGGAAGAGAGACCACAATTCAGACAGAGAGAGACAAATCAGAGAAGTCTCGATGGGTTGCAATAGAACAGGGAGAGAGACAAAAGCTTCAATTGAGACCAACGATCCAGGAGAGAGATGACTAATTCGATCGAGACCAATGAACCAGAATCAGAGACTAAAGGCTTCAATCAAACAGAAACAACGACCCACGATGAGTGTCAAGTTGAGTTTCTAAACCAGAGAGAGACGACGGCCCTTGCGATCGCGATCAAGCCTAGAACAGAAAGTCACGACTTCAACCTAGAGACAAGAAGCTGTCGCAACTTCACAGAACCACCGAGAGAACTTCGAACAACAAGTTCGAACGAGGAGAATGAACTTCGAACAATCTCAAGGCTAGATCTAGGGTTTTGGCTCTGATACCATGTAAATTTTCTAAATGAAACTGTATATTCAATTGCATATTTACAAAGTACACAACTGTTTATATAGCCTTAAGACAAAGATAAAAAAAAGGAAATAGAATCCCTATACAATCAAAGGGATATCAAATATGCCTAATATAAATATATACAGAATATATACTAATATACAAAATAGATACAAATATATTCTCACAGCTACATGAAGGGAGATAGGAAAGAAATTCTCACATGATGTGGTGAACCACTAAGAAGCACAAATACAGATAAGGATATGGACACAGACACAGACACGGACACGGTGGGAATACATAAAAAATATATAATTTATATTTTTGTATTTGTAATGTATATGAATATTACATTGAAAAACCAAAAATAAATAAAACTCAATATGAAAAACCCACTCCATCTATAATTTAAACATCATTATTCAACATACAAAATACTGTCAATCATAAACCATTACATCACAACTATCAAAAGCAATTAATTTAATATCAAAAGTATCCTATGGCGTGTCCGGAGGCAAGACACACATGCCTGTGATGTGTCCCTAATGTGTTTAATGAGGAAAACATGTCATGGGTATGTCCAACATGTGTCTAAGGCATGTCAATGTCCGAGGACACGGCTAGGGCAACTACTTTGAAGTTTCAGTGCTTCATAAATAAATAAATTGCACTGTAAGTAAACATAAGAACCAGTTCGTTATTTTATTACCATCATCAGATAACTATGGTCATTAGTTTAAAGTATATTTTTGTACACTTTGTTAAATTAAATTTATCATGTGATCAAATTTACTGCTAGATATTCACCCAAAAAAATTTACTGCTAGACTTCTAGTTAAAAATTACATAAATACACTTCAACTTCCTAGTGCTCCAGACACAACAATGATTTTCCTTTTGCAAAAATGAGTTCAGATGATATTATATATCAAGTACTTATGAGGCCAACAAAATACAATCATTTTGAATTAAATGCAATTATTAACCATCAGTAAATGAAACCCAGTGAAAAAATGCAAGAGTGAATGAGCTTATAAGAGTTATCTTAGCAATTGTATATCCAATTAGGGTCAAATGACGGTATCCACCTTAGTTCTGCTGAAGGAACAATATGGAGTAATGAAATCAATAGAGAACTTCCAAGCCAACCACCTCAATTTGCAATGCTTTCAGACTTTAGGAGAGATTCTAAAAACCCAAGTGCAACACTGGGCTTCATAATCTCTTATTCAGTTTTCTCCATTTTTCCCCCTCTTTCGTCCCTTTCTAAGTAGTTGTTCTAAAAATCCATCCATGTCACATTTTAACAGTTATCATCCACAAGCTCCATACATAACACTATTAATTCTCATCCAACCCTAGCATCTGAAAGCCTCTATCAATCCATCTTTGGCGTTGAGAACATTACAACTGCATATGATAATAATGTTGCTTGCCTTATATAGACAGACCAGCCCTTTAGATTAGAATAAATTTGATAATTAGGAGATCAAAGCAGGTTGGGGGGAAAGCTACACAACAAGAGATAAGACACCCACACTTGTGAATTGAAGAGAACCGTCTTTGTGAAATCATTTCTCAAGCTGGACATAAGAAGTCCTTTGATCTCATTTTTTTTCAGGAGTAGTCTGCTTAAATATTTTGGAAAGATAGATGGTTGGACCCACTTCAAGTCACTTCCTTCTTACAGAATACTCAAAATCAATATAAATAAGAGTAGGAATTTACATAATAAGTGACCTATACAAAGGGAAGATTAGACGGTTTTCACTTTCCCTTTCCATTGTTCTTTGATCACACTGACCGTCAGTTATTGTCGAAAGATAGGTAATCAATGATTAAACTGTATTCTTAAAAATCCAAACTCCATGTCACATTGACCTGGGTATGTGTATCGCATGAGGTGTGTTTCAAAATGTGATATCGCCTAAATTTCCAGTTTTGGGATGACAATTTTAAAAGCATCCTAATTTTCTATATCCTATCTTGGAGTAAATGAAGTCCCAAAAAGAACATAATTTGACATAAGTATTACAATCATTTAACCCATCTCTTCAACAATGGCACAAAGAATGTAAATTATAGCATCTAGAGAATTATGAATCCATTGCTTGCTCTGTTTAACACTCTTCCACGATTTCGCAACAGAATGTTAAACATTAATTGCAGATACATGTCAGTGTCAACATGACATTAAAATTTCAATAAACAATCCACAAGTTTACTCAAAGATCTAAACCATCACATAAATCATAATGCATGTTCCGAAATCCATAGTGTTGTGATCAAAATGAAGAATTACATTGAACACACTTTCCTTCATACCTATCAAGGGCCATATTTCTTGTCTGCCCAGAACCCAGGCTAAGGGCAACTAGCCATCGGTCAACAACTCTGCTTCCTCCTTGATACAAGTTCACATCAATTACATGCAACTTGATTGCCGTATTTGAGCTGCTAAATAACCTAGATATTTGAAACTTTCTCCACTTTTTTTCCGAAAACGGATTTCTCACAATAGCATATGTTGAATCAACAGAAATTGAATAATCTTGGCAAAGCTGTGGGCTTCCTTCCTCCCATGTGGATAGCGTTACCTGGAAAAAAAAATTTAAGCAAACATAGCGATATCATATTAAAGCAGACCACCGAGTCATATAAAAGATCACTACAACAACTCTAATATAACAAGACAAGTGCAGCCTCAGAGGTCAAACCTCTCATCTGGAAAGCTATCATAAATAGATAGATATTTTCCACCAACCTAATCAGAGGCTAGTGTGAAAAACAGCAATGGTGATAACTAATGCCACCAAAATTAATTCTTTCGCATCTATCCTTCCCATTTGCTTTGGGAATAAATGGATTCAATCATTTGACATTTCCACAAGTTATTTGTGATGCTCCTTAGGCCAAAAGTCTTTTCACTGGGTTGTGTTCTCTCATTTTATTTGCGTAGGTTCAAAAAGCCTTTTTCTCAAAAATAGCACCTTGAGTTTGATCACCAAAGGCATCGGTTTACCCTATTCCAGGCTTGCAGCAAATAAACAGCATAATGAAACCACTTTGCTGGCTTAGTTTCTATTTCTTGCTTTGGCTTGTTAATTTGTCTTATTATTCTTCTATTACTTTTATTTACATGAAAGGGACTATTCTCCCTCCATTTTTGCAAGCAATGGCTGCATAGACACAACTTACAGGAACTATTTAATTTCTGAATTTACCTGTAAAACTGATTTTAAGAATAAAAGTACTTTAGAACCATGGTCCATGAATTTCTCAAAGATTTGTTCTATTCTCTTTAATCCACACTCAAGTCCATCTTTCATACACTCAGACGAAAGAGGCATGCGGATAACAGTAGAATCTGATGAAGACCACGGCATAGTTTGGCCAATCAACAAGGGATTAAATTGATCACGAAATTGCTCAGTCAGATTTGTACCTGAAATCATATTAGGGGAAACTGTGAGTTTTTAGATGCTCTTTGGAGATTGAATACATATCGCAAACTTATCAACAATTTCCATAATAAAAAAGGAAAGTGGAAAATTTGGGGAAAAAATTAAGAGGGAGGGAAAGAAAAAGAGAGGGGGAATCATAACTTTAAGACAGCAGACCACATCAAATAATGAGTAAAACAAGCAGGAAAAAATGCAGTCTTCAAAAAAGTATGTTCATAAAGTGGTCAAGATTTTTAAAAACAATTGTGCTATCACTCGTGAACTATGAAGCATGTGTACGGATACTGGTAAAATCTAATAAAAATAAGGTTCAGGTATGACACTCATACCCGTACACATAATCGAAGCCTTACAGATAGCACAAACCAACCTACTCGGAAGCCAAGCCTAGTTGATTTTACACTCAAATTCTTGAATCAATAGATTACAGGAACTACACATACAAAGTTATAAAAATCAAGCAAAACAGACATGGATAGGGGAACACAGCATCACAGATGCAGTTTTCCAGTTAATACCATTGGTTAGACTTCTTCACAATTCCCCACACCTTCTCCCTTAGAAAAACTGGTAAACATAACCAAGACATAGTGGAGATCAATACTTCTTTCCCATTTCCTCATGTCATACAGAAAAATCATATAACATTGAGCAAGACGCATTTTCAAATGGTTGATGATAACCTTATGTTTGGTAATAACCTAGTAAAACTTTGACACCCAGAAATATTGTTTTTAGCAATTAAAGTAAATGAAAATTTTGAAATTAAGCTTAAGATTCTAAATCTAAACTAAAGAATGATAGATTAATAAATAGGCTAGAAAGAGAAACTTGTCTAGCCTTCAGACAGATATCATGTACGTCTATTTTTACATTCCAAGTGATGATGGAAGAGAAACTCCATGACCCAAAAAAGCATTATTTATGGTTAAGGGTTGTGAACTGACTATTTTAGGAAGTAAAATGTTTTATTTGTTTGAGTTTTGAGTTTGTGGTGTGGGGCAGTAGATGAGGGGTTACAACAGCTACTAAACAATCAACAAACAGGCAATATATTGCCCTATAAACTTTAAATGCCAAAATTCTTCATCCTCGACAATTCTCTAACCAAATTGTTCCTGCAAACTTCAAGTAATCACTCAACAATGTCAAAGATATAAACATGAAAAAGTACAACTAATTATACCGCCAAGCACTAAAGACAGTGAATGCACAAATGCATATTAACAAATTACCTATCAAGGAGAACATTTTTGCTGCAGGAGAAGAGCTTGAAGGCAGAGCAAAGGCCAGACCCTGAGGATCAAACATGTAAAGGTACCCACCAGATACAACTGATGGGAGATCACATATGTAGAAACAGCTAAGCAGTCCTAAGCCGTAGTTAAGAGCATCACCCTGCAATCTCCAAGGAGGAAGAAACTGGAGGTGACTTAATTCCTCCCTACTCAAGCTCACCCCTTCCATGATAGCTAAGAGAGCAGGCCCTTGAAATTCACCTAGTCCAACCAAAATTCAATTTGGTGAATGAGATTTAGGATGACACAACAAAAGAACACTAATGCTTGACACAAAATCCACCAATGAGCTAAATCAAGAATTCATCTTTAAAAACATTGTGCAAAGTTGCATATTCATCACAAGTTAGTGTAAACCCTTTACCTCTGTAACAGATATGTGGCTATATAATAATACAATAAGCAGTAGCTTCAATTCACAATTTAGGGCTCCCTAAAAGCTCGAACTCTAAGTCCTTATCCTTAAAATGGCATTGTTACATTGACTCATCTAATGCAACAACAAAGACCGGAATCATGTAAGTACCTAGATTGTGCTGCAACAAAGTCTGGCGTGGATGTTCCCTCTTGTCAAAGATTAGGTGAAACTTTTTTGCTTTGCAGCAATCTGCCAACTCAAGAAGGTCAAACAACAAAAACTCACTGTTCCCGTACGATGCCAGAAGCTCACATACTCTAGCATAGTCCATGCACGGTAAATCTTTAGTCATTTCTTCGCTGACTAAAGAGAGACAACGAAGTGATTGAACTCCCAACCTGTTTGCCAGATCATTATTGATACTCGGATGTACAAAATGTTTCCCAACAAGGGTATTCTCCATCCATAATGCATCATTATACACAAGCTCTGTAGAACACCTCAGGATACCGAAAGCATCTGGAATTAACAGTGGAGTAGAAGCCTCAAATGGCCTATCAGAGAAACAGTCTGCAACAGCTTCTAGGACACAATTGACAAAACTCAACTGATCAGATGACAGGGCAGACCCTTTCACATCCATCTGCAAGCGTTGTAGCACATGGAAATAGTCAAGAACATCAAAACTGAGTCGAACACCTAATGCCAAAAGCAAAACTCTGAATTCTGATAACTCAGATGGTACCACATATAAATAAGGACTAAATTTCACAGGTGAATCGAAGGCAAGTGCATTTGCAGGTACAAAATCATCTCCAATCCAAACCCAAGAAACACCATCCAAGGCAGACTTCAGAAACATAAAATCATCAGTATCAACATATTCTTGCAATTTTGCATAAAGTAAAGGAAGTTCCTTCTGAAGTGTAGCATCAAAATCAGGTTCCACGGCAGAATCTGACTTGAGCTGGGCATAGGACTTGGATACGCCAATTAATTGCGTGGACAAAACATCTATACTTGGGAGATCCATCCAACCAAGTTTACGTTGTAGGTACATTGAGCGGCATTCACCATCTAGTATATTCATTTTAGATGAAACAAACCACATCTGTGATTTAGGTCTCACACTCACTGGAGCTGCCACTACATCACTTGATACTAACCATGGAAGTCCTTGCAGAGGTGGACCAGCACAAACAGGACACCATGCAATACCTTTCAGTTCTGACCAAAATTCTTCTCCTGGCTTATCGCCAATCAAATTGCCTACAAATGAGTCAATGTCCAGACCATCTTCAAAGCAATTCTCAGATCTCTCTGGAAAGTACTCCTCTGCTTCACCATCAGCAACACCGTAGTTATGACTTTCAATGGCAGTTCTAAGTTCATTGTAGTTGCCCTGGTCTTCCTGAGATGAGAGCTTGAATGCTATTGCATCTAAACAAACAAGTAACCTGCTCCCATAATTGGCTGTTTCTGAGTCTTTCAATTCATGTAACATAGAAACTGACCTAGCACAATCAAGCAAACCAGTAAAACCCAAGTTTTGTCGAAGTCCAAGGTAAATTAGAGTCTCCAGAGTTTCAGGATCAGAGAACTCCTCCGAAGGAAAGAAAACTTCCTTGTGCAGCACCTTCTGTAGCTCAAGAACACGAGGATCATACAACCTGCCAAAAACAATATATTTAAATGTGCATGTAATTTCCAAAGAATAGAATAAGTTATTAGAAGTATAAAAGATTTGAATGACGGTTGACCTGCTTGCTCATGGGTCTATTATGCAAGTAGTAACCTTTTCAAAACATAAACTTTTAGCCTCTTACTGAAAACCTTTTGAGGGTACGGTCTTTTTCCTCGCACATTTCATGCACTCTAGCTTTCTCATTAGCAATGAGAGCGATCCGAGCTTTTCATGGACAGCTCAGGCTCAGCACACTTAAAAACTCGTTCAAGTTAGAATAAGAGGAAAACAAACCATTCTCAAGCCATTTTGAAAGCTCATTTGTTAAACAAGCCAATCTCATGCAGCATCAGGCTTCGCCATGAGATAGCTTATTAACAAAGGGTATTAGCTGCGGTGAGGGTATAGAATATGAATATGTAGATAGTACTTTTGTACTTTATTTGTATACATAAAGGAATCAAACATAAGTGCATTAAAGGTATTTAGAAAATAGAAGAGAAAGAAGAAAACGAAAGTCAATACTACTGACTCTAGACAGTCACAGTATATCAGCATCCTAATTTGTAATTTAATTTGAACTGCAAATTACAAATGAAAGAGCATGACATGGAATTAAAAAATGGACTGCAAATAACAAAGTCCTCATATTTCACATCCCATTTGTTAGCAACTGGTTATTCACAAAGCAGAAGGCATCTGGTTAAGAAAGCAGAAATTTGTAAATCTATGGTAAACCTTAGCTGCCAATTCTACAATTCAACTAAACTCAACAAAGGCTTTTTTCCAACTTCCTGGGATCGACAACATGACTCCTGTTTCATCATTCCACTTGGTCAAGGGCCATTTCTTCATATTAAAAATATAGCAACAGAAACCATAATCTTAGAAGACGAACCCCAAGAAAGAGTATAAATTTCCACTAGCAGGTCCACTTTTTAAAAATGCTATAAAATTTCATGGACCACAATACTATCAAGCAAAAAATAAAAGTAAAAACAAAAACAACAGGATTGCAGGACTTTTGATCTTACTCGAAAAGCAACTTTAAGATCATTAGTAATTTTATTGGTAAGAACACAAATTCCCACATATGGAATGGGAGAAACGAATACATACCTGGATGGCTCCTTCCAAGATCCATTGCATGCCAACACAAAAGCTGTATTGGAAAGTGCTGTTTTGATAGAGTCATCCTCTGCAATCAAAAGCTTAACATCACGTAAAATAGCGGAGAGAGTTTCCTGATGCAATATAAATTCAGGCATGCGAGTGAGTACATAATCTTTATAGAATTCTTCCCTTGAAAGTTCTCTAATCTCTAAATAACTTCTCAGAATGATTCTTTCTTTATCTGATTCCGTGCGTACAAAGTTATCATCCAAAAGATCCTCACGTACACCACTTGGTTTAAGCCATTTGGTAGGTTCGCTTAAACAAACTAATTTTCTACTCCTGAAGGACTCAAAAATAGGAAGCTGTTTGATGATGTCAATATGCATGACATCCATTGAGTCTTCACTGAACCACTTGGACTGGAGAATAAAACTCCGAAGTTCATGCAGTTCACCTTCTGATGCATCTATGAAGAGCCCCTCAATGTTCTCTAACCCACCAGCAACAGCCAGTAGCGCATTTAATAGGCCAGTTGCAGTTGGAGGCTGCACATAATTTTTCAATTGGCCATGTTCGATTCCAAGGTCACTCCTCAAGATTAAGCAACCTACTCTGAGCAACAGAGAGGACATGTTCTCACTCCAGCCATCATCTTCAATCACATTTGAATTCTTAACAAGCTGCAATAGATTATGGTTTCCAACTGGCAAAATAGGCCACTTAGAAAACACCAAAAGATCATCACAAGACAACTGTAGGTATTTCCATAGTAGCCTCATCCATTCCAAACTAGGCTGGCCTTGAAGACCAGGGGCCCAAGTTACCTGCTTAGCATGCTGCCACTCTGGTGGAAGTAATCTTGGAAAGAGCTTTTCAAGCAAATGGCATGTCAAAAAAGAAATATTGAAATCCTCACTTTGGGCTAGATCGCATAACTTCTCGTGAAGAATTTCAGAGATTCCACGGTCTACAAGTTGATGAGGAACTGAATCCTCAAGAAGACCATACTCATCTCCACGTGTAACATATATTCTTTCACCCACCCCTCTTTTCTCAAATGTCGTGAATAAACCATTAGAAAGAGGCACCAAAGGTAAACCACACAAATTATCACATTGAACAGGAACTCTTAAATCAAGTAAGCAATACTCAAGGGTCAAGATCATTGAATCTCTGTCTCTAAAGCCACGCTTCCGCCTAATCAACAATGTCCGTAATAACTGAGGTGAAAGGAAATGCAACAATGGACAGAACTCCATAAATTTCTCCACAAGTGTCTTAGAAACGGTCACAACCGGTAAACTAGTATCTGACAATGCCTCAACAAGCTCATGAACCTTATGAAAAGTAAAATCAGGAAAAATAGCTTGTTTGGTTGAGATCCACTGTCCCCCTCTAGCTTTTGTATACAATACACGAAGTCCAAAGTCAGCAATAAAAAGGTAGAGTTTCCGCACCATTGATGCCCAAGGTTCTACACCAACAGCCGTTGGCCAAAATGAAAAGAATAAATCACATGGACCGATTTCCACTGCAACTTTCTCAAGCAAGTGACCATAAGCTGGGGCAACAACATCTTCGAGGAGGTAAATATTCCAGTCCGAGCGTTTTTTACCACCCCCTGCCATGTCATTACCGAACCAAATATCCCTCCGGTTTGATGACAACTCAAAATATGCATTAACATGAACTTGAAGACCGGTGTTTATAGGAAGTGGTAAAAAGCAGAAGGCACGACCCTCAAAATTTCTTCTATCTTGAATGGAATTTTCATGAACTTGAATTGTATCTGGAGTAATAATGCAAGGTTCCTGAGCATTTGGGATATCACTGACTTCCGGATCAACCTTCACAGAGTGTAAATATGAAGCAACGCAAGCCCAAGGAATATATTTATGAGATTTGTTATCAAAATTTACAGTGTTATTCTTAAGACTGCCACCACTCAGACATTCACTAGTTATCCACAGGTGTGACTTTTCACCAGATGAGCTTTGCTCTCTCACCACAATCTTCTGACATTTCCATGGCAAAACTGTTTCTACAGATTTGCTCAGTTTGTTAAGAAATTGGTCCTTATCCACACCATCTTGTTGATTTCCATGCATTAAGCTAAACAAATGATGAAACTTATTGGCTTCAGCTTCAGGATCACTAACACACTGTTTGTGGACACGATGTAGAAGTTGCATTTCATTACCAGCTCCTTCTTTGACAAAAATGGAGATAGTTTTCACATTGCGGAGAAATAGGAGTGTCTCAGAAACCACCTCAGAAAAAGAAGAAAAGAGTGAGACTACATCTTCAGGTGCATAAGCTTCTTTCTTTATTTGGCTTCGGGAAGCAACACTTCCACTCCTGAGGGGAAAACGGAAGAGAGTGCCAGGATATGGATGCTGCAAATCACAACCAAAGTGTAAGAAAGGAGAAAACTGATCAGGAAATTGTTCCAAAATCTTTCTCCCAACAAATTTAATCCGGAGGCCAGGGTGCGATGGAGAGATCCCAGGCAAGTTACAAGCATGAGGATCAAACATGACAATGTTTTCCCCAGAGACAAATGCGGGGATGTCTGTAAAGTGATAAACACTATTAAATCCTAGCCCAAACCTTCCAATTGCAAAAGGCTTCTCTAGTTTACTTTCCTGACCAATACGTGAGATCGCATATAAATCTTGGGGGCTGAAAACAGAGTCATTAAAACAGTACAACGCAGGACCTTGCCAATCTGCCATTTCAGAAGAGAGCACTGATGAAGTACCATATTGAGTTTTATCCAAAAGAAAGATTACTTCAGAAGCTCTTGCATCCTCTGCATTCTGCACAAGCTCAAAGAGAATCCCAGGTCCATCTGCATACATTTCAAGTATGTGTTTAAGTCTAGTTGTCAAGGCTTCATGCTGCCCAAATGCTTCAGCCGCATCTGACAAACTCAAGTTCATTGAATGAGCACTCTCAGCAAGCAACATCCTCCGAAGTGAACGGACACCTAGCTTCTCCGCAACATCAGTAGATATGTTCCCATGCACAAACTTTTGAATATTTCTCTTTGCAGTTAAAGCCACGGTAGATGCATTTCCAAATGAATTATCAGACTCTTCTGAGCCAAGCAGCCAGGGAGCATCATTATAAACTAAATCAGTAGCATTAATCAGTCTGCCTGACACATCTGGTAGGTAAATCTTAATTTGCTTTTCATAAATCTGAACCTCAGCCAGATGTTGTGCAATTAATATAGCGGCCCTAATTTCCTGTGCATCAAGGGGAGTGGAACCTTTTCTTGTAGCCATTCTGCATAAAATAGAAGCATAATCACTGGGTTTCAAGAATTCCCGAATGCCAAGCTCCAAAAATAAATCCCTAAATGCTGCTAAATCAACAGGTATAACACGTATATAAGGAGCCAAATGAAGAGGACCATTAAGGACAACCTCATCGGAGGTCGCAAATCCATCTCCCACCCAAATCCATCGGCACCCTTCTAGAACAGCTTTAACAACATCCATCTCATCTGACCCAACCATGCCCACCAGTATGGTGTATATCCTCGGCATTGCTAACGCCAATTCCTGCCGAAGCACCTGATCAGTCACAATCTCACTATTTTTTCCAAGCTCAAGTAGTTGGGCAGCAATTACACTACCTCCAGGTGGAGAAGACCACCCAAGCTGCTGTGATAAGGCTGAGGAGGAGCATTCTCCATCAAGTACCCGCATACTTGCTGAAACAAGCCACAAATCCCTATACAATCTTACAAGCTTCGGAGGAGCAACCATAGATGACACAGCAGGCCATGGCAAAGCTTGATAAGGAGAAGAAACAAGGACTGGGCACCAGCAAATCATGCGGAGATCGCTCCAGAACTTCTCTATGTCAGATTTCAAGTTGCGAGGTCTGAATGCAGTTGCAGCTCGTAACAACATTCTATTCACTTTACCTTGATCATCATTTGGTGGATTAGGTAGCCACTTTAATGCATTTACTTCTAGGTAGGAAAGAAGCACTTTGCCTCTTGAATGCGCCTTTTGTTGATCCTCCTGCATTAACCGCTCTACTTGTCGAGCACTTAGTATGACTGTTTCAGGAGACACAGTCATCCTAAGTCCCAAACCTTGTAGCATGTCCAAAATACTTGATTCTTGGAAACTACCACAGGGAAAACTATCAGAATCTTCTAATAGAGCATACAATTCTTCATTACGAGGATCATATAGCACAGCAGGAGACTTCAAAGAACCACTGGATGTTGGAACAAAATCCAAATCTCTCAAACACTCCCTTAAAGATGCATCCTCGACACATAATTGTGGGAGCTCCTGTAGAATCAAAAGCATGATACTGTCACGAACATCAGGTTGCAACTCCTTAACTCTGTGTAAAACATGCTGCTTATAAAAGTTTGCATTCCTCATTCGCTCAATTCCATAATATCTAATTAAAACCTCTCCTTCATTACTTGACAAACTGCAAATGAACTCAGCACCAAGGAAGCACTCAGGAACCTCCAATGGCGGTAAGTATTTTCGAGGGTTTTCCAAATCTGAGTACTGTAATGTTTGAGGAGATTCTCCACCATAGACCCTAAAAATAGGCAGCCTCTTGCAATTCCACAGGTCTGCATTAGTCATATGTTTTCCAATATACCACTTTGGATCTAGGAGAAACTGACGAAGCTCATCCCTCTCTTCCTCTTTAACATTATGAAATGTTTGTGTGATGCTAATATCCGAAGAGACAACATCAAAGATTGATTCCAAAACACCAGCAGCATCAGCATCACTCACATAATAAGATAATTCTGGATGTTCAATACCATAACTGTTGTTTAGAATGTTGCATCCTATTTTAACTAGAATATCTTGCATTTTCTCAGACAACCTTTCCACATTCAACAGTTTTGATTCTAATGAGGGTCTATGCAGATGCCCAGAAAGGGATGGTAAGATAGGCCAATCACCAAACAACAACAACGTCTCACAACAATCCCGAAGATACTGCCAAAAAAGCACAAACCATGATGAAGTTGGATGGTTAAAATTAGACTTTGGATCCCACGGAACTTTACTTTTATATTTCCAATCAGAAGGTACAAATTTAGAGAAAAACTGGAGAAAATAATTAGGATTGAAAACAATAAGATTCGCCTTTGAGGCCTTTGCAATAGCTGAAAGCCTGCCAAATAGGTTGGGAGGAATATTGTGATCAATTATCCTATCTGATATTTGTTTAAGAAGCTTGTATTCCAACTCATTGCAAATAAAATAAGAAATCCCTTTGGAGGCTTCCGACAACAACCCAAATTCACCACTTGCCAAAGGGAGCAAAGGCAGGTTATATGCATGTCTACTAACATCAGCATCAAGCAGGTCTTCAAGACAATATTCCAACAACACAAGCTTGTATGATCTGCTTAGTGTAATTACACTTCTGCATTCCCTGAGATAATGCCGTACTGAATCAGGAGTAACCACTTTCTGCTGAAAACAGGCACATTTCAAGAGCATATCAAACAAAACTTTAGGCAAATGAACAACAGGCATTTCCAGCTGCACAAGAGCCTCTCGAAGTTCCTTACTTTCAGAGAACTCCTCATCATGAAGAAAAGCTTCCACTGGTGAAACCCATTTCCCCCCTTGAAGGTCTGAATACAAGACAGGAGCCTCACCAATATTCTTGTAAATATGCTCAACCAAAATACTCCATGGCTCTTCAAAGGAGCCATTGGGCCACAAAGAATAATACATATTCGTTGGACCTAGCGATCGTCGCACGCCAAGCAACAAACGTGTAAAACTAGGGGCCACAACTTCTTCTAAAAGAAGCCTGTTCCAGAGAGAACGAATTTTTCCACTTCTGTCCATATCAGCTCCATACCAAATGCCACGCCGATTTGATGAAACCTCAAAGTATCCATTAACTTGCACAGTCAATCCAGTTCGTACAGGCAAAGGAAGGAAACAAAATGCCTGTCCAAGCTTAAGAATGCCATCCTGTTAATTACCACATTAAACCAAAATCAGATTTTGATCTGTTAAGCAACCAAAGAAATTTTAGAGGGAAAAAAAAGTGTCTAGAAAAGTAACATTAATAAAACTAAAGTAGCAGCATACAGAATCTTATTTCAAAGTTAATTGGATGCACAAATGTTCACAACCAATCCATGTCATCCTGTCCATCATCAAGGACACCACTTCTCCAGGTGCAGTGTAATTACCTAAGGATTTCTGAAACTGCGAGATCAGAGTCTGTAACTGCAATTACGTTGTCGTTCCTCGAGATTATTTTCTTTCAGAAATTGCTTCTTATCACATATTATTATCAAAAATAAGGAAGGGAAAAAAAAAAAGAACGAATGAGTGAAAAGAAGAAGAAAATTCCTCTGCCACAACATGGATCCTACCAAAGCCTTGGACAAGATGGGAAAATGGAAAGAATAGAGAGTCAAGGGACGGAGGAACTTCATGTCTTCTCATGTCACTATCTGGAATTCTATCAGAAACTTGGGATGGAAATCAACTCCCACTCAATGATTTTGATTTACATCAGATTTAACTCACAGATCTCAAGCATTTCATCTATAACTTAAAGGTTTCAAGCATATTAAATGGTTTGATTGTGTAACCAAATGATCAATTATGCTCCTAAGTCGCATTAAGTCGCTGATGCACAAGACTGATAAGTAATTTGTAGTGCGTATAACAAGAATTCTCCTATTTCTACTTTTATCTCCCACGTCGGATAGCCTCATATCCATCTGGCATAGCAATATCTGTATCTGTGCATCCATGTGTATATCCGCATTTTTATTTTTTTCACAGTTCATACATATTGAACATAGACAACCATGTATATGGCCTTCTCATGTAGCTATATTTGTCCCTATAAAAAACACATTACCATCTTAATATTATTCAGGCACTTGTCTGTGCAGAAACAATGATGTTGAAACCAAAGAAAAATGGCTGAAGGCTATCAGTATTGAAAATAACATAATACAATTCATCAAATTGCGCTGACACTCACATGCTAAACATACATAATTTCTTCACCAGTGCCCCAACAAATATTAAGAGGTGACATGACAAACAACAAACATAAAGATAAAGAAGCCGAGTATAAGCATCTACCAATAACTTGACTAGTTAGGAAGGATCACACTTGAGAACATTAAAAATCAAGTTTGTAATAGTAGTAACATGGAAGGTGGGAATTTCCTAAAATATATGAATCAAAGATAAAGATCTAAATAAGTTTCAAAATCAGAAACCAAGTTAATAGCATGCCAATATTGTACAAAACTTTATATGCACAATCACATGTATGCACAATCACATGCACTCACACAAGCATACACACAGTAGCAGTAAGAGACAGAACAGAGTTACAGTAGCAGTAAAATATTCCAAATTACATGGGATGAATCATCTGATATGCACGCTGCAACTGACGCCCAAGGTAACAAGTGAATATCATAATCTTTGGATGCAGCTGCGGCAAAAGAACCAATCCGACTGGTTGCTGATGCCATTGTTTGCACTATATAGAAAGTATCAATCCTCTTCTGAGAATGGGACTCAATTACTGCCTCACTCAAGAAGTCCAATGAAAAGGCATCAACCACAGGTTCAGAAATATTTCTTGACTTTGACAATCTCAGAAGTGCCTGGCGATGCCAAACTGTGTCATCATTTGCTGAGTTTATGGAGCATGAATAGATCTTCCTTGGCTCAGGGACCCCATCATCCCATATATACATTTCAATAGAGAGTACACTTTTAAGAAAAAGCAGTGTGAAAACTCCTTCCTCATAGAGCTGAACAAACATGGAAGAAATGTCTTCTTCCAAGTACACTTGCTTTGAGAGCTTACTATTTGATGCCTGATCTGCATTCCTCAAAGGGAAACGGAATAAAGTTCCAGGGAAAGGAATTTTCATGTCACAACCAAAAGCACAATATGGAAGAAACTGGTCTTTATACAATGAGAGAGCTGAACTAGTAACATACTCTATCCGTTTTCCAGGATTTGACATGGTGACATTCGGAAGGTAAACACCCTGAGGATCAAACATTACCACATATTTACCACTTACAAAAGACGGCAAATCAGTTATATGGTACACCGAGTTGAAGCCAACCCTGGAAAACAAAACAACAATACACAGTTAGATACACACCTAAAAAGAACACAAAAACGCATACACAAAAGAAAAGGCAAAGCAAAATATATATCCATTACCAGAAGGAAAGATAGACAACAATTTCCAGAAGTTAATAGGACATGAACTAGTCTGGACCAACACCATGAGCCATGGTTAATTATCCTAGAAGATTTACAAATACATAGGCTCTTCATTGACAATTGCACAAAAAAAGCGAACACTTCAAAAAAAATTAGATTGCCTTCCAACACATAGAGCCTCATCCCACTAACTTTTATAAATAAAGAGTAACCATTTTATTAGAAAAAGAGCATCAAGATGATGCTAACAGATATGGCCACTATCAGCCCCACACCAACCTACATTTAGACGTGTAAAGAATCAATAAAATCCATAAAAGCAAATCAGTCCGGAACCACACTTCTCGAAACCCAACTATACAAAACCACCAGGAAAAAATTCTTCAAGCAATGCACAGAAACCTCTTTCCTTTGGAAAATCCGCCGATTACGCTCCAACCAAACCAGCCACATCAAACACACCGGCGCGTGATCCCAAGCCTTCCAACGCCTCTTACCCATCCCTCCAACTAAGCAGAACATCCATCACACACCCCTATTGCGCCCAAGCCAAGCCAAGCCAAGCCAAATACCATGAAAATCAAACCCCAAAATTGGTTTGCCATAAAACAATGAAGTGAAATATGAGAGGTAGATTTTGCATCCCGACAACACATACAACACCAATTAACCAAAATATGGTGACATCTAATTGGATTTTCCATCGTCAAAATTCTCTCTAGAGCGGCCATCCACACAAAGAACACTACCTTGGACGGAGCACCAACAGCCCACACAATCCGCCGTGGAAAAGAAATCTCTACCCCATCCACCTAGGCAAAATAAAAACATAACAAAAAAAAAAAAAAAAAAAACCCATTAGAACCCTTGCACCGCCATACCAAACAATCCAGCCCCAACCCTACCTCTCGAATCCCATACAAGAAAGCCAAAAGTTCCACCAATTGATCAGTTTCCCAATCATAAACCTCTCTTCGAAGCCAAACATCCCAAACCACCCGCCTAGCAGCTAGTGTCCAATAAGAATCCACCACAACCTCCCTATCCATCGCAATGCAATAAATCAATGGAAATCGAAGTGCCAACGTTTGATTCCCACACCAACTATCCTTCCAAAACTGCACACGTTCTCCCCTCCCTATTTGAAACTAAACCCACCTCCAAAACTCTCCCTTCCCTAACCAAATACCTTTCCACAAGCCCCTACCATGAGCAAAGTTTTTAAAGGCGAATACGTACCTGGAGGCGTTTTACCCCTCATGAGGCGAGGCGTAAGCCTCAGGGCGTTGAGGCGTAAGCATTTCAAATTTTAAATTTTAATATTTACTGAATAAATTAAATATTTTTAAATAGTTAAAAAAATAAAAACAAAATTAAATATAAATGTGTAAATACTTTTCACTTTAATGCGTTGAACATTTTACTGCATAGAAGGAAGTTTTTCTTCACTGAAAGAGAAATCGATATTCTTAACTTCAGTGATTGAGCTTTTCACTTGACCATTAACTGTGTTTTTCTTGATTGATCATTTACTTAATTTTTCCTGTAGAATATAATTGTAAAAATGGATTCTTTTTAATTTTTTATGTTTAACAATCTAATAGACTAAGTTTAACAAATGCCCAAGGCAACTTCTGTATGTGCATACTCCTCACATGTTTATGCGCAAAAGACGTAAAAAGCGCACTTAAGGAGCATGTCTCAAACTATGATGCGCAAGCCTTTGGAGAGTAATGCCTAAAAATCAAAGCCTTGATGCGTTTTACCTTAGCCTCAAGGCGAGGCGAGCATCGAGGCGAGCCTCAAGAAAGCCTTTTAAAACTCTGACCATGAGTAGCAGTCACATCCCTAGAGCCATGGTGAAACCATTCGAACCAAGAGCTTCATCCCCATCAAGCTCACGCAACGCCTCCACCACCTCCTCCTCTAAAAAAGGTCGATCCAACCACACCTTGTCCTCCTCTGAAATCCTACCAAACTCCAACCGCTCAAGTCCTAGATGCCACTCTCTCCGCACCTTGAAAAAGGCACCTATAAAACTCTGCTATCCCTATGCTAATCTTAGCCACATAAGTCATCTCCACCCCATCCACCTGAATTCTGGAGATCTAATTCACCCTCCGGTGCACATTAGCCATACGATGACAAAAACTTTGTATTACAATCCCCTTCTTGCAACCACAAACACCTAGACCGCTGCCTATAGTTGATTCATCTGGGCGATTGAAACAAACTCATCCCTGGCCTTTGCCCTCCTCCTCAGACAAGCTGCCATCACTCTTCTTATCATCTAACTCCTAAACCACTGCCAACACCCCCGACTTATGGCCCTCCAGACAACCAAATAGCTCCTTATTCCACTACTTGAAATCTTGCTTTAACAACTTCAACTTCAACTTTCTAGCCAAGCGATAACTAGGTAAACCTGACACCACGTACCCATCCCACCAACCTCAAACCATATCCAGAAAACCCTCTGATGTCAGCCACATATGCTCGAATCAAAAAGGCAACAGACTGCTGCAATGCCTCCACTATCAAGCAAAATTGGCCAGTGATCCGACACCGGTCAACCAAAGCTGAACAATATTTGAAAAGTGCTCCTCTCAATTCCCCAACACCAGAAAATGATCTATCTGAGACCTGGACAGTCCACCAGATGGGCAGTGTGTTAAGAATCCAATTCCAATATTATGCATAACTAGGAACCGATTAGTAGTAGCCTCATCTTACCCCGGCATTATCATTTTCCAAGAAGTGCTTCAAGGCAAATAGTAATTGATTTGTTTCTTTTAGTAAACAAAAGGCCAATTGGTAATTGTCATTCCCCCAACTAGAATTGGACTGCATAAAAACCAGTAAGACCTACCTTTCGTCAATTGACAAACTTCAAAATTCAGTGTATCCTCCTAGTGATAACTAAAACCTCATTATTTTATTAATTAGCAATAACTACCCTTATGCTATATATACGATTGTTTCATTGTGCATGGTAATACGTTCCCAATTGCAAATGATCCTGTATTCTAAATAGATAACTAAACTCTATTGTTTTTAACTAGTTTTCCCACCAAAACTGGTCCATGGCACAAAAATAAATATTATAGCCCAATTTCACCTCATCAATGTAGTCAGAGCACGTAATTCACCTAGCTGATCATTAGTCATTTAACACAACTTACACGTCCCCGAATTTGACTTATAAGTTATATCTGATTTCCTCCCAATATTATTGGTAAGAAAGAAAGAAAGAATTGACTGCATTTATGAACTTGGGATTTTTCCAGAAAAACCGAGCCCTTCTGCGTCTTGTGATTCCAAGCCAAATTCATAGTGAAATTATGGGAAATAAAATAAACTTTAAAAAAATAAAAATAACCCACCAACAAATGAAATAAACTAAACTAAACTTCAAATTTAGGTTTTCAAGTTTGTGATCAAATTAAACAAAAAGGCAACAACAACACTAATAATCTAAGCCTAATATATTTTGGCTCAATTAAGTTGAATTGTTCCCAGTTCTTCCTTCTCCTTCCCTGCCATTTGTCATCAACTCAAAAAACAGTTCTCTAATCAATAGCTCTAGTATAATCAATACAAAAAGGACTTGCCAAAATTACCCAAAACGACCGGTCTTCCACGCTTGACCGGTCTTGGTGCTCCCTCCGATCCTGGATATACTGACGAAATCATCCTCCGTGAACTCAGCATTGTTGTAAGCCAACAACGAAGGTCCTTGCCACTGAGTCAACTTCTCAGACAAGAGCGAGTCAGTGCCATGAACCCTACGGTCCAAGCACAAGCAGACCTTGGTGGCTCCTGCGTCGTCTGCGTTCTGAATCAACTCTTTCAACACCGTCGTGCCCTCGGGGTAATTCAACAACACTTCCCGAATCCTTCGAGTCAGATCGACTTTTTGGCCGAAATCTTCAAGGAGGATTGAGTCCAGCGCCGTTGCCGGCGAGAGAGAGTCCATTTTTTCCGGCGATTAAGGTCGTCGTCGACGTCACAGCATTTATAATGATTTCATTTGGATGTGAATTTCAATCAAATTTAGGGAGGAGAGAGAGAGAGAGAATGGTTGTCGGCGACTGTTTCTGAGTTGTTGCAAGTTTGGCATTAATGTAGAAATCTTTCTTTTCCTTTTTATGCTTTATGCTTTTTCACTTTTAGTCTTTAATTTACTTTCTTTGGATAAATTAGACGGACTTGGTTCAATTATGAAGTGTTTTGGAAGGTTGTTAAAAAGTTAATTTTTTTTGATTTTTTAATTGTTTTGTTGATTTTTTTTTTGACAAAAAATTGGTTTTTTTTAGGTAAAAAAAGTTGATTTTTTGGTTAAAAAAGTTAAAAATTTAAAAATTTGACTTTTTTAACTTGTTGCTAAATTAAGCCTATATTTCACTTCACGTTTTGAAAATTACGTTATCAGCTCTATAAATTTTTATTATTAATACGTGATTTTTTTATCAATTATTAATATTATAATTATGCGCCTTCTAAATTAATATGTGATATATATATATATATAAAGTATGGAGAGTTGTATAAGTAAATTGATCTGTATTTAAAATCTAACTAAATAATAAATAAATACATACTTAGCTGAAGAATTTTAATAATAAATGAGAAATTTTATAAATACAAATATTAATTTATAGTTAAATTGTTAAGATCGCAATCTTATCTTAAACAATAAAAAATAAAAAGTCTTTTAAATATATAGTATTATATAAATTTTTTTCTATCAACTTGCCACTTCAATTTTTCATATTTCGTATCTTTACTACAATTGAATGTATGAAATTAATTACATAATTTTGTTTAATAATTCGTCTTATAATATAAATTTATTAAACTCACTATTGCATGCTATTTGCATATTATTGGTGTAAGAATGCATTAATATCAATATGTAATATATTTTTATACATCAAAAGTTATTGAGTCTCGTTTCTTGTGCCACAAATATTTTGCATGATAAAAAATATAATATTAGTCATTAGTATATTTGCATTTATGTACAAAATATGGAATAGTTTTTTTAGAAAACAGAATGATATTGTACTTTAATATTTCGATCGATATAGGAATTTCATAATTATTTTAATGATATTTATAGATCCATGCTTATAAGTATTTATAAGTTTACTTTCATGAAACTATCAAGTTACATAATTTATTATATTATCTGTTAGTAATCAGCATATGACAAAAATTAATTGAAACTTACATTTCATGTACTTACTTTCTGCATCATTGAGTTACTGCGATAATATTTGGGCATCATTTGATTTTTTTTCCCTTATAATTTGACTAAAATATATGCATGAGGTATATTGTTTTTCTTAAACTTTACAACAAATATGACAATTCATGCTTGAGCTTATCTAACTTTACTTAGAGGGCATGTTACAATAGATTTTCTATAATTTTTACTTCACCATCTTCTTATTTTTCTTCTTGCTCACCACTATAACTCATTGTAATAAAAATATTTTGATAAGTAAGAGTTTGAGGCGATATCATATTGTTATGAATTTTAAAATCCATTTTTCCTCCATAATGTGATTTTTTCTATGAAGGAAAAAAACAAGTAAATTATTGTCGTGATGGAGGTATTTTACAAAGTTTTGATTTGTTATTGAAAGTATTCGTTGTGGATACTTATTTATATGACATGTATGTATATATGTATTCAACATAAAGTTGATATGAGAACAATACATATAATTATATTACTAAAGCAATACATGTTAACAAAAATTAAAGTATCCGATGATAATATAGCATTACGGATTGACAATCTATTAATACAGTAATATATATAAATTTATATTTATATGTTTTTTTATATATTTATATATGTAGTCACTAACATATATAAGATATTACAAGTGAAACCTTTTACAACAATATAATACATGTAACAATGGGAAAAAAAATCATAATTAAATAGTTGGTCATAATGTAGATATTTAGTGTTATATTTTTATGTTTTTTGTGTGTATGTGCTATTTTTTTTTATTAGATTATTAAATTCACATACAAATTGAAAGGAATTTGTGAATAATTTGTGTAAAATTAGAGATTAATGAAAAATATTTTAAAAAAGAGAAGTTTCCAGTATTTGGTTTGGTTTGGTTTTTCAAAATTTTATTTTGAATTTTTTTAGTTTTTATATTTTTTTTTCTTTGACACTATTTTTTTTTAATAACCCTTTTATTTTCTTTTTAGAATCACTTAATTTAATAGTACTTTTTTTAATTTGAGTGAATCAATAATAAATCCCAAATAATTATCTTATGAATTGTTTGGTCCTCTCTTTTTTTTTTTAGACCTAAAGGTCCCATTGTAGTGTGAATTACATAAAGGGCCAACCATAAACCCGCGTGTGTTGTATTCTGAGAGACAAATGTAAGTTTTCTCATAATATTGAAATTACTAAACGTAACACTTCAAAAAAAAATTTTAATGTACTTTTTTCAAATGTAATACTCTAATGTAACACACTAGAGAACTTCTTAGAGCATCCACATCTATCACGACCCAAACTCGCCCCTAAAAGTTTGGCATCGTAACCGGCCAGTAATCCTTAGATTATCAAAGGCCTTCCTACATAGTCAAAAAATAATCGGGACTTGCGAAAGCAATAGACAACAACAACAACGATAGTCTAATGAGCTATGCATCTATATGAATAAATATTTACATGCAAAAATGTTAATTTACCCACTTACAAAACATAATGTATAGCATAATCTCGTATACAAAACATAGGCACGGGTCATAGGTGTACATCACAATCAAAAGCTTAACAACGGCGTTCCTGGCCTAACCCCAACTCGGAGGCACTCAAAACGGTGGCTCAGCTTAAGACGCTTCTAGCCTTGCCCTTCGGAACGCTCACCTATACATAGATAAGCTAAATCCAGTGAATAACATTAAAGTAAATAGGTTAGTGAATGAATTCCAAATACAACATATCCGTAAAACAAATCTTGACACAATCATACATATCAGTCTCATATCAGGACATAACATAATGGTACATCCCACAGAACATATCACATATCGTATTCCGACTAGAGTAATCGATTCCGGATACCGATTAAACACATATCACCATAATAAAGTGGCTAATGAGATCTCGTATCATATATATGTTATGGACCCACCATGACTTGGGACTATCTGCGGATGCCATAATAGATTCGCAAATAGGACATTCATTCACATAATCAAAATAGAATTTCAGCTTATTGATAACAGTTAAAATATAATTCATATCAACAAATCTTTACAGAAATGTTACTCACAGTAGCCGTCCAATAATAATTGTGCGGTCCCTGACTCGTGACCTACAAGCACAATGCACATAACATAACCTATGTCTTAGCAAAGTCCAGTTACAGTTCATCCTTTACTTGTTTGGTTCTAATCGTTTATTTGATCATGCTAATGTACTCATAAGATGCAAATGCACATGAAAATACTTTAAAACCATGCAAACGGAGGCCCGAAAGGTAGAAAAATGGAGCAAAAAACGAAACCAAGACTGCTCAAAGGGTCGCATGTGTAGGGGCCTCAGTCGCACGTGCAGTGACTACCACCGCACTTGTTCCCGCATGTGCAATTTAAGTAGAATGCACAACACCACTGCTCTGTTTTCCGCATGTGCGGTTCTGGGTTGTTTGGAATTCGAAAATGGCTCATCAATTTGAACTAGCAATTCTTCAAAATTAGACTCCAAAATCATATATTTCAACTCCAAAATTCACATAAACAAGCTTGACTAGGATCTATTAATATCAAATAGAAATCAAAACTTGGAAATAATTCCAAATTCCCAATTTAAGAGACCATAGACTCCAATTCAATTAGAAATGTCCATGTAAAAGCTCACAAAATTGAATTAAGTTGGTAAAAAGCATAAACATGCACATAAAAGCTCTATTTCTCAAATCTATGGAGTTTCCTTCCCAGATATGACAATCATGCAAGAAAACATGATTTATAAACATGAAAAAAATGTCATAGATGTTTACAAGTCCTCTCTTTCAACTCAAGTGAGTTCTAAACAACAATTTACACTACTCAACTCTTTAAGACCACTTAGCTTCAAGAAATTAGGGATGGATTCTCACCTTAGATGCTTGATTTGGTGGAGATTTGGCTTCAATCCCCCTTTGATCTTCTTCTTCCTCTCTCTCTCTCTCTCTCAAATTTTTTCTTCTTTGTTGATTCCACAACTAAGGCCCATATCTATATTTATATATAATTGTCTAAAGGATAAGCCAAACATGGCTTAGCAAATCAGCCAAAATCAATTTTCAATTAAACTTTCCAAATGACTCTAAAAATTCTCATTAATATATCCATGTGCTCATGAACCCGTTAAAGCTACCAATTTCAGTCCCAAAGTTGTAGTCTCAACAGATATTTTTCCCAATTCAACTAGATATTCTCAAATTAATTCGTATTAACGCATAATTAAATAAGAATAATTGTGACACACATTTTGAGGCTGTTACAACATCTCTCTTGCCAAAACAGGTTTAGCGCTATTTTGACAAGCAACGCTCCAAAAAAAGAGGTGCATCAGGTTCGCTAGGCCATCGTTGTATTATAAAATTGCTACAATTGTTCACTACATCAGATGAGTCACTATTCACAGGCTATTTGAATTTTATTATATAAAATATACAAGAATTGGAACAAGAATTGGAAACTCTCCCTTGCTCATTTCTTGTGTCATCGCAAACAAGTTTAGAAGCTCATCTGTGTATCCAAAAGCTCATCTGGAAACAAACCATCACCATTGCAACACATCAGTGCTCATTACCTTCATTCTCATCACCATGGCCGGTCATCCACCCGGATGTCCTCCTGGATGTCTTGTGAGTGCTTTGTAGCTGAAAGAAATAGCCTAAAATTGGCCTGATCGATCGACTTGGTCGACTGGCCATGTGTGTTTTTGGCTCTGCTTTACTGCTGTTGTTTTGCTTGTTGTCTGCTGTTGTTTTGGACAAATCCAACATCTATTTAAATTGAAAAAGATAAAAGAATAAAAAATAATATTTTAATGAAATAGAATTTTAGAATAGAGAGTCTGATGGAGTGTGTACATAAAAAAAAGGCTAGCTAAAATACAAAATTGGATTTTGGGTTATAATTTGACTCAAAATTTGCTAAGGCTGATACGGATGTTCTTAGTATACTTTTCTCAAACATAATAATGTAACATTCCAAAAATATTCCTTAGTGTACTTTTTTCAAATGTAACATTCTAATCAATGTAACACACAAAAACTTCTTAGTATGTTTTTCCCAAACGTAACACTCTAATGTAACAAGTTAAAAAATTCATTAGTATACTTTTATCAAATGTAACAATGCAACATTCCAAAAAAACTCATTAGTCTACTTTTCCCAACCGTAATACTGTAATCAATATAACACATAAAAACTCTTTAATGTATTTTTCCCAAAGGTAACATTCCAATGTAACACACTAAGAAACTCTTTTGTGTAATTTTTTCAAATGTAACAATGTAATATTTCAAAAAAACTCCTTTGTGTATTTTTTTCCAGACGTAACAGTTTGATCAATGCAACATACAAAAGCTCCTTAGTGCATTTTTTCAAATGAAGAACTCTAATGTAACACTCCAATGTAATAATAGAAATGTAGATTTTCATGTTCCACAACCAACACTTTAGCCATAAACCCCCCAAAGAGAATCTTTCACACCTCACCTTTCCATTCCTATCCCAAAAAAGAATAAAAAAATTAGAAAAATAAATCAGAAAAAGGCATTCACTTAAACCCAAGGGAAAATTAGTCTAAGGTCCCTCTCCCATTTTTGGTAATGGAACAGATCCACAACATTTTTTTATAATGTTTAAGATCCCTTCCCATATATCACAGAGAAATTTAACTCTTTCAAATCAAACTCATTTCTCTCTCTCTACCTTCTCTATTTTATCTCTCTTTCTCTCAAAATCCCAACCTTACTTCACTCCCTTCAATGGCCATCGTTGTCGCATCCGCCTCTACCGCCGTGAGACTGGGTGACCGCAATCGCAACCCCAATCAACAACTCGGACATGATCGTCACATCCTCTCGCAACAAATCCCTCGTAGTCTGGTACTTCCCTAAGGAAGACAGAGTCTACGGCCTCCCTTACCGCCGCCTCACCGACCACTCTTTTCCGATGGCCAGTTCGCTCTCTCCAGCAATTGGGATCAGACTATTGTTTTCTCTGAGATTATGAATCCAAATGGACGGTGAGTTCAACTTCAATAAATGTGGAGGTTAAGATTTTTGGACATAACAAAAATTAAGATGGATTAGCGCAAGATAGATTTGCGAAAGTTCCTGGTATGATTTAGTTTTTTTTTTTTTTAATCTGTAAAAGTTTGATATATTTTGGTTTTAATTCTACTAAATATTGTATTGCAATGAATAAATTTAGCTTCATGGCCTATCAATTGAAATTGATCTCTTGCTAGCTAGTGAATGAGGCACTACTTGCAAAACGAGATTTGAGTATTATTGTAAATGCAAATTTCCTTTATTTATTTCTCTCCTACCAATTCTTAATTGAAATTACTCCAGCTAAGGAAATAAACTAAACATTAATTTAAAATTGGAAGATCAAGGATGCTTTTATTTCAAGTTTTGCTCATCTCCTAGGCAAAAAATAAGTTGTAAACAATGAAAAAAAGGCATCTAGGGATAATCAAACATGAAGTCAATGAGAAAGAGAATCTGGACTCATTTCCTAGTTCCTAGGTCAACAGCTGAATTAATTGATCAAAAATCTAAATGAGAATGATCTGAGGAGAAGAAGAAGAAGCATAAGGCATAGAAAAACCTGTCTTAAGAATGCAGAAACAAAGCAACTCCAAGCCCTCAAAATGCAGTCTAGGAGGCTCTATTCTTGCGCTGTTATGTCCTCTTCTCTTTATCACCCTCCTGACAATCATAATCTTCAACCAGAGAAAGATTGAGGATTATGATTTTCAACCAGAGAAAGATTATGAAGGGGAATTTCTCTGGGTTTGAGAGGGGAATTTCTTGGGTTTGAGGGAATTTCTCTGATTGGTAGGGAATTTTCTCTAGATTGGAAGGAAATTTTCTCTGGGTTTTTGTGAATTTCTTTGGGTTGGAAGGGAATTTTCTCTAGGTTTTTGTGGATTTTTGTGAATTTTTCTAGGTTGGAAGGGAATTTTCTCTTGATTTTTGTGATTTTCTCTGGGTTGAAGTGAATTTCTCTAGAAAGTCTAGAGAAATTCTAGTAAGATTTTTTTCTCTCATCTCTCTTCTTGCACTAAACAACTCCTCTCTCTCTCTCTCTCTCTCTCTCTCTTCTTCGTCCGCAGCAGTGTTCAAAGCTTTATTGGCATTGACTACTGACATGGTTAGGCCTAGAAAGGCCATAACCCACTATGAACAACCCAAGCCTACCACTTAGAGCCCAAGACATAACCCAACTGATAAGGCCCAGCACAGCCGGAAATCAACATGGCATGAAGGACCAATGATATTCAGACACGTGGCACGTAAAGGGCAAGCCACATCAGCAGACAAAGATCTACAAAGTTATTGCCACTGCACATCACCATTAATGCAGCCTCTCACAGCATTTATTACGACAACACCTCTCCGTCGGGACGGCTTGCCCTCACCCTGAACAAGGTAAGCTACAGCGTAGACCTGGGGCCAAGGTGACAGATAGGACGGGACAACGAAATGATTACCAAAGGATATAAGCAGACGTTGGAGACAAGAAGAAGGGTAAGCTTTCTATCTCCAATCTCTCTCTACACTCTACTTCTCTTTCTAACTTGCTCGTCGGAGGGTTCGCTGGGGGACTCCCCGTTCCCTGTTGAACTTGTGTGCAGATTCTCTGGTGGGCTTGAACACTCAGTTACCGGTTGGAGAAGCGTGGATTAGTCCGACCCATCCCGCCTGGGACCCGTGATACCATAACTGTATCATCAGTTGGCGCAGTCTGTGGGAAAGGCTTACTCCGCGCGCCAGTTGTGCTCACTGTCGCCGGAGACCCTGTTCCAATAACCATTTCCTGCTACCCATCAAAGTGTATGGTCACGACCAGATCCATGGCTTCTCACCAAAATGCTGCCGACTACCAGGTCGACCCCCCCAATCCAAACAACCCACCACAGTATTTCATTGAGCTTACCAACAGCATTAATCACATGGCCGAGCAAAACCAAGCCCTGATAAATGCTCTACTCCAAAGAAACCTCCCTATGCCTTCTCCCCCACCTCCAGATATTCCGCCCAACCAAGGACGAGCCCCGAGCCATACTATCCAGCAGCCCTATCCGCCCAACTTCGAAGGCGTGCAACCTCATCCTCCAAATATAAATCCACCACATCCACCCCCGCACCCATCGATCCTGGCACCAACCCCTGAAGGGGAGGCCAGTAGCGTCCAGCCCCCGCTGCCTTCCGGTGGTGACCACATTCCTCCCTGGGATGCAGAGCTCCGAGCCATGAAGATTCAACTCCAAGGGGTCATGCAGAACATCCAGCATAAACCCTCCACCACAACCAACTCACCATTTGTTGCCTCCATCCGGGACAAACCTCTACCTCCCAAGTTCAAAATGCCCACCATCGACTCTTTTGACGGTACGACGGACCTAGTCGACCATCTGGAGACCTACAGAACCCTCATGATCCTCCATGCATTCCCTGACGAGATCATGTGTCGAGCTTTTCCCGTGACACTGAAGGGGTTAGCTCGACTGTGGTTTAGCCAGTTACCAGTAGACTCCGTCTCCACTTTTCAGCACCTCAGTGACTCCTTCCTCAGCCATTTTATTGGAGCCCGGCGCCAGCGACGCCTGGTAACCCATGCCTGGCAACACTCGACAAACCGAGGGGGAGTTGCTACGCAGTTTCGTTACCCGCTTCAACACCGAAGCCCTGCAAGTAGCGGGAAATGATGACAAGGTCATCCTCACTGCTTTTATAGCCGGTCTGTGGTCGTCCGACTTCCTGTTCTCCCTCTCTAAAAGCCCCCCGACCTCCATGGCCGCCCTACTCTTCAAAGCCCAAAAGTACATGAATGTTGAGGATTCCCTAGCCGCCCAGCAAGATCTAATTCCCAAAAACCCGACCCCCAGAGAAAAGAGAAAAGACCCAGAACCCAGAAGCACCCAGTATAATAGCCAAACACCGCACTATACCGACCGACCCCCCCGAGCTAACCGGTCAGCACCAGCCCGACCGCCCGATCGGTTCGAGCGGTACACACCCCTTAATTCCCCCATGGAACAAGTCCTTAACCAGATCCAGCGGGACTACCCCCTTAAATGGCCCCAACCTTCACAAACCCCTTCCAATCGGAGAGACCAGTCCAAATATTGCCGTTTTCACCAGGACCATGGCCATAACACCGATGAGTGCATTAACCTCAAAGATCAGGTTGAGACCCTAATACGTCAGGGACGTCTTAGCCGGTTCACGGACACCCGCCCTCAGCAGAGGCAAAGAACTGAGCCCCTCAGAAATAACCCCCGGCGCACCCCATCGGCAGCCAACCCAACCTAACCAAGGCCATGATCGTCCTCCACAGCAACCTCGGCGGCCAGGTAATCCCCCCCCACTTGTTGAAGAAATCAGAGTCATTTCAGGCGGCCTTGCTTGTGGGGGACCATCCTGTTCGGCTCAGAGGGCAGAACTCAGAAAGATAAGGCAGGGCTCAGACAAAGCAGTTGCCACGGTCGACCGACCCTTCAAACAGCCCAGGCAGTGGACCAAGCCTATCACTTTCACGGACGCTGATTGTATAGGCATCCGTTACCCTCATGATGACCCTCTCGTCATTTCTGCCCTTCTCTCCAACTACAAGGTCAGACGAGTTCTCATCGACAATGGTAGTTCTTCAGACATTATCTTCCTCAACTACTTTCGCTAGCTCAAAATTGGAGAGGAGAGCTTGTCTCATCTCCAAACCCCTTTGGTAGGTTTCATTGGCAACCGGGTGAGCTCCATTGGCTCTATCGATTTTCCCATCACAATCGGTGAGTACCCACGGCAGACTACAAAGTTGCTCACTTTCCTTATTGTCGATTGCACATCCGCCTACAACATCATCCTTGGCCGCACCGCCCTAAATGCCTTTCAAGCTATTACATCAACCTATCATCTTGCTATTAAGTTTCCTACCGAACTGGGGGTCGGGACAGTAAGGGGAGAGCAAATCGTGGCCAGGGAATGCTATGTCGCCTCGCTCAAAGAAGTCAAGCTGAAGGAGGCCATGATCATTAAAGGACTTGACGTCCGAGATGAGGACGAGCTGGTCAGAGGGGAACCTATGGAGGAGCTCGTTGAGTTTCCCATCGACCCCACCAACCTGACGAAAACCGCCAAAATCGGCAGCCAACTGTCCCCCCGAGCAAAGGCCAACCTTACCGCCCTCCTGATCGAGCACAACGATGTATTCGCCTGGACCCACTCAGACATGCCGGGTATTGACCTCTCATTCATAACCCATCGTCTCAGCATTGAACTCCATTTTCGACCTTACCGCCAGAAACAGCGCATTTTCCATCCGGAGTGCCATACTCTCATTGCCGCAGAGGTCGACAAGCTCTTTGAGGCACAATTCATCAAGAACGTGGACTACCTTAGATGGTTGTCAAATGTGGTCCTAGTCCGCAAGAACAATGGTAAATGGCGACTCTGTATTGACTACTCAGACCTCAACCGAGCTTGCCCCAAAGACAGTTATCCTCTTCCCCGTATAGACCTGCTGGTCGACGCCATGGCCGGTCACCAAATGCTTAGCTTCATGAATGCCTTCTCTGGGTACAACCAAATTCTGATGTACCCATCTGATCGGGAACACACCTTCTTCATTACCGACCGAGGCACCTACCATTACCGTGTGATGCCGTTTGGACTGAAAAATGCTGGGGCCACCTATCAACAGTTGGTCAACGCAGTTTTCCATCATCAGATCGGTCGAAATATGGAAGTGTATGTCGACGACATGCTAGTCAAGAGCAGACTCTCTGCTGATCATCTGACCGACCTACGAGAGACCTTTGCTACCCTACGTAAGTACCAAATGAAGCTCAACCCGGAGAAGTGCGCCTTCGACGTAGGATCTGGAAAGTTTTTGGGTTTCATGGTCAGTCAGCGGGGCATTGAAGCTAACCCTGAAAAGATCAAGGCCTTGATTGAGATGCAGTCACCCAGAACGGTCAAGGAGGTTTAGAGACTTACTGGCCGAGTTGCCGCCCTCAACCGCTTCATTTCCCGCGCAACGGACAAGTGCCTCATCTTCTTCAAAGTTCTTTGGTAAACTTTTGAATGGACAACCGAATCCGAAGAGGCTTTTTAGCAGTTGAAGCAGTGCATGGCCAACCCCCCCTCCTTTCACAGACAATCACGGGCGAGCCCCTCTTCCTATATTTAGCCGTGTCAAACACCGCAGTCAGTGCAACTCTTATCAGGGAAGACGGCTCTGTCCAACGACCGGTTTGCTACATTAGTCGGGCTCTCAGGGGAGCGGAGTAGAATTACCCACGGTTAGAAAAATTGTCTTTGGCCTTGGTCACTGCCTCCAGACGACTCCGTCCTTACTTCCAAGCCCATTCCACAGTGGTCCTCACCGACCAACCTTTGAAGAAGGTCATGCAGCAACCAGAACTTTCCGGCAGACTCATGCAGTGGTCAATGGAACTCAGCCAGTTTGACATCCCCTACCGACCTTGAATAGTAATAAAGGGGCAGGCTGTCGCTGATTTCATCCTGGAATTCACTAATCTTACCCCAACCACGGCCCCTCCACCCCCACCAACCTTTACCGAGCCAGAAGACCCTCATTCTTAGACTTTCAACGTCGACGGATCATCTCGCAGGGAAGGCAGCAGGGCCGGTCTCATCCTCACTGCCCCTGAGGGTGGCTATTTCAAATGTGCTCTCCGTTTCTTGTTCGAGGCCAGTAACAATGAGGCCGAATACGAGGCATTGATAGTAGGTCTCCGCTTAGCCAGGGACATCGGTGTCACCCACATCCGGGTGTTCAGCGACTCCCAGCTCATTGTCGGACAAATTACAGGTGAATTCAATGCCAAGGAGGATATAATGCGGGCATACAGGGATATTACACTCCCCCTTGTTCGCCTCTTCAATAACTTCCACATCAAGCACATCCCTCGGACGGAAAACTCTAAGGCAGATAAGATGGCTCAGCTAGCTTCTACAGACCAGTCCGACCTCAGCCATGGTGTCCGCCTCGAATACCTAGCCCACTCTGCCATCTCCTCCGACTAGCAAGAAGTGCAGTTCCTCCAAAATGAACCCATTCCTTGGGTGTCCGACATCTTCCTATTTTTGACAACGGGGGCACTTCCAGATGACCAACAGCAGGCCACCAAAGTCAGGCCCCGGTCGTCCAATTACATCCTCGTCAGTGGCGTCTTGTACAAACGTGGTTTTTCACGCCCGTATCTGCGATGCCTCAATCCAGCTCAAGCAACCTATGTGATGCGGGAAATCCATGAGGGTATTTGTGGTAATCATTCGGGCAGCAGGTCTCTAGCCCACAAAATACTTCGCACTAGTTATTTCTGGCCCACTCTCAATCAAGATGCGACTAACTTCGTGCTAAAATGTGATAAGTGTCAGCGTTTTGCTAACATCCCCCATGCTCCTCCTACAGAGTTGATCACACTTTGCAGTCCTTATCCGTTCGCCAAATGAGGGATCGACTTAGTTGGTCCACTTCCCACCGGCCGAGGGCAGACCAAGTTCGCGATAGTCGCCATTGATTACTTCACCAAGTAGGTAGAGGCAGAACCCCTTGCCACCATCACCGAGCGGAACACAACCAAATTCATCTGGCAGTCGATCGTATGCAGGTTTGGTATCCCTCAAGCCATCGTCTCCGACAATAGTAAACAATTCGACAACGCCAAGTACAGGAAGTTCTATGCAGACCTCCAGATCCAACCATGTTTCTCCTCCTCAGGTCATCCCCAAGCCAATGGCCAAGTCGAGGTTACCAACCGTTCTCTTCTGAAGATCATCAAAACTAAGCTAGAAGCTGCTAAGGGACTTTGGGCTGAGGAATTACCGAATGTACTCTGGGCTTACCGTACTACCGCTCGGACTCCCACTGAGGAGACCCCCTTTCGCTTAACCTACGGCGCTGAGGCGGTCATCCCAGTGGAAGTCGGTCTGCCTACCCCAAGGGTTTTACATCCGAATCTAGAAGTAACCGAAGAGCTCCGTCGGGCAGACCTTGACCTAATCGAAGAGCTCAGAGAAACCACTGCTGTCAGACTGGCCTTATACCAACAGAAAATGAGAACACACTACAATCGCAAAGTCCGTCCAAGGGAGTTCGCCGTGGGGGACCTTATCTTGCGCGAAGTAACTCTTGCCACCAAAAACCCGACTGAAGGCAAACTTGCAGCCAAGTGGGAGGGACCTTACGTTGTGAAAGCCCGACCACGTCCAGGCACTTACTGACTTCAGGACATGGAAGGTCAAGACCTCTCCCACCCATGGAACGCTGAACACCTGAAGCGTTACTTTCAATAAATTCCTACTTTTGTATTGCTCAACTGTTGTATTTTCTTTTCGGCAAATTTACATGCTTGAACATTCTTGTTCTCCCCTCACATAATGTAACTTTTTGATCAACTGGGCTACACTTTCCATGACAACAATTTTATATCTCAGTTATCTATATGGCATCACCATAACATTTTGATTGCAACACTCATAAAAAGCCTCAGCCAGACTGAGCACCAAACGCCTCATCCAGACCGCGCGACAAAAAGCCTCAGCCAGACTGAGCATGAAGAACTCGGCCAGACCGAGTCATTAAAAGCCTCAGCTACACTGAGCACAAAAAGCCTCAGCCAGACTGAGCACCAAAAGCCTCGGCCAGACCGAGTAGTTAAAAGCCTCAGCCAGACTGAGCACAAAAAGCCTCAGCCAGACTGAGCACCAAACGCCTCCTCCAGACCGAGCGACAAAAAGCCTCAGCCAGACTGAGCATGAAGAACTCGACCAGACCGAGTCGTTAAAAGCCTTAGCCAGACTGAGTACAAAAAGCCTCAGCCAGACTGAGCACCAAAAGCCTCGGCCAGACCGAGTCGTTAAAAGCCTCAGCTAGACTGAGCACCAAAAGCCTCAGCCAGCCTGAGCACCAAATCCCTCAGCCAGAGTGAGCACCAAAAGCCTCAGCCAGCTTGAGCACCAAATCCCTCAGCCAGAGTGAGCACCAAAAGCCTCGGCCAGCTTGAGCATGACAAGCCTCAGCCAGACTGAGCGTAAACGCCTTGGTCAGCGCAAGACTGAGTTACTTCAAGCCACTGAATTATTTGCAAAGTCAATGAATCATAGCTTACCCCCAACTGGGCACGCATACAGAGCTCGGTCAAGGCCATTTAAGCCAACCTTATGCTTGTGGCATTCGTAGACGCACTTAGTCAAAATTCCAGGTCCATGTTTTTACACCACTCTTTGCTTAGTCAAATTCCAAACTAATCTTTTATTACCAACACTCTTGCCACATGATTTACAACTCCATTTTTTGGCATAATTTGAAACTTCACATCTCTGACGTTCTTACATGTTTCCTTTACAAGTTAGACTATTTCCTTATTTATCAACAGTTACAAGTCAGCCTTTTTCTTTACAAGTCAAGCCTAACTTTAATAAACCACTCTCATTCACTTCAACAGTGTGGTAGATACACACTTGTAATTTTATTACATCTTAACCTTCACTCTGCATTGAGTTTTTAATACAAGTTCGACTCCAATTTACATTGAGATTTTCACAACGATTTGTACACAAGCTTCACACACAAACCACCATCCTCATTCATTTCAGATGCACAAGCAAGAACAATCGAATGAAAACACAACTGAAATTTTATTTATTCACAAACTTGTACATAAGTTCATTACAGCATTTCAAAAAACAAAAACAAACACACAAAAACAACTCTAAGTACAAATTTTGTTCACTTCAATTATTCCTCCTCACTGGAAACGAGGTCTTCTTCTTCAATACCTTTATCCAGGGGGGTCTGGGCCACATCGTCTTCGTCAATTTTTACACTACTGAGGTCTAAGTCTGGAAATAGCTCTTCAACTTTACGCTTGAACATCTTCCAGCCACTGTCCTAGAACTCAGCCATTTCGTGCTTATAGAAGTCAGACCGCTGGAAGCTCTCAATAACTTCTGCCTCAGTCCTGCCCCCACCGAGCGGACGGCTGCATCATCCACTATCCCCACAAGGCGATCTGCAGCTGCCCTGGCTGGGCCTTCTTCTCCTTCCAGTCACCCAGACATCGCGCGGGCGTGGTAGATAGCAGTCGTCAGCCTGACCCCCCCTTGGGGCGCAAGACCCCCCTGGGGCTGTTCCTCTCTCCTTGGCTCAGGGTCAATTGCCCCCCCTCTACTTGAACTTCTTGGGCAATCTCCACCACTACTGGGACGACCTCCACGACCTCTGAGGTGACCTCCACCATTTCTAGGGCAACCACTCTTCCTGGGACCTCCCCCACTCCCTCCTCTTCTGCCTCCTTGGCCATGGGGGTCTCCTCTGCCGTCACTTCCCTCCTCCTCTTCAAGGCAGGCCCCCCCTCACTCCTCTTCACCTTTCTTTTCTTCTTTTCCACACCGCCCATCTCCTGGTTGGCCCTCTGTTTCAAAGGATCAATCGGGGGCGGTCGTGGCTCAGATTCACCCAAGTCTTTTTCCCTCAGCGATTTGGGACGCGGTCGAATCCTCTCCTGCGCGATCGGCTTATGCGGTCGGTCTTCCTGCGCCTTCTTGAACTTACTGGCTTGGGCCAGGATGGTCCTATCCTCCGTCTCTTGTGCCTTCCTTGTCGCCTCTAATTCCGCCCGGTCGAGGTCTCCACTGTTCGGTTGAGGACCTAACTCTGCCGCAAACAAGGCTGACGGCTGAATAAGCTCGTCCCACTTAGCCCCATCCTTCTCCCGCCATTCCTTCACTTTCTTCACCCTCTCCTCCGTTGCTGCCCCCAGCCTTGGCTCCATCGATTTGGCGGGCACTTTCCAAACTGTACGCACCCCAACCCCTCCATTGGTGGACACATAGAACCACCGCGGCCTCCATCCCTTGATTGATGACGGCAGCCCTGCCATCAATCCCTTTCTTGTTGCTGCCTGCAGGGTAACCCAAGTCTCTTGCTGCCCTGATGCCTTGTAGCACGTAAAAAACTCGTCTACTGTCATTTCAGCCCCCCCATTCGCCTTCGGCCACGCACTCGCACACGCCAGCAAGATCTTCCACGCGTTGGGCATTAGCTGTCCTGGGGCTACCTCCAACCGGTTCAGTACATCCACCACTATCCAAGGGAGGGGCAACCTTAACCCTCCCTTCAGCGCCTCCTTATACAGGGCGAACTCCCCCGGTCGAGCATCAGACGCCCTCTCCTTTGATTCCGGCAGTTTCAACTCTATCTCTGCGGGGATCTGGTACTTCTCCCGCATCCCCTCCAGCTCCTTCGTGGTAATGATTGACTTATCAACCTTTGTATGCCAATGATCTGGCTCCACCTGGCTTATCGGCGTTGGGGCCGCCATCACGGTGGAAGAATGAGATCATATCGCCAACTCCCCTACCCTCTTCATTTGCTCTCCGCCTTGTACTGCTCCCCCAACTCCACCGCATCGTCATCCCCAAGTGGATCAACCCTGGCGATTCCAACTTCTTCTTGGGCCATTTCTGTGGTGTGTCTACGAATAGCTTCGGATGTGGACGCAAGGAAATTCAAAAAATGTCGCAGAGGTGTATCGTCAGCAACAAAGGAGTTAACACTTGGAATGTTTTGATTTTTTTGCAAAGAGGTAGGTAAATCGAATAATACCAAAGACCCAAGGCTTGCCCGTATTCCAAGGGTCACAATTAATTTTCGCCAGTTTGAAAACTTTTCAAAAAACTCCGCCAAAACTGTCTTTTTAACACCCACAATGACCTATCGTTTCACTTCTGGCTCAACGCCTAACCTCCCTCACCATGAGATGCTGCCACGTGTACGACCACGATTCACTGCCCCCTCTCCTTACCCTGTCTTTTCCACTTCAAATCACCACGTGACACGTCGCCTCTCGAGCCCCGTGCCCCCCACCTTACCCTTCGGGGTCGACTCCTCCACTCGGCCACCTTTCGCGGTCGGCCCTCCTCATGGTCGGTCCCTTCGCTCAGCCACCCTTCGCGGTCGGCCCTCCTCACGGTCGACCCTCCTCACGGTCGACCCCTCCACTCGACCACCCTTCCACTCGGCTACCCTTCGCGGTCGGCCCTCCTCACGGTCGGTCCTTCCACTCGACCACTTCTAGTCGGTCTTTCCTTTTACTCGACCTTCAACCCCCATCTTCCTCATTATTCCCTTCGTTGGACTAAAGCTGCACTCGGGAATAGGGGACTACTGACGTGGTTAGGCCTAGAAAGGTCATAACCCGCTATGAACAACCCAAGCCTACCACTTAGGGCCCAAGACATAACCCAACTGATAAGGCCCAGCACAGCTGGAAATCAACATGGCATGAAGGACCAATGATATTCAGACACGTGGCACATAAAGGGCAAGCCACATCAGCAAACAATGATCTACAAAGTTATTGCCACTACACATCGCCATTAATGCAACCTCTCACAGCATTTATTACGACAACACCTCTCCGTCGGGACGGCTTGCCCTCACCCTGAACAAGGTAAGCTACAGCATAGACCTGGGGCCAAGGTGACAGATAGGACGGGACAACGAAATGATTACCAAAGGATAAAAGCAGACGTTGGAGACAAGAAGAAGGGTAAGCTTTCTATCTCCAATCTCTCTCTACACTCTACTTCTCTTTCTAACTTGCTCGTCGAAGGGTTCGCTGGGGGACTCCCCGTTCCCTGTTGAACTTGTGTGTAGATTCTCTGGTGGGCTTGAACACTCAATTACCGGTTGGAGAAGTGTGGATTAGTCCGACCCATCCCACCTGGGACCCGTGATACCATAACTGTATCATCAACTACAATGGAGGAATTCGCACTAGCAAGATTTATAAAGATTTGCCAATGGAGATTGTCGATTTATATGAAGATTCCTAATAGTGCTTTATACAGCAAGATTTATATAAAGCAGAATACTAGTCCTCATTGTTGTTTCTCCAATCACTAGTCCTCTAATGAAGATTCCTCTGTCAATAAATATCATTACCCTTGGAGGACTAATATCAAGAAGTAGAGCACTATTTAGAGAAATTTAGAATTTTCTCTATGATATGTCCAGAGAAATTCTCTAGATCGAATTTTCTCTAGATCGATGTTGAGGGACCTTAGACATTAAAAAAATATTGAGTGTCATTTTATGCTAAACCCAAATGACACCAAATCAAATAAATATAACTTTCCAAAACAAAAAGGACTAATTGGTTTATAAGAAAACTCTTAGAACTAAATGGATCAATATACCCACATATGGGATTTATGGATAAATTTTTCTTTTTATTTTTTAATTTTACTTTTAGATTTATATTCACTTAATCTAAATATACATAGAAAATAATTTGTTATTTATTCTTTTTGACAAACGATTATTAATATTAAATAATAATAGTAATAATAATAACAACAACAACAACAACAAATATAATAATAAGAAAGAGTAATTATTTTTTGTTTTTCAATCATCGTCAATGTAAAAAATAGGGAGATATATATATATTTTTATAAGAAGACGGTTTGTTTATATTTATATGGGACTCTTAAAAGCAGATATATCGTTTTTGAATTAATATCTATTTTCCCTTAATAATATGATTTTTTTTGTGAGGGGAAAAAAGTACAATTATTGTCGTGATGAAGGTGTTTTGCAAAGTTTTGATTTGTTATTGAAAATGTTTGTTGTGGAAACTTATTTGTATGACATGTATGTATATATGTATTGAACATAAGTTCACAGGAGAACAATACACAATTTTGTAATTTTTTTATAGCAAATATAACTATATTACTAAAACGATATATGTTAAAAAATTAGAGTATCTAATAGTAATATAGTATTACAAATTGACAATGTATGAATGCAATAATATATAAATTTACATATATGTGTGTGTGTGTAGATATTGATATATATAAGATATCACAAAAGTAATATGTGAAATCTTTTGTAACAATATAATATAAGTAACAGTGAGAAGTTAATTTTCCATAATTAAATTGTTGGTCCTAATGTAGATGTTTAGTATTATATTTTTGTGTGTATACACTATTTTTTAATTAGATTATTAAATTCACAAAGAATTTGTGAATAATTTGTGTAAAATTAGATAATAGTGAAGAAAGATTTTTTGTTTTTTAAAAAAGAGAAATTTATTGTGTTTGTTTTTTTGAACTTTTGTTTTGAATTTTTTGATTTTCAATTTTTTTTTGTCTTTCACACTGTTTTTTTTAATAACCCTTCTATGTTCTTTTTAGAATCACTTAATTTAATAATACTTTTTATTTTTTAATTCTACTTTTAGATTTAGATTCACTTAATCTAAATATACTTAGAAAATAATTTGTTGTGTATTCATTTTGAAAAAAATATATATTAATATTAAATAATAATAATAAGAAAAAAAATTATAATAAAAAAATCATTACATGTTTGAATTTATAAATTTTTTTCCAATATTTTACTTTTAAATTTTATTTAGATTATTAGATATTAGATTTTCATGTACAAGTATAATTTAAGTAAAAATATAATTTAACTATAAAATATGAAAAAGAAAATAGTATCTTTTATCTTCAAAACTGAGAAAATATAAAATTCTAAAAATGAATTTTACTTTTAGATGATTAGATATTAGATTTTCATGTACAAGTATAATTTAAGTAAAAGTATAATTTAAATATAAAATATGAGAAAATGTTAGTATCTTTTATCATTAAAACTAAGAAAATATAAAATTCTAAAAATAAAGAGATAGCTTATATAGGACTATTCATGTCTTTTAGAAAATATGGTAACTTTGAGAGGGTAAAATAGAGATTTAAAAAAAGTAGAAAACATATAGGTTCTTCACACTTTTATAATAGTAGTAGTAGATAAAAAGTAATAACTCCTAGTAAAAAAATAGAGGAAATTATGTTGGAAAAAAAAAGTAAAATAAAGAAAAGGAAAAAAAAAATAAATGAAGTAAAGTAAAGTAAGAAAAGAAAGAGTGCATAAATTTAATATTTTCATTCTGTCTAAATAATTACAATGACAGAGGGTTAGTGTAATTTTCTAAACGTTAGGAAATGATATATATTAAACCCAAACCACAGGGAGTGTAAGTGTAATTTACCCTTATTTTTCTATTTTTCACGATGATTTTTTTTTATACCCCTTTTCGATTGTGTTTGGTTAGAAGATTTGATGAGAAAAATTGAAAAGAATAAGGAAATACAATCTCATTTTTGTTTGGTTATAATAAAAAATACGGAAAAAAAAGAAAGTGAGAGAGAAATGCAAATCCAATTTTTATCTTTTAGATTCACATAAGCTCTTTTCTTTCTTCATTTCCTTACTCAACCAAACATAATTTGGAATTCAAATCCTATCTTCTTTTCCTATATCTCCAATTTCTCTTTTCCCCTTCATTTCTCTCATCAAATCCTCCAACCAAACACAGTCTTAGTTTCCAAATTTTTATATTTCAGACAACAGCTATTAGTCTTACATTTTTGGGAGTTTTAGGTTAAACTTTCTACCAAATTCCACTTTGGTGCATATACATGAAATCCAACTCCAATACTTTTGGTCAAGTGTCAACGTCCCTCTTTTGTTGCTCTATAGTTTAAGTTTTTTAATAGAATTCACTCATATGACAAGCATGTGACTACAAAATGAGCGTAAGAGAAGGAAATCATTCACATTTTCTACCAATGCATACTTTGTCCTATGTGATAAGCATGTGAGAGTTATATCATATAATATATTATATATACTAAATATAAGGACGAAGAAATAAGAAAATAGAGCTGCTGAAATCAAAATATAGTAGAGAAATCGAAGAGAATAAAGAAGAATAGAAGGAAGATTGTGATATATATTGTAGAAAACAAAGCTTCATGATTCTAGTTTCTACAAAATCCTAGTTCATCTCCTTAATCAATCACAATCTATGTTCTGTTTTAGTAAAATACAGTCATATATGATATAAATTTTGGAATGAAATGTGTATAACTGAAAAATGGGATGATTTTAGTCCTTTACCCTTATTTTATAGTCATATACTTGTCATATGACTGTATTATGTTAAAGACTTAAATAATGGAATAACAGAAATGGGACATTGACATTTCACTAGAAGTAGAGGGAATTAACTGTCACAATTTCATGTCTAGAGATCAAAGTGAGATTTGGTGCAAAGTGCAGGGATGCAAAGTGTAATTTATCTAAGTTTTTATTTCTCAACGCTATTCTATCTCAATTTACACTTTTAGAAATTCTATTTATACAATAATTTTTACTCATTATACTCCTTATTTTAATATTTTTTTATTACATTTTTATTCCTTTATAAAATTACTATTAAGGACCAAGAGTCCCAAACCTTTCACTTCACATTTATTGTTACACCCTTTCATTTTTCTTTCTATTAGCCGCCGCCACCACCACCTTTCTTCTTCACCAACCACGGCCACCTAGCCATCATCTATTCTCTCCACCAACCACAGCCACCCTTTCTTCCATCCATAACTCTCTCCGCCCATCTATAAATCCAAATACATATATCTTAAAGAATATATATATATACACATAAATAATAACAAACAAAAACAAGTAAACTTTATATTTAAAACATATGTATAATCATTATAAATAAATAATATACAGGATTTTGTGTTTAAAAGATGTTTGGGTATGATTTTCAATAATTTTGGTGTATTTTTACGTTATGTGAAAAAAAAAAAAAAAAAAGAGTTCAAAACTCCTTCCAACTCTAGTTCACTAAGATTATGTACCTTTAATAACTGGAGAATTGAAGTATGTTTGGATTTCTATGGCCAAAATTTTGGCTCATTTGGTAGGACACGACCGAACAAACTTGATTTGTTTGGTTTAGGTTTGGTTTGCCGAACAAAACACAAACGTTGAAAAGGAGCTGCGAAAGTAGTGGTCATAGGGAAGGCTGCGGAGTGATGATTATAGCAGTAGGGGGTTGCGATGTAGTAGCCATGTCTGTAGGGTGGCGGGGTGGTGCTCAGAGGTGGTGGTGGTGGTGGCAACAGGGTAGTTTTTGTAATAGTTGAAGATGGAGAAGTCAGGGTATAAAAGATTTTGGGTGTAAAAAGAATAAAGGAGGTTGGACGAAAGTATGGATGGATTAAAGAAATGTGTATAGTTATGAAATATGATTTTAAAATTTTTAAGGTGTAATTAGAAAAAAAGATGTAATTAATAAGGTAAAATTATTATGTAAATAAGATTACTCATCATTTTTTTATTACAAATTTATCTTATACTAAAATTACTATATTACCTTTTATCTTTTCCATCTTCATCTCCATACACACCTTTGCCCTTTCCATTGTTACCACGATCACCAAACCCTACCCCTTTGATACCCCAACCCCCATTTTTAATTAAGTTTTCCCAAATTTGAGCCCACATTTCACTGTCTCCTTTTCTATCCCTAATTTATTGAAATGACAATCGAATTTGAGAAAGATGTAAGATGATGGTATTTGATGTTGTTAAATTGAAAAGACTTTATTGGTGGATGTTCGATGGTAGTTTTTGTTGTTTAAATTGTGAAATTAAATAAATAGATTTATGAAGAAAACAAATTATATACCAAAAACATATGCTGATAATTACAACTAAATTTCAACAGAAATACACAAAACAATAAAAGGGTAAAGAGACGAAACCGAAGCCTGCACGGAAGCAGTTTCCTTAAAACAGATTTCGCCGCCTCACGGGTCGAGTGCTTGAGGAAAACCCGGCGTCTGTCTCCCAGGATACGGCGGTCAAAACCAGCTACGGCAGAAGCACTATCTGTCTAGCTTAGCGAACAAAACAATGGCAGCACTCTCTCACAATAGGAACTTTCTGGCAAACTGACTTGTAAAATGGAAGCAAAAATTTCTATATAGAAACTTGACAGGAGGGTCTCAATTTATACATGTATAGGGGAGAGAGGAAAAGCCTCCAGCCTTTAAGGCTAGTCATTAAAACACCAAGCATTCATAGCCCCTTTCCACAAAATGAAAAGTATGGATGCCCAAAGGATTCACACCCTTTAGCCAAGAAAAAAGATTTAAATACTCTTTAAAATCTTATTCATGAATCTAACATCATGAAGCAATTTCTTGGCAATTTCTTATTCAAAACCCAAAGGTTTTTGGCTCACTTGGACCTAACACAAAAAGTGGTTAGGACCCACTTTAATATTTAATTAAAGTCACCACACTTTAATAATAAATTAAAGTCCCCAAAAATCATTTTTTCCAACAATCCCCCACATGAATAAAAATTGACCGAATGACTCAACAAACGGACATCGTTCAACAATAAAAACTCTGAGAGAGAGTACAACGGACTAACCCCGACATCAGAGAAGGTAGCTTTTGGCTTTGAACCTCTCCCAGTGAAAACCTATCGAGTTTATTGGCTGATCAGTGAATAAGACATCTTGAACTGCTCTACCGTTTGTGTAAACTGAGATAATAGATCTCACACGGGAATTACTCCTACCACCATTATGTTCTCACTGGTGTGCCCTGTGTGGCCCTGGACACTAGCCTGGTTCAGCGAGTGGTTTCAAAGAATCTTGGCCTGCCCAATTCTTCTAGAAGCGGCCCCACTTCAAACTCACATAGGTGACTCTACTAAAGTATCCTGCAATACTTAGCTCAACAGCTTAACACATAAGAGTCATTAAAAGCTCAGCTTATCCTCTACACTTGCAGGTATCACTGATAGAAGGAATGGCTGGAGGTTTAACCTCCTCAGTGACATACCACCGTTACACGCAATTAGGTTGTCCCATTGAACCTAGATCTTGGGATCTCCAGTCAACTAGGTTGGGTTTCCATTCCGGTAACTTCCAAAGGCCTTAACCCCATTCCTTTTGACGACGTTTCGACTAACACTCGACTTAACCCTTTGGTTAGCGGATCCGCAATGTTGTCCTTAGACTTTACATAGTCTAAAGAGACAACTCCATTCGAGAGTAGTTGTCGTATGGAATTATGTCTACGACGGATATGTCTAGACTTTCCATTATACATAATACTCTGTGCCCTACCAATTGCAGATTGACAATCACAATGAATACAAATAGCTGGCACAGGTTTAGACCAACGTGGAATATCTTCAAAGAAATGGCGAAGCCATTCTGCTTCTTCCGTTGCTTTATCCAAAGCAATAAACTCTGATTCCATTGTTGATCTAGATATACACGTTTGCTTGGAAGATTTCCAAGACACGGCTGCCCCACCAAGAGTGAACACATATCCACTAGTGGACTTTGAGTCCTTTATATCTGATATCCAATTCGCGTCACTATATCCTTCAAGCACCGCTGGATATCGAGTATAATGCAGCCCATAATCCCGAGTGTAGCGTAAATACCTTAACACCAGCACAATGCCCTTCCAATGAGAAGCATCAGGATTACTTGTGTATCTACTAAGCCTGCTAACCGAGTAAGCTATATCTGGCCTAGTACAACTCATCAGATACATTAAACTTCCAATTACCCGAGAATATTCTAACTGAGAGACACTCTCTTTATTATTCTTGGTAAAGTGTAGACTTAAGTCTACAGGTGTCGATGACACACTCGTATCTGATCCACTAAACTTCTCAAGTATCTTATCAACATAATGAGACTGAGATAGTACAATCCCGCTAGAGATTCTGGTAATCTTAATTCCCAGAATAACATCTGCAATGCCCATATCCTTCATGTCAAATTTAGAGTTTAACAACTTCTTGGTAGTTTTGATCATTTCATCGTTACTACCTATAATGAGCATATCATCAACATATAGACACAAAATGACATAACCTCTGTCAGTGTCTTTGACATAAATACACTTGTCACATTCGTTGATTCGAAACCCATTTGACAACATTACATTGTCAAACTTCTCATGCCATTGTTTAGGCGCTTGCTTCAAACCATACAAAGATTTGACAAGTTTACAGACTTTCTTGCTTTGTCCTGGAGCTGAAAACCCTTCAGGTTGCTCCATGTAGATTTCTTCATTCAAATCCCCATTTAAGAAAGCTGTCTTTACATCCATCTGGTGTATCTCAAGATTGCGCAAAGCTGCTATCGCAATCACTATGCGAATGGATGTTATCCTAGTTACAGGTGAGTACGTATCAAAGTAATCCAAGCCTTCTCGTTGCCTATACCCTTTGATAACGAGCCTCACCTTATACTTGTCAATAGACCCATCAGCCTTCATCTTTCGTTTAAAAATCCATTTGCAGCCTAAAGGCTTACAACCTGGAGGTAAATCTACCAACTCCCAGGTGTGGTTCTGTAAGATGGAGTCAATCTCACTTTTGATCGCTTCTTTCCATAAAGAACTCTCAGGAGAAGTCACAGCTTCGTGGAAAGTTTGAGGTTCGTTCTCAACCATATAAGTCAAGAAGTCTGGACCAAAAGATTTGGATGTCCTAGCCCTTTTACTCCTTCTGGGCTCATCTAAAACCTCAATTTGATCATCACGTGGATCATCAACATGATCATCCTCACTAGCAAGCTCATCAAATTGCTCCAAAGACCTTGGAACCCCTGCATGGGTTCGGTAAGGAAAAATGTCTTCAAAGAAACATGCATTCCTTGACTCCATGATGGTATTCCTGTGTATGTCTGGAATTTCAGACTTATGAACAAGAAACCGATATGCACTACTATTATGTGCATAACCAATGAATATACAATCCGCAGATTTCGGGCCTATCCTAACCCGTTAGGGTGTAGGAATCGCCACTTTTGCAAGACACCCCCACATTTGTAAGAATTTATACGAAGGCTTAACGCCTTTCCATAACTCATACGGCGTCTTGTCCACTTTCTTCTGGGGTACTTTATTCAGAATGTAATTTGCAGAGAGAATTGCTTCCCCCCACAAGTTCTGTGGCAATCCAGAACTTATCAACATTGCATTCATCATTTCCTTTAGTGTCCTATTCTTCCGCTCAGCAATCCCATTAGATTGAGGAGAATAAGGCGCCGTGGTTTGGTGGATAATCCCAGATTGAGCACAAGTCTCAAGAAACGGAGATTCATACTCACCACCACGATCACTTCTTAGAGCCTTAATCTTGCGGCCTACTTGATTCTCAACTTCATTCTTATAAAGAACAAACTTGTCAATTGCCTCATCTTTGCTTTTGAGCAAATAGACATAACAATACTTAGTGCAATCATCAACAAAAGTGATGAAGTACTTATTGCCACCACGTGATTGTATAAATTTTAAGTCACACACATCACTATGCACTAAATCCAACGGTTCTGAACTTTTTTCAATAGAATGAAACGAAGATCTTGTCAACTTCGCTTCAACACAAGTTTCACACTTGTGTTTCGGATTAATCTTAAAAGATGGTATGTGATCTAACTTGATTAATCTACATAAAGATTCAAAGTTCACATGTCCTAGTCTACCAGGCCACAAATTGGAAGACTCAAGCATGTAAACAGAAGAAGATGCACCTTTATTCATCTTTGGGATAACAGTCATAACATTGAGTTTAAACATGCCCCCCAACATATAACCCTTACCCACATACATTCCGCTTTTGGTAAGAACGACCTTGTCGGACTCAAAAACCATGCGAAAACCATGTTTACTAAGAAGAGACCCTGAGACAAGATTTTTACGAATGTCCGGAACATACAGGACTTCGTTCAAGGTCAGCTCCTTTCCTGACGTCAACTTCAGGACCACCTTTCCTTTCCCCTCAACAATCGAGGTAGCAGAGTTTCCTATAAACAACTTCTCACCGTTTGTAACCGGTTCGAAAGTTGTAAACAGTTTCTGCTCAGAGCAGATGTGGCGTGTAGCCCTAGTATCAATCCACCATTCTCTTGGGTTTGAACCCACCAGATTCACCTCAGAGACAACGGCAGACAAGTGCATATCATCCTCCTCATGGGAGTGCTTTTGTAAGTCTGCCATATGAGCACGAGGTTTGGTCTTGTATGGCTTCTTCTGCTTGCGGCAGTCACTAGCCTGATGCCCCTCGTTACCACAGTTATAACACTTCCCAAAGAACCGATAACAAGGTTCCTGCGGCTTGTAAGCCGACTTCTTTGCAACACCACCCCTTGGCCCCAGCTTAGAGCTCTTGTTCACAGAGGGCTTCTTCCTTATCCCAGAGGATTTGCCATGCTCAACGACATTGGCCTTTACTGAGGAGGTACTCCCTCCTTTCTTTCTATTATCCTCTTCAATCCGGAGTCGGACAACCAGCTCTTCAACAGACATTTCCTTGCGCTTGTGCTTCAAGTAATTCTTGAAATTCTTCCAATCATTGGGAAGTTTCTCAATGATCACAGCAACTTGGAATGACTCGTTCAAAGGCATCCCCTCAGCATGAATATCATGCAAGATCACTTGGAACTCCTAGACTTGGCTTATCACAGTTTTAGAATCTACCATTTTAAAATCAAGGAAACGGCAAACCACAAATTTCTTTGCCCCGGCATCCTCAGTCCTGTACTTTTTGTCCAGAGATTCCCATAATTCTTTTGCTGAGCTCTTGGAACAAAACACACTATAGAGTGAGTCTGCCAAGCTGTTGAACACATAGTTCCGGCAAAGATAGTCTGTCTGCTTCCATGTGTCAAGCGCCATGACTTTCTGCCTGTTAGGCTCATTCTCTGCCACGGCTGGAGGATCCTCACTCAGAACCTTGGCAAGGTTTAGCGTGGTCAAGTAAAACAGCATCTTTTGCTGCCATCTCTTAAAGTTTTCCCCAGCAAATTTTTCTGGACGCTCATGGTGACTAAGCGGTCCTCCTACAATAGCCGGAGTAACACCAGGGTTGACCACAGAGGTCACAGCAGTAGGGGTTGGCAATCTAGTTGCCCCGGGGTTCAAAACCCCACCAACATTAGCAGTAGCAGCAGCATCAGTGATAGTTTCCATTTCTGAAAATTACACCAGAATATCACTTCTGTGTTTCCAGAAATTAAACTTAACCCTTAGAAAATCTCTTAGAAGAAAAATTAATTCAAAAATTAGTCTCACCACAAAACCTAGAATCGAACATGGTCAAGAAAGTTCCCAGGAAGACTGGAGGGGTCACATCGGTCCCACTTAAAATCCAGTTAACCTTTTGACAAAACTTTTAAGAGCATGTTGACTCGTAGTCCGTGATAAACAATTTTAAGAATTAATTTTTCTTAGGGATGAACTAGGTTAAAAGGTCCAAAACTATACAGGCAATGTAAAACAATTGCTACAACAATATAAGCAAATAAAACTTGCTACTATAAATTGGTAAACAAACCAACTACATCTCAAGCAAACATGCTTCAAACATTTTGATAAAATAACCAATCCATAAGGATTCTATTTAGTCTAAAAGCTTTTCCACGCTTAGGTATTCCTATTCAACACAAATGTTAGTAGTCCAAACATTTTTGTTTTTACATCCCAAATACTATTCATTTGGTTTTATATTTATTTTTCGCATTGGTATCCCTACAAAGAAAGTTAGTAGCAAACCACAACAAAATACAAACAAATAATCTAAAAATTTAATTATAAAAAATAATTGAAACCATCTAGCCAACTATTAATTATATAAGTAACCAACTAATATAAGGTACCAAAACAAAATACAATTTGTAACTTCAAAATTAAATTACAACTTTAAAATAAAGTTCAATACTCATGAGTCATGAATGAAATTAATTCATAATAAACATTTAAACTAATAACTCCAAATAGATAAGTCAAATTCAAAGTTAATGCATCCAATTAAATAATTCGGATAAATGCACCTAATTAAATAATTCAGATTAATGCACCTAATTAGATAATTTAGTTTAATGCACCTAATTAAATAATTCACATTAATGCACCAAATTAGTTAACTTAGATTAATGCACCTAATTAAATAATTCACATTAATGCACCTAATTAAATAATTTAGATTAATGCACTCAATTAAAATCAAATTAATCATGTACACAATTCATAAAAACTCTATAATTCCAAATACATTAAAATATGTAATCTAGCCTAGAAAATAATAAGCATGTAACAAATTAAAACTAGAATAGAATTAGCATGTCAAATTGCAACATCCATAAATTATATTTTATAACCTTAAAATTCATGCAAATCATGGGAGGGGAATGATGAACCATACGCATAAAACAAGATCATACTAATACAATTAAGTATGCAAATTATAATAGAGCATTCTAATTAAACTAAGCAATTAGAGAGTACCAATGCATGATTTACAATCATTGAAATAGTGAGTAATTCTGCAATAGTTCCTAGTAACATTATACAAAGCTTACCTAATAGACTATATAAATCTATTCGATCAATTTCATAGAAAATATATATAAAATCTGTTTTAAGCTTGTTGTTTAAATTGTGAAATTAAATAAATAGATTTATGAAGAAAACAAATTATATACCAAAAACATATGCTGATAATTACAACTAAATTTCAACAGAAATACACAAAACAATAAAAGGGTAAAGAGACGAAACCGAAGCCTGCACGGAAGCAGTTTCCTTAAAACAGATTTCGCCACCTCACGGGTCGAGTGCTTGAGGAAAACCCGGCGTCTGTCTCCCAGGATACGACGGTCAAAACCAGCTACGGCAGAAGCACTATCTGTCTAGCTTAGCGAACAAAACAATGGCAGCACTCTCTCACAATAGGAACTTTCTGGCAAACTGACTTGTAAAATGGAAGCAAAAATTTCTATATAGAAACTTGACAGGAGGGTCTCAATTTATACATGTATAGGGGAGAGAGGAAAAGCCTCCAGCCTTTAAGGCTAGTCATTAAAACACCAAGCATTCATAGCCCCTTTCCACAAAATGAAAAGTATGGATGCCCAAAGGATTCACACCCTTTAGCCAAGAAAAAAGATTTAAATACTCTTTAAAATCTTATTCATGAATCTAACATCATGAAGCAATTTCTTGGCAATTTCTTATTCAAAACCCAATGGTTTTTGGCTCACTTGGACCTAACACAAAAAGTGGTTAGGACCCACTTTAATATTTAATTAAAGTCACCACACTTTAATAATAAATTAAAGTCCCCAAACATCATTTTTTCCAACAGTTTTGAGAGCAATTTTAACACTAATAGGCATTTTGCCTAACAAAATTACATAAAAGGTACATCACATATAATGTATTCTTTGCCTAGTATGTACTCAAATAATAATATCTACTTTTAAAATTGGTTTACGTACCCTCCAAAGCTTTTAAAATATAGCTAGCCAAAAGATGATGAGACAAAGTGCCTGTTATATTGCTTATCTTGTTGGAGCGCCATTATGTAATGAGATTAGAAACATGCCTAAAATATTCCAAATGTCTTTCATATTAGAGATGCTTTAAGACATTGGCAGTAATGAGGAAATGGAGTAATGTGATGGATGGTGATATTGTTTAGTTATTGATAATAGTAGGTTAGCAGAGAAGAGGGCATGGGGGTTTTAATGGTAGTATTGTATTGGTGGAAAGGACGGTAGGTTATAGATTATTTTAACATCCCCATATTATTAACACTTGAAAAATCTAAATTATTCCATCAATATGATCTAATTTTTGATTAATCACATCTATTATAAATGTGTAAGTGATTTTCTGACCACACTGCCAACTCAGTGATCAACTGGAGAGAACTGGCAGAATAGATGACACCTGGCTAACCTGCAATAGAAAGAGAAGATTTCGGCGGTGGTTCGTCCACCCGGGGGCACTCCGACGATCAAGTCAGTATATCTCTCAAAGATAATCAATAATGCAAACTCACTGTTCAGAATATAAATTGCGTACCTTAGACCCATGGGGGTGCCTCTCTTTTATAGTTAACTCAATCCTAGTCCCTATAGAAGCCTGACTTCTATGGACTCCCATTCAGTACTTATTTTGGACTCCTCAAGAGATAAGGATAGACTCCCTAAGAACATTATCCTTATCTATCTTGAAGTCTTTCCTCATTCTAGGACTTCTATCCCTTATCTGCTTATCTTGGATTCCGATATCTTTGGAGGTAACCTCGGCCTCGCCGAGATAACCTCGGCGTCATGACCAGGACACGTGGCACCTCGGCTGACACGTCGGCATCACCTTGCCACGTGTTGGTACTTAGAAAATATATCCCTACAACTGCCCCCTAGGTTCTATTACCTCGGCATTTTGAGGTGATGGAACCTATATCGGTACTTCCTGCCAGTACATCGGCTTACAGCTGAGATCATCATAGGCCGACATGTCTTCTTAAAGATCTAGAACTCCAAGAGCCCCTTCACGCGTATGAGCTGTTTATTCATAACAACTCAATCCGTTTCCAGCCACGCGTCTTTTTCTTACTGGATCGTACCTGACACGCGTCTGTAAATCTAATTATTCTCACGTGCGCCGTCTGACGCATACGTTCTTCTAGGTTTCATTAATGATTTCTTTGCCGCCATTTCAAGTTTTAACAAAAGACTTTTCCCTCTTCTTTCATTTCTTCACTTTTCAGTCGATATTCTTGCTTTTTCTCTCTCTTACTTTTTTCTCTTGAATCCGCCATTGTTCCAGACTTCAAGCTCTGTAACTGCCTTCATTCCTCCCTCTTGGTGAAGCTTTCGCCGTTCTGTTACTTCTGCAACCGTCGCCTGACTTCGGCGATCTTCATACCGGCTTCACTTTTTCTAGTAAGCCACTGTTCCTTTCGTTTTCAATTCTCTGATGCTCTTTGCTACTTGTTGCCATTACTGCTTTGTTTAAACATTCAAGTTGTGAATCTCATATCTGAGTGTGTTTATTCCACGATTTTGCCCTTGCCCATGTCTTGAATACACGCTTTGTTCACCATTTTCTCGCACTTTTGCCATTATTCTTGACCTTGTATCACTTGTACTCACTATGTTCTTGATAGTCCATCTTTTTTCTTGATTCTGAAACGTGTTCTTGTTTTCTGTTTTTTGTGTCTTTGCCAGATTTGTGCCTTCAATCTTTGTTTCCATAGACTTAGGTTTGGGATTTGTCTGTAGAACCCACAATTTAGGAAAAAACTGAAACCTGCATTTACCTAAGTGTTTGCCGAGGTCCCAATAACCCTTTCAAAACATCTTCTGAAACCCAACCTCTTCGATTAAGCCGATATCATGGGTATGTGGAAACATAGGGTAAACACCCCATCCAAACTAGAATTCTTTAGACAGGAGTTTGAAATCCCAGCCGACGTCCATCTGAGGTTGGCTAGGGATGATGACTCCATCATGCCTACTGATGACTCTATGCCTTTCCCTGTGGTGGCTTTCATCGAGTGTGGACTTCGGCTCCCACTCAACATTCTTTTTCGCGAGATTATCCATTATTACAAGTTAAACCCAATGCAGCTCGCCATCAACTCCTACCGAGTTATTAATGGCATCATAGCCTTAGCAAAACAAGAAAACGTTAGGGTCACTTTAGCCGATATCCAGTATTGTTATACCATGTGTGGCCTAAAAAAGGACACGGGCTATCTCTACTATCTCAAGCCGAGGTCAACGGAGTAAAAAATCGTTGCCGACCTCCCAGAGTCCAACAAGGGAGCTGGAGATGATTACTTTATTACTTCGGGGAACTGCGAATTTGTTCCAGATGAGGACCTCCACCTCTACCCTCTTCCTCGGACAGTTTTCGTAGAGGGCAATGGTAAGAGCCCTGTGTTTCATATTTACTTGTTTTCAAAATCTTTAATACTTCAAATATTTTGATGTTTTGTCTTTCCTTGCAGCTCTTCCAAAGCCAGGAAAAGACTTTCGCAAGTCTTTTTACCCAAGTTCGGGTTTAAAGAAACTACTGGACCTTCTTGTTCATAAGCGAAAGGCCCCACTAGTGCTCAATTTCATCCCGACGTACAAATCAGCTCTCCCCGACGTTCCTAAGAGGAAAAAGAAGAAGAGCCTATCTCCTCCCTCTGCCACAACCCCTTCAGTCGCTACCGTATCTCGGCCAGATCAAGGATCAACTTCTGATCCAGCAGAGCAGCCGTCTACTTCGGCTCTATACCTGATCCCACCATCTCAACGAAAACGTCGTCGACGACTTGTTCTGGTAGCTGAGATGGGCCACCCAAAACCAGTTGCAAAAGACCTCTTGGCTAACTTTCCAACTGATGTTGATGCACAACCAACACAAACCCAGCTTCCACCAAAGCAAAAACGAATAAAAAAGGCTCAACCCAAGGCAAAGGTGGCTCAGATCGATTTTGAGGATACCTTGCCAATTTCCAAGCTGGCTCCAAGTGAAAAGACTGCCTCTGTCCCCGTGAAGAGGTCTGCTGAAACACTTCCATCCGAATCTACCAAATCCAAAAGGCCGAGGTCATCTTCTGTAACGACCTCGGGGTCTAAAAAGCCTGATGCCCTCTGGGCCCCTGAGATTACCCTGGAAGATAAGCCTGTTATGGCCAGTGATAGCGCTGATGATATCAATGTCGGCGTTGCCCTCAGTACTGCTCTGCTTCTTCCAGGTGATCTGGAGCGAAACGCCGAGTTCAGTGAGTACGAGAACTACGCTCTGATGCTTCAACGCTCTGTTCAGGTAAGTGTTTTTGCTTGGTACTTTTTCTTTCTTTCTCTTCTGTAACAACCCTCGTACTGATTACCGATAAACTACTGAATTAGCTACTGGTTACTGCTAAACTGAACTGATAATGACTGATAATTGAATTAACTGAAGTACTGAATGGACTGATTGAAATCGAAACTGAAATTGAATAAGTTTATCTATTGAATTGCATATTGCATCTGTTTGATTGATTGATTATCTGTTTGAATTCATATGTTTAAACTGCTAATTGAAGGCCTTATCGGCGGCCGAATTAGGAACCGTTTAGAGTTTTGGGATCAGTAGAATATTTGTGATTTAATGGCATATTTAACTAAAATGTGATTAGGTATGCTTAAACTAGATTAATTTGAGCCAATTAAAGAGTTTGCCGTAATTGCGGAATTGCCATTGAGTGGGCCTTAGTTATTTTTATTATTTGAGCCTTGTATGCACTTAACCAAAACATTTCCCTCAGCCACAATTGAGAGCCATAACCGACCAAGACTAGAGAGAGTGAGAATTAAGGGAGAATTGAACTCAACTTGGGGAATTAGCTTGAATCTTGAAGAATTGAAGTGTAAATTGGCATAATTGAGCTCCTAAACCTTGAATACAAGATTAAGGTAGGACATTCATCTCCTTATTGTTGTCTTTGAGCTTCATCTTGCATGGTTCATGCTCCATTGTAGGATTAAACCATGATTTAGTGCATAGAGGTTGAATTATGCTTGAATTCATGCTTGCATGGCCATTTTGGTGCATTTTGAAGTTGAATTCATGATGGATTGTACATGCATGCTCATGTTTCTATCAAAGTCCATGTTTTCATTTTGTTTTCCAACTATTGAGCTCATTAGAGCAAAATTTGAACCTTGAATTTGGTTAAAAGCTCATGCATTGCATGTTTTAAATGGTTCTTGAAAATGGGTTTGAATGTTGGATTTAATTGACTCACCTTTGGGGCTTGAATTCACAAATTGGCTTTTGAAACTTGTTATTCATTGTTTTGGGATGTATTTTCCAGAATTTGGGCCCAAGAGGTCGAGAATTGAGTTGAGAATGCTTGGTTTGAGCTTGGGAGGCAAATATGGAAATTCCAGATTTGGCCTCTTCGCTCGAGCGAAGGATTCCTCGCTCGAGCGAGAACCCTTTATTCGGGGCTCCGCTCGAGCGAGCATCGAGCGTGGTATCGCGCGTAAAAATCCAACAACCAGTACTTTTGCATTTTACAGACCGCTCGAGCGAAGGACCTCTCACTCGAGCGAAGGACCTCTCGCTCGAGCGAAGGACCTCTCGCTCGAGCGAAGCCTTTGATTTTGCAACCTCGCTCGAGCGAAGGAAGGCTCGCTCGAGCGAGACCCCTGTTTTCAGCAACTTTTGAAAAATGCCTTCCAACTGTATTCTTGCATCCTCATCTCATCCTAGGCATTCTTAGGCCTAGTTTAAGACATCTTAATGAGGATTTAGACGTAGAACCACACCGAGGAAATTTAGGGATTTAATTATCATCCTTCCCGACTGTGAAACTTAATGTGTGTTCTATTTGTTAACTGTTTAGGGTTGGCTCTCTGGGACGCGCTCTAGCTGCTATTAGCCCAATCTCTGTGAGTAACGATTGTGTAAAGATATGTTCAAAATGGTTATCTTTTGAATACTGAACTGAACTGTTTATTGAATTGATATTATTTACTGAATGAATGTATGTCCTGTATTCTGAACTGTATTGTGGCATCCTTAGCACTTACTGTTTACTGTTACTGTTACAGAGCTCTGTCGGTTCCCTTGTGGAACCATACTGTTTACTAATTGATGGCCATCATTACTGTTGGGTCCGTTGAGACCCGGTCCTTTTGGACCTACTGTTCATAGGCTAATGGGTGTACCACATATGACTGATTGACTGAAATACTGAAAGACCGAAATACTGTTTAATGAACTGTTTCCATTGCTGTAAGGACATTCATTCATAACCTCTTTACGCTTTATGTTATTCACTGGGCTTTAGCTCACTGTTTATATATATATGTAGGTTCTCAGCAGCCAGACCGGAGCTAGGAGCGTGGGTTGGTCCCCAGTTTTGTCAAGCCAGCCTATGTGCCTCACTGCGAGGTTCCGAGTTGCCATGCTATGGCTTGGGGTGTTTTTGTGTCCCCCATCGGTCTCCTTACTGTTTTTGTACTGCTGTATAGACTGTCTACTGTTTTACTGTACTGTTATCGAGGGATTAGGTCCCCGTACTGAATGTTTGTATATGATTGTATAGACTGTATATAGACTGTACTGTTCTGAACTGTATGAATGCATGAAAAATGTTTTTGGCATACAGATTTTCACAGCTTAATGGACACTAGTTACTTACTGTATTGGCTTCCGCCAGGCCCTGTACTCTGTTTAACTGTATTACTGTTCAGCAGGCCTTCAGTAATCTCGGATTACTGGCCAGTTACGGTGCTAAACCCATAGGGCCGGGTTTGGGTCGTGACATCTTCATTTCATACTTAGAATATTTTCTAATACTTCTGTTTTCTTTCAGGCCATCCAGCATGCCCACTCTTTTTCAATACAATCTTTTGAGAACCGTGAGAAGCTAGCCGAAAAGAAGAGGGAGATCTCTAGTCTTCAGAAAATTAATAAAAATTTGTAGTCAAAGATGAAGACCCTGGAGGATCAGGCTGAGGTCGCCATCAAAGAGAAGGACGATGCCGAGGAAAAGGTTGGTGCCGCTGAGGCAATAAACAAAGTTCTTCAAGCCCAGCTGAAAGAGGCTGAGGACAAAGTGGCCTAGGCCCAGAAGGAGCTTCAAGATGCCTTGGCCACCAAAGAGGCTGAAATCAAAGATGCCGATGAGAAGGCATATGCTCAGGGCATGGCCGATGTTACGGAGGCCTACGAAAAGCAAGTCAAGCAAGCATGCAACAAGGGTTTCACCCTTGGTTGGATGACCTTGCTGAAGAAACTTGGTGTCCCTGAGGACTCCCCTTTTAAGAATGCTGATGCCATTCCCTCCAACTCCACCTCAATCTGATGACGATTTTGAATCTGAGGAGGAGGTTCTGGTGAGGAAGCCCAAGGAGGCTACTGGGGCCAAGTCTTTTTCTCAAAATGAGCAAGTCCTAGACTTGACTCAAGATGAGGAGGTTGAGGAGGTTCCTGAAGATGCTGTAGCTGAGAAGGCATTGGCCGACGTGCTTCCTGCTGACAAGAGCCTTGACCAGACCCTTCAGGAGATTAATGCTGAGCTCGCGACGGATATGGCTGCTGAGATGTCTTCTAACAATCGTCTGACCTTCAAACTCAACCAACTGCTACTGCTGAGAAGTCTTAGCCTTATGTTTTTTCCTTCCTTACTTTGTACTTTTGCTTTTCTTCTTTTTGGGAACAATTATAAGTTTTTGGCCGACGTGCCTTTTAATGAATATAACTTCCTTATTTCTTTGAATGTTTGTATGTTTGCCTTCTCTGTATTACTCTTGTATGATTCCATACTTAGAATATATTTTCAGTATATACTTCAATCTTTGTACAATCTTCTCAGGGTCACATACCTCGGTTATACAACTGATGATTTTACCTCGGCAAATACCCAAATATCTTTCTCGGCGTAAGCTTGGTTTCACCTTGTAAATTTTTCATAAAATCTCAACAAGTGCTTAACCTAAGTCTTCAATCTTGTAACTTGTCCACAAATTTCAACAAGTGCTAGACATTATCTCGGTTTAACTTCAACTTGTAAATTGTCCACAAATTTCGACAAGTGTTAAACAATGATTTCAGTTTAACTTTAACTTGTAAATTGTCCACAAATTTCAACAAGTGTTAAACAATGATTTGGTTTAACTTCAACTTGTAAATTGTCCACAAATTTCAACAAGTGTTAAACAATAATTTCAGTTTAACTTCAACTTGTAAATTGTCCACAAATTTCAACAAGTGTTAAACAATGATCTCGGTTTAACTTCAACTTGTAAATTGTCCACAAATTTCAACAAGTGTTAAACAATGATTTCGGTTTAACTTCAACTTGTAAATTGTCCACAAATTTCAACAAGTGTTAAACAATGATCTCGGTTTAACTTTAACTTGTAAATTGTCCACAAATTTCAACAAGTGTTAAACAATGATTTCGGTTTAACTTCAACTTGTAAATTGTCCACAAATTTCAACAAGTGTTAAACATATTCTTCTTTTCTCTGCCCCCTAATGTGAACCTGAGTTCCACTTGGGTTCTCATTATGCATGTATTTTAGAGACAATGTCAAGTATCTTGAAAAGAGAACCAGCTGAATCTTTATTTGTTTACTTCGGCAAATGGCGAAGGAACAAAGAAATTCTAATGATAGAAAAATTTCAAATTACAAGTATTCCAAGGCCTTGGCAACTCTTTGCCCTCATTATCTTCAAGCCGATATGCCCCATTGCCCAGCACCGAGATGATTCTGTAGGGTCCTTCCCAATTTGGGCCAAGCTTGCCCTCTCTGGGATCCTTCTTGTTGCCGACGACTTTTCTTAAGGTGAGGTCACCAATCTGAAATTCCCTTGGGTTAACCTTCTTGTTGTAAGCTCTGGCAAGCTATTGCTGGTATGCTGTGAGCTGAATTGCAGCTTTCTTCCTTCGTTCTTCTAGAAGATCTAGATCTCGGGCTAAGAGTATATCATTAGTCCCATTCTCTACCCCCTGGGTTCTGATCCCAGGGATGCCGACCTCCAGCGGAATGACTGCTCCTGTGCCATAAGCCATGGCAAAGGGGGATTCCCCTGTTGATCTTCTCGGCGTGGTCCGATATGCCTAGAGTACATTGGGCAATTTGTCTACCCACTTTCCTTTTGCTGCTTGCAGCCTCTTCTTTATCCCATCCAGAATTACTTTGTTGGATGCTTCTGCTTGTCCATTACTTTGTGGAAAGCTTGGGGTTGAAAAGTAGTTCTTGATCTTGAACTTTGCACAGAAGTTTTTGATCAACTTACTGTCAAATTGAGTTCCATTGTCTGCAACAATTGCTCTTGGAATCCCAAACCTGGTGATAATGTTCTTCCAAATGAAGTTCTTCACGTCCACATCTTGGATCCTGGCAAGAGGTTCAGCTTCTATCCATTTAGTGAAGTAATCTGTTGCTACCAGCAATTACTTCCTTTGTCTAGTTGCTTGGGACAGTTGCCCGACGAGATCCATGCCCCATTGGGCAAATGGCCAAGGACTGGATACAGGGTTCAGGTCTGCTGCTGGCTGGTGTATCAGAGGTGCAAACCTTTGGCATTGTTCATACTTCTTTACATAGGCTTCTGCATCTCTCTGCATGGAAGGCCACTAATACCCCTGGGTGATGGCCTTATGGGCGAGTGATTTGCCCCCAGCGTGGTTTCCACAAATTTCTTCATGTATTTCATATAAAAAATCTTCGACTTGTGAAGGGTGTACGCACCTTAAAAGGGGTCCAGTGAAGGACCTTCTGTAGAGATGCCCTTCTGCTGTCAGACTGAATCTTACCGACTTCAATCTGATCTTGTGTGCCTCCTTACGGTCATCTGGCAGCTTTCCTTCTTTTAGGAACGCAACAATTGCATCCATCCAGCTTGGTCCCATATCTACTCACATTGCTTCACGCTCTGTGGTTACTGGTTCAATGCTCGAGCCCGACAAGTAGTCAATCATTATTGTCTTTACTTTTCCTGGTTGTATTGCACTAGCTAGGTTGGCCAATGCATCGGCATGGCTGTTATCATCTTGGCTAACCTGAAGTAGTCGGCAGTTCTGGAATAAGGTCGCCAGCCTGATGACCTCCTTTGCATAGACAGACATTCTTTCATCTCGGGTTGTAAACTCGCCCGTTGTCTGGTTAACTATCAATTGTGAGTCACAAAAAACTATTACCTCATCTGCTTGTACTGCTGCTGCCAGCTTTAGTCCTGCAATGAGTGCTTCGTATTCTGCTTCATTGTTTGAGGCCTTGAACCCCAAACGAATTGATTGTTCTAGTACCTGCCCATCTGGGGATATCAGTGCTACTCTTGCCCCCGCTCCTTGTCGGTTTGAACTCCCGTCAACAAACAGTCGAAAGGAGTCGCCGATGAAAATGCTGCAGGGTCTGAGTTTGTCCTCTTTCCTTTGTTCTTTTGTCTTTGGCTGGGCTTCTCTTTGCTTGTTTGGACATCGTTTATCTTGGCTCAATGGAGCCCGATGTTCGATGGATTCTGGCATGAACTTGGTCACGAAGTCGGCCAAAACCTGGCCTTTGATTGCAGTTCTGGGCCTGTACTCCAGATCATACTGGCCTAGGGCGACTGCCCATCTGGCTATTCTTCCTGTTAAGTCTCCCTGCTGCAATAGGGACTTCAATGGATGTTCTGTCAGTACCACAATTTTATGGGCCTGGAAGTAATGGTTCAACTTCTTTGAAGCCATTACTAAAGCCAGTGCCAATTTCTCTAAGGGTAGATACCTCGTTTCTGCGTCGGCTAGGGTTTTGCTTACATAGTAAACAGCTCTTTGCTCCCATTTTTCTTCTCGGATTAGTACTGCACTGATTGCATGTTCTGAAACTGCCAAGTACAGGAACAGCTCCTCCCTGGGTTCTGGATTCGAAAGAACTGGAGCTGTGGTCAGGTACTTCTTCAGATCGGCTAATGCTTCTTCGCACTCTTCTGTCCAAAGAAAGTCCGTGGTTTTCTTCACTAAGTTGAAGAAAGGTTTGCACTTGTCTGAGCTTCTGCTTATGAACCTGTTTAGGGCTGCGGCCCTTCCAGTTAGCATCTGTACCTGTTTTGCCGACGTCGGGCTCTTCAACTCTAGGATGGCCTTGATTTGATCTGGGCTGGCCTCAATGCCCTTTCTGGTCACCAGGTATCCTAAAAACTTACCAGATCCAACTCCAAATGCACACTTCGATGCATTGAGTCGGAGCCGATATGTTTTAAGGATTTCAAAGACTGCTTTTAGATCGACGAGATGACCCTCAGGCTCCTTGGTCTTAACGACCATGTCGTCAATGTAGACTTCTACTGTTCGGCCAATCAGGTGTTTGAACATTTTGGTTACCAACCTTTGGTAAGTTGCTCCTGCGTTTTTCAACTCGAAAGGCATTACTCTGTAACAGTACAGGCCTTTTGGGGTGATGAACGCAGTCTTCTATTCGTCTGGGGGGTACATGGCTATCTGGTGGTACCCCTTGTAGGCATCTAGGAAGCTCATTCTTCCATGCCCTGAAGTGGCATCTACTAGCTGGTCAATCTTGGATAGAGGAAAGCTGTCTTTGGGACAGGCTTTGTTGAGGCTGGTAAAGTCTACGCAGACCCTCAATTTACCGTTCTTCTTCTTTACCACCACTGTATTGGATAGCCATGTCGGGTAGTGAACTCCTCTAATGGCCTTGGCCTCCAGAAGTCTGTCTACTTCTTCCTCTACTGCTTTGACGTGCATCAACGTCGGTCTTCTGGCTCGTTGAATTACAGGTTTGGATGACCTATCAACATTTAGTTTGTGGCAAGTGACCTCAGGGTCAATGCCAGGCATTTCGTAAGGTGTCCAAGCAAACACCTCAATATTGGCTCTTAAAAAAGCTTCCAACTCTTTTTCTTCTTTTTCGGCTAAGCCCGAGCCGAGAAGAAAGAAGCGTTCTTCATCCCCATCTTGGACGAGGATTTTCTTCAGTACTTTTTCGCTCTTCTCGGCTGGCTCCTTGCCGACGTCTTCTAGGACTTCCACGTCCTCATCTTCAATTTCTGCCTTTTCTGGCTCTCGTATGCTGCAGGTAGATTTCATTGCTGCCATGGAGCAATTCTTCGCCTGCAGCTGATCGCCCCTGACTTCCTCTACCCTATGCTCTGTTGGGAACCGCAATAGTTGATGCAATATTGAGGGAACTGCCCCCATCGCATGCAACCATGGCCTTCCCAAGATGATGTTGTAAGGGGAGGGTGTGTCGATGATGGTGAATTCTGTCTTGATCTTCTTTGTGCCAGCCTGCAGCTCCAAGCTTGCTGCTCCCAGTGGCCATGTCGGCGTTCCATTGAACCCAACCATTGGGCCGTTGGATTGTTCCATATCATCTGGGTGAAGGCCGAGCTCCTTGTAACATCGGACGTACATGATGCCACAAGAGCTGCCTTGGTCAATCAGGATGCGTTTCACTTGGCACTCCCCAACCTGGAGGGATACTACCAATGCATCATTATGCGGATGCTGGACCATCTCTAGGTCGGCTTCAGTAAAGGTTATCATTGGTCCCTGGCACTCTTCTGCCCGATGTCTTTTCTCCCCGACTTGGTGGACATGTTGTAGGTGTTTTACCTTCTGGGTTTCCCCTCTGATTTCGTTCTCGTTGACCTTTGAGTGAATTACATTGACTACCCAAGGTCCTCCTGCCTGAGGTTGCTGTACTGGGGGGAGGCGGAGCTGCTGGCGCCTGGGGCAATCTTGCCCGTTCTTCTCTTGTCCTGGTCTCATCGACAAGGTCTCTCAGATGTCCTTGTCTCACCAGGTCTTCCAAGTGTGTTTTCAGGGCTCTACAACCCTGAGTTATATGCCCATCTTCATTGTGGTAGGCACAATGCCTGCCAATGTTTCTTCCCATGAACTCTCTTGGAGTCCTCTCTGGCGCTCTGAAATAAGGTTGATTCCGAATTTGTTCCAGGACTTTGTGAATTGGAATTCGGAACACAGTTGTCACTGCCTGTGCAGCCTTCAGTTCTGCTTCTTGCTTGCTCGATCCGTTGTTACCTCGGCCTCGCTTCGGCGAGCCGTTTCCTTTCTCTTGCTTTATCTCCTTAGTCCCCGTCGTGTCTTTCTCGGCTCTGGCATACTTCTCGATTCTCGCCATGAGCTCTTCCATGCTTTTTGGCAAAGTCTTTGCCAAAGACTTCCGTAGTGGACAGTTGTCTTTTAGGCCGTTCTTGAATGACACGACCGCCACTTCTTGATTACACTCTGGTATTCGGTTGAATACCTCATAGTATCTTTTTGCATAGGCCCTAAGGCCTTCATCTTTACTGATCTTCAGAGCCATTAATGCGTCCACCCTTAATGGCTGCAGCTTGTTTGTCACGAACCTGGCCACGAACATCTCAGCCAGACCTTCCCAAGTCTTCACGCTTCCCTTTGGTAGTTTGTGGAACCAATCTGATGCAATCTCCCCGAAGGATGAGGGGAACACTTTGCAGAGCAACGGCTCGTTCCCACTATACAATGCCATTGAGTTCAAATATAATCCGACGTGGAAGTTGGGTTCTAACTTTCCATCGTATATTTGAAACCTCGGCATACTGAATCTCTTCGGCGCCTCAAACCTGTCCAATTCCACCGAGAATGGTGTCCTCGGCTTATCTGGGAAGGTTACCTCGGCGTAGGCATTCTGTTGCTTCTTTTTGAGGTAATCTCTTAAGTCCTCTTTTGTCCTCCCAGGAGCTCGGCTATCTCCTGCTTTCAGTCTTTTTGGTGCACTACTTTCAGCTTCGTGGTGAGTCCCCTTCGACCCCTCTCCATGAGTTGTGTCGAAGCACAGCGCCTGCCCCTGAACATGCCGATGTCCCTTGGGGTCTGCCTCCTTTGTGTGATGCGTCCTCCGTGATTCTTCTCTTCTTGGCTCTTTTCGTCCGACCTCCCTGGAAGGTCGGTGAGAGTGTCTTTTGCTCCCGTTGTGCTGAGGGGCTACGGGGATTGTTCTCTGCCCTCCCTTCTGGGCATGGGCCGCTGGAATCGGCGTGTCCTACAGCGGGAATGGTGGCTGCATGACGTTATTTTGCATCATGAAATTGACGACCGACTGCAGGTCTGCCAATTTGTTTGCCATCTTTTTTACCTCTTCGTCCCTCCGCAGGCATCTATCCTTCCATACCTGGAGGTCATTTTCGTTGTAGTAGCCACTTCGATTTGGTTTCTTTGGTGCGTCACCAGTCTGGCCGACGTCTTTCACTCCGTGATTTTGGTCACGAGTTTCTGCGTTGCATTCGTCTCCTGTGATATCAAGGTCAATAGGTCTCCCACTCCCAGCAGGAGTGTCATCCCCAATCTTTTCCTTCTGTTCGTTGCTGGCCATCTATTCTACTTTCTTTCCTACAGACGGCGCCAAATTGTGTGAGTGATTTTCTGACCACACTGCCAACTCAGTGATCAGCTGGAGAGAACTGGCAGAATAGATGACACCTGGCTAACCTGCAACAGAAAGAGAAGATTCCGGCGGTGGTTCGTCCACCCGGGGGCACTCCGACGATCAAGTCAGTATATCTCTCAAAGATAATCAATAGTGCAAACTCACTGTTCAGAATATAAATTGCGTACCTTAGACTTGTGGGGGTGCCTCTCTTTTATAATTAACTCAATCCTAGTCCCTATAGAAGCTTGACATCTATGGACTCTCATTCAATACTTACTTTAGACTCCTCAAGAGATAATGATAGACTCCCTAAGAACATTATCCTTATCCATCTTGAAGTCTTTCCTCATTCTAGGACTTTTGTCCCTTATCCGCTTATCTCGGATTCCGATATCTTCGGAGGTAACCTCGGCCTCGCCGAGATAACCTCGGTGTCATGACCAGGACACGTAGCACCTCGGCTGACACGTCGGCGTCACCTTGCCACGTGTTGGTACTCAGAAAATATATCCCCACAATAAATAAACAAGATATAACGTTTCATCATTTAACATCATCATTAAATCTCTATACTTCTATTCATTGTACTCAAGAGAATCATCAAAAGTATCCCACATGCAACCATACATTCAACATGTCTTAAAATATGAATCTATAGCATGTAGTACTAAGAGTTAAACACAAAATAATGCCACATGGGTTACAAGTTCCAAGACTTATTCCCAGTTACACAAAATGGTTATCAAATCCATACATATAAAGCTCTTGGCTTGTCAAAAATAAGACAACAAAAGATAAAAGAGCCTTGTGCTCCTAAAATAACTTACCACGCCTCTACTTTGGCGGGATCACAACATCTATTTCTACAACAAATCCAGTAGGGGTGAGCATTAAGCTTAGTAGAGAAATATTAACAAAGTATATACATTTTATACAATCTTATGAGATGAATGCATATGTTATTCCTTGCTCAAATTACATTTATTTCCCATTTGAAAATCTCATACACGATGCTTGTTCAAAAATATAAGCAATTCAATGATTTCAACATATTAACTCATAAGAAGGGGCTGCTTTAGCTTGCTTTTCGTGCTCCTTTCGGATACAATTAGCCCTACAGTTCAGACTCCTATGGTTATGAATCTGATTCCACTAGTGCAATGTAAAATAGATAAACACAAATGAGTCCAAATCTGGCAATTCTTTTGAAAATTTGATTTTGAATAAAAAATGCTAAAAATGGACTGCTTTGCCAGATTTCAGAATCGCCACCTAAATATTTTTGAAAAATTTAGGAAACCCATAACTCGTGCCAAAGGTCACGTGTCCGTCATCACCAAAGTGTCTCGGCTCGGGAACTTAGGTACGAGAGGGAAAGGTCATGAATTAAGCACCCCACTCGCTCGATCAAAGATCGGCCTCTACTAATCATGATGTGATTCTTATCTATATTATATGCTCTTGTTTCAATTTATTAGGCTATCTTTACTACGTGTTGCACACAAGTATAGACTAATTTGTAAAGTTTGGGATGCTTTGATTTCGTGTTTGTTTGAAAATTGTTTTGAATATGCACCACTTAAAAAAGTGATCTCATATGTACATTCATTAAATTTTCCCAATTTAAGCAATTAGCCTTCATCCACAAGCATTCAGACAGGTATAACAACTAAGCACTTAGCCTCATGGTATCATGCTTGACATGGTAACAATCACACGCATACAATATGCTAAAGTAAAAATGCTCACCTAGTATTCCAAGGCAAGCCAAACAGAATAAAATAATTAGAAAAAATGCATGCTCCTAATCAATGCAATATGACTAATGCAACACATACAATATGCAAATAATAGGCTCGGCTACAAATATGGCATGTGAATCAATTTGATGGTATGCAATTAAGCACGTTTTCTTAGATAATAAACAACTACAAGGTTAGAATGATGCGATGAGTCAAATGTATGCAAAAATGGATATGTTAAGCATGGTAATGATATGAAAAATGTAAAACATGATGCTACCATTATAAGCGAGTAAATAAAAAAGAGAAAGAAATGGGGTTGGAAAACATATACAATATTAAAATTTTGCCCTCATGCAAGAGGGTCTGAATGAATGTCCTAAGCTAATTATTACAAATTAACTAACTATTACAATATCGAAATTAATTGGCTACATTAACTAATTATAACAAGTTGAACGAATCTAATTAATTAAGTACAACGCGGAAGTAATTAACTAAGGTACAATATACTACCGTTAGTACACTAATTTCAAGGGCCCCAAAAAGCAAGGAATGGCTTATGCATGAACATGAATTCCTTCCCCCTCGAAAAATGCTCTGTTTTGCTGTCAAAATGGTTCTATTTTGTAGTCATAAAATTGAATTGTTTTCACCCTAGCCTCTTCTCTATTCTGCCATGAAAATGGCACTGCTAGCCTAAAATGAAGTGGCCGACCAGCCAAGAAAAGTGGTCTGCCGCACAGTGAGGTAGTTGGCCAGCCACTAGTTTTTGCTACTGCCCTACTGCAATAGACATGAAATAGATCACAAACAGAGTATTTTCAAGAGATGTTTGTCCACCCTGCCTCTCCTTATCATCAAACAGATCAAAAGAGGGGTAGGCTTGATTCGCAAATCATCAATCGACGCAAATTCATTGCATGATGATTTATGAATCAAGGGACGAAATCTCAATAAATGATAATGAAAGACCCACAAAACCTCCTCCCTATCATGGAATTGATCAAGGGAGGTGGTTGACATTGATTCTTGAACCATTATCATCACTTAAGAGTATGAAATGTCTCAAGACTCAATAGGTTCAATTAACGTCCAATTGAACCCGATTTGATTTTATTATCTTGTGCCATTTTAGTCCAATTGATTGGCCTCTTTTAATTATCTCTCCATTATTTAGTCATTTCAGTCAAAAAAAAAATGAGAATTAAGTCCACTAATGAAGAGAAGTGTCAAACAAGAAGTTGTTTTGGGTATGAGAGAGATATAATGCCCTAGTAATGAAATTCCGAAGAGATCAAACCATTTAGCATAGATGGTCTCTTTCTCATTCTTAAACAACACTCGGATGAAACAACTCTCAAAGAAAAAACCAAGAAAAGAGGGAGAGTGTAGAGATTATTATGTGTGAACATAGGTATGAAAAGCACAAAATAAATACTATTAACTCAAATAGGTTGGTATCTAAGGCCTAAACCACCAAACCTATAAGGACCACTACACTACAAGCTTACTATACAAGGCATAAATGAAGTAAACACCCTAAAACACTCCTAAAATTCACAAAAATAGTGATGAAATTATCAAGGAAAAGCTAAAAAAGTAAGCTACAATAATAAAGAAATGAAACTAGTAAACAAGCCTAAGGAGGGATGGCTAACCCCTCCATTTTTGGGACTTCAAAACTATATTTTTAGCCTCTAAAAAGCTCTAAAAAATAGTGGTAAAATGTTGAAAAATGATGGGAAACATAAGGGCAAAAGCTTGGAAAATAAAGTTCAAAGATGGGTGGTTAACCCTTTTACCTTTGATAGCTTTAAGCCACAAGTTTCAGCCCATAAAAACAGTGTAAAAACAACACAAAAATAGTAAGAAAAGAAAGGAAAGAAGTAGTGTAAAGAAGGCCAAGGTTATACCTCTTGAAGAAGAATAGCACTTTGATTCACAAACCACCAAGCAAGCACCCTCAAGAGCTGAAATTTGGACTCAAGAATCTTAGCGAGGAGAGCTAAAATATTGGTTTAGGAAGTGTAGAGAGAGAGAGAGAGAGTGTGTAGGTTGCATGATAGAGAGAGAGAGTGTTCTACAAATCTTTGGTCCTTTGATAATTTTTCTAACTTAATTTCAAGAGAGGTGGTCATGTATATATAAAAAAAACATGAGCCTCTGTCGAACACAGTTGCATAAGGGCAGCTGGTGCAAGGTATGGGCTAGGAGGGACAGCTGACAACAAATATCTGCCTTACCGGAACACCTGGCCGACCAGCCACTAAGGGGATGGCCCGTCACTAATTTCTAGCCAGCCGGCCACTAGTTGGCCTGCAGGCCTCTAAGTGGTCAAGTTTGGAAAAATTCTGTTTTGGTCCAAAAGTGGTGCAAGGTTTGTAGGCTTCTGAGACTCAAAACTGAGGCTTCCTACTGAAAAAATCGAGCGTATGTACGGCGTAGTATTTCATCATAGGTTGATCAACCTGAGGCGCCGAAGTCTTAAGGGCAGTCAAAAATGGGGTGTCTACAGTTGCCCCTCTTTGACAGAGCTCGAAGTCATAAAATGACGTGAGTGAATATCAAAGCCAAGAGACGACCCATTTTGACAAGACTATAAGACTTAGGCAAACAATCAAGACATAAAAGTTAATTGGTTGAACCCAAAGGTTGCCTACGTATCCCTTTGCAAAGAATCAAACCAGCGTAGTTTAGGGGAAGAATATGAAATGATACAGGATGCGATGCAACAATTGAGAATACAAACGAGCGTGCTGTCCGAAAATTATGAAGATGAGATTCAATGTAATACAACAATGAAATCAATAAACGAGAAACAATCTTAAACAATCCAAACTACACTTCCGCACAGAAAGGTTGACAAGAGACATGTCAAACTACACTTCTGCGTAGAGAGGTGAGGTAAGAAACGATCCTAACTACATATCTGTATAGAGAAGAATAAAACAACCCAAACTACACTACCGCGTAGAGAGGTGATCCTAACTACACTTCCGTGTAGAGAGGAATAAAATAACCCAAAGTACACTACCGCGTAGAAAGGTGATCTTAACTACACTTCCGCGTAGCAAGGTGATCCTAACTACACTTCTGCGTAGAGAGGATAACAAGAAAAACCTAGCTACACTACTGCGTAGCAAGGTGATCCTAACTACACTTCTACGTAGAGAGGATAACAAAACAAACCAAGCCACACTTCCGCGTAACAAGGTGATCCTAACTACAATTCTGCGTAGAGAGGATAACAAGAAAAACCTAGCTACACTACCGCTTAGCAAGGCGATCCTAACTACGCTTCCGTGTAAAGAGGATAACAAGAAACAATCCAAACTACACTTAACCACAGAAAGGAACAAAACAACCCAAACTACACTACCATGTAGAGGGGCACAAGGATGAACCAAGCTACACTTCTGCGTAGCGAGGTGATCCTAACTACACTTCCGCATAAAGAGGATAACAAAACAAACCAAGCCACACTTCCGCGTAGCAAGGTGATCCTAACTACACTTCCGTGTAGAGAGGATAACAAGAAAAACCTAGCTACACTGCTACGTAGCAAGGTGATCCTAACTCAACTTCCGTGTAGAGAGGATAACAAAACAAACCAAGCCACACTTCCGCGTAGCAAGGTGATCCTAACTACACTTTCGCATAGAGAGGATAACAAGAAAAACCTAGCTACACTACTGTGTAGTAAGGTGATCCTAACTACACTTCCACGTAGAGAGGATAACAAGAAACAATCCTAACTACACTTCTGCGTAGAAAGGAACAAAACAACCCAAGCTACACTATCGCGTAGAGGGGTACAAGGACGAACCAAGCAACATTTTCGCGTAACGAGGACCGAGAACAACTAGGCTACACTTTTGCATAGCAAGGAACGAGAACAAACCAAGCTACACTTCCACGTAGTGAGTTACAAGAATAGACCAAGCCACACTTCCGTGTAGCGAGATAACAAAAACAACCAAGCTACACTTCCGCGTAGCGAGGTACAAAACAGACCAAACCACACTTTCGCGTAGCAAGGTTAAGGGGAGAAAACACAAATTACACTCACATGATAAGGGAAGATACAAGAACTGAAAAAGCACGACGCACACGAATGCAACATAATGCAATATAACTGATGTGGGTGCTATGACAATGCATGCTCTATGCAACATAATAGATATACGAAATTGAAAAGATAAGCAGAAAGTGGTGTCCAAAGACACCTTGCAACAATCTTTGACATACCACTCAGGGCTCCTCAAAATGCTCAAAAAGGATACAACTCGCTTTAACTTGAGATCAGGACACATTCATGCACCGGACAAACAGCAGAAATTGGAACGATGCAATCGGAACACAATTCTGAGGTCTTCAGAATTCGAACCAACTTCAAATACCTCAATTCTTCTTCCCAAGATGAAAACAAAACCTTTTATACACAGTTTGGACAAAAGGATAGCAAAAACCAGCTCTAGGCCATAAAGGGGCCGGCCGGCCACGAAAAGGAGACGGCCGACAACCCGTGGCTCTTTCAGGGGCAATTTCAAATTTTTCGCTCGAGTCTTCTTTAAAACAATGCCTAAGCCTCATTTTTTCACTCCATACCATCTGAAATCCCTCTCTCTCTAGGTATTCTCTCTCTCTAGATTTGCATTTTATACCCATTTCCCAACACCCCATGCAAACTTTATTCGTAAAACACCTTTGGCCCTCTTCACTTTGAACCGATTAGAATTTGTTTTCGTTGATTTTTTGGGGTTTTCATCTCTTGGGGCTTATTTCTCTCGGGTTTTTCTTGGGTTTGCATATTTTTTCGGGTTTTGACTTTGTCTCTTATTTTTTCTCTCCTAGGGTTGACTTTTTTGGGTTTTCTCTATTTTTTTCTTCGTTTACCCCATTTTTCACCACCTTCGCACCTACAGTTTTCATGGCAGATGACATTCCACATGGTGGTGACCCTTCCGAGGTACCCGTACTTCCACCTATCGCAGAGGTGGAGGAGCCGGCAGTTGATGAGACCGACGGAGCAGCGGAGGACATTGTCGCGGACTTTGAGGCAGAGAAGGTCTTTCCTCTAAAGCCTGAGCTCGAGCTACTGCCATTGAGGGTAAGGCCATTCGACCCCGCCATTTACCACCCACGGACTTATGTGATGGCCCTTGGAGGTATGCTGCGATTTGAGGACTTTACTAGCAACATGCCTAAGGATATTTTGTTGAGGGAGCAGGCCTCTCACCTTTCTCACAACGTTACCGAGCTACGGACTTTGCTTTTATGCACTTTACCTATCTTGCCATTTCTATACTGCTTTTCATTACTGTATTTCATTCTATTACATAAGTGATGCCTATTACACAACTAATGTTTGCTTGCTTTACCAATACAAGGTGATGCCCGCTCTTAGAGAGGATACGGGGCGGTGATGGCTAGAGACTGGTATCATGAGCTCCCCGCTCGGGTTCATGATCTGGTCGAGGAGGTGGGCTTCGGCTTATTCTACTTTGGGCTCTCACGACACTTGGCCAGCCGGGCCTTACTCGGAGCCTTGGTGGAGAGGTGGTGGGACACCACCAACTTCTTCACTGGAGATATGACAATGACCCCCTGCGATTTTTCAAGGATCACCGGCTTAAGAGTAGGGGACGATCCAATCCCCTTTGACATAGACATGGGCTGATAGGAGGTAGCATAGATATATCTGATCGGGCACGCCCTTCGCTTGACAGACCGGGTATGGTGCTACAGCTGGTTTTATGATCACTTCCACAAGAGTCAGCCAGAGACACAGGAAGAGGTAGAGCAGTATACACAAGGCTTTTTGATCTATCTCCTCGTACCATATTGTTTGCGAACAAGTGGAATATAGTAGGGTTGTACTTGCCAAACGCCCTTGTGACACTCCCCTAAGTCCAATTCTATGACTGGGGTGGCGCTGGCCTTGCCACCCTATACGGCTATATGAGTTCCGGTTCCCGCATAAAAGGGAACAAGGTCGGAGGCTATTGGAGAGCTTGGGAGGTACATACTGCACTTTCCTTTCTGTTTTTTTCCTTCATCATATATTGTGCTTTCTGCTTTTGTGATAACCCGACCCCAGATTAACGTTAATTCGTGCTTAGTTAAGCCTAACAATAATTTAGGAAGGATTTGGAACTAATTTGCATGAGTATTGCATCACCTTTGTATTTTTATCTATTAGGCGTAGAAAGATCTGTTCATATTTTAATTTCGGTTCGCGAATTGAGAGCCTTATCGGCGTCCGAATCAGAAATTGGCTTGTGTTATGTGCTAGTTAGGATTTATAGAATTTTAAGGTAGGGTTAATTAAAATTCGGTTCGGAACGATTAAACTAGATTAAAATAATGCTATTTGTTTACTTTTTGATCAATTACCACTTATGGACCATTTAGACTCCACTAGCTCACATTTTCATTGCACTCCTTCATTCCTCTGATGCAAACATGAGAGAGAGAGGAAGAGTTGAAGGGAAGTTGGATTCAACAAGGGATTTGCTTGGGGTTTAGGAGAAATAGAAGGATTTGCATAATAGAGCCTTCATATTGAGGAATTTAAGACTTGAGGTAGGCATTCACCCTATTGATTATGAAATTGATTTATTAATGTAAGAATTCTAGTGAATTAATTGGACTCATGTTAGGTTTAAGCTAAGATTGGTGAATTGAAGCTCAATACATATATGCATGTGTAATTCATAGCATTTGAGTTGTTCTTCTAAGGAATCCATGCATGCATGCATAAATTTCCATGTTTTGAGTTGGAGTTCTAAGATTTTTTCCATGCATGTGTCAATTTCACTCACATTATAGCCATTCAACTTGTTTTCCATCAAATTATTAAGTTTGGTTATGTTTTGGAAGGTTTGAATTCAAAGAGGTCCTTGTATGTTGAATTGATGGCATATTCATAAAGTTCATGTTGATTTTGCACAAATTGGGTTGCTCTTGGGCCATGATTTCTTGAAATGATTCTTCAAACATGTTGTTCTATGAGTTATTAAGTGTTTTCCAAAGATTTGGCCCAGAAAATGAGTTTTGGATGGTTGAAGGTCGAGTTTCATGCTTGGAGGTCAATCTGGATTTTCCAGAAATTTGACCCATGCTCGAGCGAGGACTTTCACGCTCGAGTGTGAAGCCTGAGTACATGCACTTCCGCTCGAGCGGCGAGAGTCACGCTCGAGTGTGAAATGCGTATACCCAGAAGTTTGTGTGTTTTGCAGTCCGCTCGAGCGGGGGAAGCCACGCTCGAGCGAGGGTCTGTGTCACACGCTCGAGCGGGGGTCGAGCGTGAATTTCATGCATCCAACACTTTTTCTTAGGTTTGCAGTACGCTCGAGTGGGGAAGTCCATGCTCGAGCGGAGCTTTATTGTCTGCATATCCGCTCGAGCAGGGAAAGCCACGCTCGAGCATGGACCTTATCTTCAGCAAAATTTGAGAAATGGTTTTTAGTGCATTTTTGCATCCTCATCCCATCCTAGGCATTCCTAGGCCATGTTTAAGACCCCATAATGAGGATAAGAGATTAGAAACACAGTACGAGCCAATGAAATAAGTTTTGTACAATTAGAACGTGTGTTTCAAGTGTGCATCTGTTATTTGTTGTGTAGGTCACGTGCCACGTACCGTTTGACCAAGTTTACTCCGTCTGTCTGTCTCAAGGCCCACTGTGAGCAATAACTCTGTAAAGTTATGTTTAACTTAAGTATTTTTTGACTGGTATGGTATGATCTATTTTTTGAAATGTTATCTTACGGATTATGAATGAATGTCCAATTTTCTGAAAAGTATTTGTGGCACCCTTAGTTCACGTGGCCCTCGTCCGGGGGTAACAATACCGCGGCCAATCTGCACGTGGCCCTTGCCCGGGGGTAACAATACCGAGACCAATCTGCACGTGGCCCTTGCATGGGGTTAACAATACCATGGTGTAGACACCCCATTTTTGACCATCCTCAAGACTTGGACGTCACCGCTTGAACACTCGGTGATTATCCATGTTTGTGTTCGTTTGGAGTTCCCGGAGGTCTCGGCTACGCACCCTGCCTCAGGATCTCCGAACTCGACCGTTTTGTGTTTGGTTTTGCACCAAACACCTGTGTTTTGCCTTGGAGGGGCAATGAATGCCTTGTGAGGCATCCCCACACACCACCGGCAGTGGCTAGAGGCCACCGGCTGGTTTTTGTTGCCACCGGCAATGTATGTTGCCGATCGGCACTCTTTATTGCCGGTCGGCAGTCAATTTTGTCAAAATGACATTTTTGGCCGGCCGACTACTGTTCAGCTGCTTTTGGAGATATTTTGAAACAGCTGGCTGGCATTTTCTTCCCCTCCATACACGTGTATGGAGGGATGCCCCACTTGTTAGCTTACATTGTAAGTTTACAAGATTGGCTCCTCTATAAGAGGAGCCCTCCTCTCCTTTGCTCAAGGGTTAGAAAAATTAGAGCTTTTTGCTTAGAAAACACAGAGGAAGCTCTGGTTTTAGGGTTAGGGTTCAATACATATCCTATCTCTATATTATTCTTGTGTGTGTTTTAGTCCATACTATTGCACACAAGCACCTAGTGCTCCACCTTCCTTTGGCTACTGAGGTTCTAAGGGCTTGTTCTTGCCATTTTTGACTGGATTGAAGCTCAAGGAGGCAACAAGATCACTATTGTTGAAAAAAGGCTTCAAGGGTAAGAAACTAGTCCTTTTTACCCCATTTTTGCATCTTATTTCTACCTATCTTAGAGCTGTTTTTGTGTTTAGTGTATAACATAAAAAGTTCTGTTTTTAGGCCCTCTTGATTGTTTGTTAAGAGTGTTTTGTGGTTTGGGTGTGTTTGACCACCCTTAGGCCTTGAAAGGCCCCATTTTTGTGCTATTTTGTGCTAGCTCCGGGATTTTGGTGTTTGGGTCTCTTCACCACTGAAATCTTGAGGGATTTCAATGGTAAAGATGATGCCTTGAAGTCCCAAGAAGGAGAGGGTCACCCCCTCTCCTTGTTGTCCTTGCAAAGGGCACTTTTTGGCCTCTTGAAGAAGCCTTTGTTCAAGTGTGTGTTGAGCATGCCATGACTGTTTTTCATACTTATATTGCCATAATATAACATGGTTTTAAGTTGTTTTTGGTGTACCATGCATGCCTTGCATACCTACCTTGTAATGCCTTGTGATTGCCTTAATATGCCTTAGGTTGTGTGCCTTTGTTTTAGCATGTTTAAGGCTTAGATTTGTGAAGCTTTTGTGCTTATTTTTCCATGATTTAGGTCTGTCTTAGGTTGCTTGAGTCGACCCTAGCATGCATTATATAGCCTCTTTGCATTTTTGGGCTTGTTGGCCTTAAGTATGTAAGTGTATAGCATGCTTTGTTTGCTTTGATTTAGTGGATTAGAGTCATTTTTCATGTTATTTCAGTCCCTTTAACATGTTTGTATGCTTGCCTTGCATGCCTCTTTAACGCCTTATGAGCTTGTATTGTATGCTCCTTGAAAGTGCATGTGTGCATGCTTTTGAATTCAAGCCATTTAGATGCCATCTAGGTGTCCCTCGGGTGTTGTTTAGGTCTGCCTTTGACCTATTTTGAGTCCCCTTAGCCTTGTGAGGCTCGGTGGGTTTGACCTTGGTTTAAGCCTCTTGGCTTGCCCCAAGTACTTGGGCCATTTGCATGCTTTACTTGCTTGAATTAGTTGGTTTGGCACCTCTATTTTGTGCAATTTCAGAGCCTTTGTTGCATGCTAATTGTCTATGGTTTGGTCTCTTTAAGTGTGCTTAAGAGTTGCCTTGTTTATGCTTAAGGTGTTGGACCATGATTGCATGCATATGTGTGTGCATTTTGGCCTTCATTTCCTTGGTTTTGGCCACTGTTTTGGGCCTAATTGGAGCTGCCTAATTCATGTGTAAGACCATCATTTGCTTAGTTGTATGTTTACCTTACATGTTTGCACATTGTCCATGTTCACGCTTGCATGCTTGCCCTCATGATCATGTTGCATATTAGCTAACATGCCTAGGATGCATTGTACTTTGCATGTATACCTTGTCCCTTGACTTAGTGATAAGGATTGGGCCTTGGTCTGATTGTTTGCATTGCATTTGAAATCAAGTTGCACACTTGATTCTTTGGGCCATCATGCATGGAAATGCGTGATTGGTGGTCCGAGAATCGAGACACATGCCCCTTTGAGTCGCAAACATGATAGGGGGCATGATTGGTGCATACATTGTTTGAATTGTATTGCCATGCAAGTTTTGCTCTCTGCTGCTGTGAGTTGCAGGTTCTGCAGGTATTGTTTGCCGACCGGCAACATTTTCTGCCGGCCGGCAGTAATTTATCAGCCGATGGGTTCATTTTGTGCCGATGGCCACATCCTAGTGCCGGTGGTCATTCTACTTAGCCGGTGGGATCCCCCAGTATCCAGAGAGGCATTCCTGAGACTTTGGCAGTCTTCAGAGGAGCAAAGTAGGGAAAACAGAGGCAGACTATGCATGGCAGTACGATTCCGAGCAAGTCCTGAGCATGCGCTGCATCTGACCCGCTTCCCGAGGGGTTTACTGTTTTAATTAGATTGATTAATTCGCTTAGTTAATTTAATTGATCTGTAATATTTAATTAGCTTGCGTAGTTAATTAATTTGTATATTCTTTTGGTCCCTCCGAGCGAGGGCAAATCTGTAATAAGCGTGTGTGAGTGGTGTGCATGTCTTCCAACCCCCATTTCTTTCTTCCCTTTTATTTACCCGCTTACGATGGTAGATTAGGTCACGTTTATTTTAGCATACCTTATGCAATGCATGCGTGCATCCATACATTTGTCTTACATGCACCGGGCTCGGTACATCATACAAACCGCATTGTATCTTCAAATCTAACTTGAATACGTGCACCGAATGATTGCATTTCACATGCCATTTTAGGGTTAGCCGAGCCTATCCTAAACTGCATCTCTGTATGTGTTGCATTAGCCACTTAACATGAACTAGGACATGCATGTTTGCTAACTAGTTTCTTGTTTTGGAACGGAGTACAATGTAAGTATTTATGCTTTAGCATATTGCATGCGTGCGAATGCTAACATGACAGTAGGCTTACCATGTGGCTAAATGCTTATATGAGATAAATTGTTTGAATGCCTGTGGGTGGAGGTTGGATTGCTTGAGTTGGAAAAACTCGTTGAAATCCGTGTTTTAGCCTACTTGCGAGTAGCAAATTCCAAAGCACTTTCAAAACAAACGGATATGCAATGCTTATTTCCAAATTAGGCAATCTAGTCTATACTTGTTTGCTGTGCGCATAACATAGTAATTCTAGGCTAATAACCGGAATAAGAACACATAATGTTTTCAAAATCGGATATCATGGTTAGTAGAGGCCGGTCTTCGGACCGGGCGAGAATGGGTGCTCATAGCTGACCTTCCCCGATCGTACCCAAGCTCCCGAGCCAAGACAACTTTGGTGATGACGGACACGTGGCCTTCGGCACCGAGTCAGGGTTTCCTAAATTTCCCATTTTAAAAAATATTTAGGTGGCGACTCTGTATCTGGCAAAGCAGTCCATGTTTGGCATTTCTTTTCAAAATCTATTTTTTTCTCAAAACAATTTGCCAAAGTTGGACTCTTTGGTTCAGATTACGAACCGCAACAAACAAAAAAGGGGAGTCCGAACTGTAGCATCGAGGTCCCTCGCGGGCGCTGTTACACATGGCTACCTGCGCGCAAGATATGGACATTTATGGTCGTTGGTACCAACTATGCATGTGGGTCTCTGGACCAAATTGATCTGATAGCTAATGGGTGTACCACGTATGATCTTATGCAAAATCTGAATATGAACGTGAGTGTGTATCTAAATCTATTTCTGTTTTGAAGTCTGATTATGTTCTGATTTAAATACTGGATCCTAACTTGTGCTGGACATCATTCATAAAACCCCTTTACTCTGTTATTATTCACTGGGCTTCCGTTCACAGTTTATATTATATATGTAGGTGAGCCGGTGGGTGACCAGGGCCAGAGTTGACGGCCTTCTGTCCTATTTTTGTCAGCCAACCATTGTGCCTCTCGAGGAGGTTCCGATTGAAGTCTCATTATATGGCTGTTTTTGTATTCATGCTAGTCTTTGTATATGCTCTATAAAGTTCGGTCTTGGGAAGTACATTCTGTAAATACCTTGTAAATATTGTGTATCTGGACTGGCATGTTTATGTATATATAAATAAGTTTTGAAATGTTCTGTCCCATGTACATTATCACAGCTCATTGGACCTTGTCTAATTGTATTATTGCTTTCGCAGCCCCTTATTATTTGCTAATTTGTTCAGAGGCCTTTGGTAATCCATGGATTACTGGCTGGTTACGGTGCTAAACCTACAGGGGCGGGTTTGGGTCGTGACAGCTTTGTACTTTCTATCTTTATACTGTTTACCCATGTTGACTTACACAGCTGATCTCTTCTTACAACTATGGGTTTACGCCTATTTCCCTGCCCTGGCCCCAGTGCCTATAGACAAGATAGCACCAGCCGTACCTTACTCCCGACGGTACAATGGCAGATGTCGCCGTAAGTGCCGCGATGACACCACATTTGCCTACTATCACTGATATTTCGATACGGTGGTGGCTTGTGAGGTAATCTGAAACTCATATTCTTCTATTTTATTTCCATTGCTGCTGTTCTGGCTGATACTCTAACAACTAATAACAACTAACAACTGTGAATTCTCCATTTGCAAATCGATTGGCAACCCTGGGCAATGATGCTAGTTGGGGTCCGAGACCAGTATGGCAGATCTTGGGCTATATCCCGGTACTGGATCCTTCTAGAGGGTCCATTTTGCCGGGTCTGATTTTTGGGTGAGCGGTTTGTACGCCAAATCATGGGCCTACCTACCCTGGTTGTTCCTGCTCCACCTTCGGCATCCATGAGGATAGCTAATAGCCTTCCAGTTAAGGCTATCGTCAGTATATGGTGGGACTGGACATCGATTTCTTCAGAGGGGAGGGAGATTACGCGACCTTTATCCAGACTCATCTTATGCCATCCCTGACCAGAGTTCGCGCGGGTGATGCTGTAAGTGCCCCTTTGGCTAGAGAGGCTGCTTAAGAGGCCGAGGCTGATATTGGAAGGGTCCTTCCTATTATGCATGCAATTGGTTGGCCAATGATTCCTACCGTGATTCCCTGCTGGCGGTCGAGCGGGACGGCCTATCAAATGCCGATATAGCTGGTGGCGGCGGCGGAGCATGGGTATGCTAGGGCTTCGGGAGCACCGCAAGTATAGACAATGCTCTTTAGCTTGCATCTTGCATTTTCTGTTTTTGGATATTGATTGTTCAATTTCACTTGCAGGCATCTACGGAGTACACGGATGGTCTTTTCTAGCTGGTTGCCTCTCTGGTTCACATGGTGCAGAGGAGAGAGACACTTCTTGCTCTTTACGGTATCCAAGTATCCTCCATTCTTCTCGTACATCTCATTGCTTACCTGTTGTGCACCACACTGCATCGACATGCCATACTCATACTGACATGCAATACTCATACTGATTCATACTGACATGCATTCTGATACTGTCTCACATTGTACTAACACACTACACTTATGCTAAATCTGTCTTCAGCACCATACTCATACTGTACACTACACTCTGCAACATACTCATACTGCCTACTACACTCTGCAACATACTTATACTGCACCTGATACTCTGATGCTTACCGATGGCACCAGTGGCACTGACAACATCGACAGCACCGACGGCATCCCCTCTGGCGGTGGGGAGGAGAGGTAAACAGGCCCCAGCATGCAGCTGGGATGAACGTTGGGGTCAGGGCAGACGTAGGGGTGCTTGGGGTCGGAGCAGCGAGTCCCAAAAAAAAAAAACCTCCTCCTCCTCGGAGCCGACTTTGAGTGGAAATAACGCTGAGTTTAGTGGCACCGAGGAGGCTGTGAGTAGGCACTTTGAGCCTGAGAGTGAGGTCCATGATGCTGACTCGAAGTCTGTAAGCAAAGAGGATGCCAAGACCGACTCTAAGTGAGGGAATGGAGATGGCAATGCTGGCTCTGAGTCTGCTTCTTTTGATGACAGCGGTGCTGATGGAGACAGTGTCTATGAGACCCCTCCATAGAATAGGATGAAGAGGGCCTCTCGAGCTTAACTAACGTGACTGACGTAGATTTTTGTACTTTTTTGCTTCTTTTTTTTTGGTAGCTTAGCACTTGTATATCTTCAGATAGATCTTTACTTTTTGCTTTTGAAAAACTTGTATTCCCTCTTTTGTAAAAACTATGATCGGGGTAAAGCCCTGTAGTTTTATAAAAAGAGCTTTGTTTTACATAATGAGCATGGCACCATATTGAAAACGCTTGCATTAGAATAATGTTCGTAACCGGATATTGAGCCGACGACCGACTAAAATACAACATACGATGGAAAACAAAGTAAAAACAACCTAAACATAGCTATTTATACTTGCTAAAAACAAAAGACTGAAAACAAGACCTCAAAGTACAAAGACCAGAACAAAACCACACTACCCAACTGCCAGGCCAACAAAAATGGTCGGCTGGCCACACAAGGGGATAGTTGGCCAAGAGAGGTGGTCGGTCGACCAGGTGTTGTGAGTGGACAGCTGGCTGACAACTGGCACATAGCCTTATCCTCTATAAAAATGCCTTCTTTCACTATTCCTTCACTATGCCAAGACCGACTCTGAGTCAGGGAATGGAGATGGCAATGCTGGCTCTGAGTCTGCTTCTTTTACTGACAGCGGTGCTGATGGAGACAGTGTCTATGAGACCCCTCCATAGAATAGGATGAAGAAGGCCTCTCGAGCTTAACTAACGTGACTGATGTAGTTTTTTGTACTTTTTTGCTTTTTTTTTTTGTGGTAGCTTAGCACTTGTATATCTTCAGATAGATCTTTACTTTTTGCTTTTGAAAAACTTGTATTCCCTCTTTTGTAAAAACTATGATCGGGGTAAAGCCCTGTAGTTTTATAAAAAGAGCTTTGTTTTACATCATGAGCATGGCACCATATTGAAAACGCTTGCATTAGAATCATGTTCGTAACGGGATATTGAGCCGACGACCGACTAAAATACAACATACGATGGAAAACAAAGTAAAAACAACCTAAACATAGCTATCTATACTTGCTAAAAACAAAAGACTGAAAACAAGACCTCAAAGTACAAAGACCAGAACAAAACCACACTACCCAACTGCCAGGCCAACAAAAATGGTCGGCTGGCCACACAAGGGGATAGTTGGCCAAGAGAGGTGGTCGGTCGACCAGGTATTGTGAGTGGACAGCTGGCTGACAACTGGCACATAGCCTTATCCTCTATAAAAATGCCTTCCTTCACTATTTCTTCGACAGAACCTCATTTTTGTTGTTGTTTCTTCTGAAAATGGAGATATTTCTTGCTGAGAGGCTCAAGAATTGGATAGCTACTTTGGATGGCACGAAAAAGGTAAATTTCTGAGGTTTCGACAAAAATGCGCTTTTTTCGTTGAGTCGTACTTCGCTTTGTTTTCCATTCCTCCATGTCGTGGTTTGATGTTGGAACCCGGTTACACATGTATTTGGCTTTGGAGCATAAGAAATGTGTCCAACTTTTAAAGAGTTTCAAGCTTTGATGGAGTCCTGGCATAATGAGGAGATCATGTCCCAACCCTGTTTTGCCATGCACGGGCTTTGGAACGGATGTGTGGGCTTACTTTGCACGAGGCTCGATCCTTGGTTCATGACGGGTAGTTAGATATACCCGACTTAATTCATCTGTTTTCCGACATCGGCGATAGAGGTGACCTTCTCTGGTGAGGTTATCGGTAACATGCCCTCTGTTTATGTATGCTTGTGTACTTTCTTCTTGCCCCTAGTTGCGGTGGAGCCAGCATTAGGTTGATCGAAGTGGCCCAATGTCTAAAGGAGGGCAAGAGCTTCATAGGTTTGGCATTGGTCGAGACCCTAATGGGTTTAGATGCTTTCATCGGCGAGAGACTACTCGGTTCGCAGGGAGTCCACTGCTTCTCCAAGTATTGTTTCCCATCCTTTCTTACCTATGATTCTCGCATCGCTCGGCACTTATTCTCTATGTTTCTCTCAAAACCCTACAAATAACTTTTTCTCTTCATGCACATATCCCTATTCTTTAATCTCTTTTATTTTTCATCCCTTCCTAGGTGTGGCTAATGGATAAGTTAAAAGTGGTGGACCCTTGCCCCGAGCATTCAGCTCGAGCCTATTTCTTCTATCCACGGCTAGTGGATTTCTCTTCAGAGGGATTGTGGTGCGATTAGATGTGCAGCAGGTCTGCAACTGACATTGCCTGGCGTTGTCCTTGGCTTAATTTAGCTGAGATGAGCTACAGCATATCCCGATAGCTGGGTGTACAGTTGCTTGGCCTCATGCACAACGTGTTCTATTTTTCATTCTGGTTTAGACGCCAGTTCGGACATGATCAGACCTATCCACATGAGGGGGTGGAATACCCGGCTCCATTCCCAATTTATGCTTTGCACTTGGTCCGATACCTCACTGCTTGGAGGACGACAGAACTTCTAGCCCCTGCCCTTAGCTTCAGTTACATCCTTTCTAGCAAGTGCTTGACTTGGCTCAAAGATAAAGCACAGGTTGGGCCAACTTTGGCTGTAGAGACTCCTGCAAGCACGAGCAGAGGACGCCGGACCACCTGACTTATCTATGCCCCTAATTTATTGTTTTGACTTTTCTTTTCAAGTTTTATGATGTAAAAGATCAGAAAGTTGGAGAATGCACTTGTTTTGAAATCAATGGAATTAAAGTTGTGAGCACTAAAAATTTTCTTTTTGGTCCCAAAAATAGTCTAAGTTGTAAGAGGTAAAATTTTGAGAAAATCAACCTTGTTAAACCTTTTCAAAACAATTTTTGAAAAATGGTCACTACCTGGCACCTATGGAATCAACTCTTAAGATGTACAACCCCAAATAAGAAGATCATAACTGCTCAGAACTGCACTCACCATCACTACTTTACATAGCAACTGGCCCTTCTACCAAAATGAAGATAACACAACCTAGCTGACAGACGATGGACAAAGATAGCTTGATCAAACAAAATGGATTGGATAGTTGAGTTGGAGATGGTTATGGCCGAACTTCAGGATAAAGCTGCCTACATATCCCTAAGATGGGAATTAGGCCTTACGTAGTTCTGTTCGGGTTCACTCAAGTATTAACACTTTCCTTTTACGCTCTAACTTTTGCCAAAGCCGCTCTTTCGAGTTTTTAACCTTGCGAGCTTAGTTTTTCTTTGTTTCTAATTTTTGATGCTCTAACTTTTGCCTAAGTCTCCTTTTTGGGTTTTTGGCCTAGCGAGCCTCTCATGGATAGTATTTCTTCAACTTGTCCATATTGATCAGCTGTGAAAACTTCAGGCCATCTAGATCTATGAGGATAATTGCCCCTCCTGACCAGATAGATTTGATAATGTAAGGACTAGTCCAATTAGGTCGGAACTTGCCCCTAGGGTCATGGATGGGAGCTCGATTGTCTTTGAGCACCATATCTCTTTCCTTGAGATTTCTAGACTTAACTTTCTTGTTAAAAGCCTTGGCAATTCTGCACTGGTAGCCCTGGATGTGATATAATGCCTTCAACCTCCTCTCGTTGTCAAACAACATCAATTCCTCGAATCTGTTCTGCTGCCAATCTGCCTCCGCTATCTGACACTTGACCATAATTCTTAGCGTTGGTACTTCAATTTCATTCGGCACAGCTTCCATCCTATACACTAACGAATAGGGGGTTGTCCCCATGGATGTTCGAATTGATGTTCTGTAACCCAGAGTGCAAATGGCAGTTTATCCGGCCAGTTCCTGTAAGTCTCCACCATCTTCCGCAGGATGTTCTTGACATTCTTATTGGCGGCCTCAATAGCTCTATTGGTCTGTGGTCTATATGTTGATGATTTGTGCAAAGCCACATTATATTTCTCAAGCAGATCCACCACCTCCTTCTTGAAGTGTGAGCCATTGTCTAATATGATCTCATTCGGAACTCCATACCGGCAGATGATATTGTTTCTGATAAATTTGGCTACATACGACGCTTTCAACACAGAATAAAACTAAGCTTCCACCCACTTAGTAAAATAATCAATCGCCACCAAGATGAACTCATGTCCATTTGACCCCTTTGGCAAGACTACACCGATAACATCAATTCCCCATACTGAAAAAGGCCATGGCGAACTCATGTTGTAAAGATTTAACGGCGGGATGTTCATGCGATTTGCATGGATTTGACATTTGTGGCATCGCTGTACAAAATCAATACAATCCTCCTTTATAGTTGACCAATAATAGCCTTGCCCAAGGATCTTCCTGGCCAGCATTACACCACTCATGTGTGCTTCACACTCTTCTCCGTGGATAGCCTCTATGAGACGCTTCAATTTCTGTTCTTCAACACAAAGCTTGTGCATTCCCAGATGGCCTCTCTTGTATAGCTTATCCCCGCAGATGATAAATTGGATGGCCAGACACCGTATTCCCCGTTTGTCTTTGGCATTTGCCCCTGGTGGATACATATGCTTCTCTAGAAAATTTCAAATGTCATAATACCAGGGGTTTTTGTCTTGAACCTTATCTATCGCGGAAATGGTCTCATAAGCAGGCCTATATTTCTATTCGATGATGATCGAACGCATCTTGACTCCAAGCAGGATGTCTACCATGGAAGATAGAGTTGCTAGTGCATCAGCGAACCGGTTATTCTCTCTTAGTAGATGTGTGAACGTCAGTTTTTCAAACCTTGGAATCAGAATATCTAGGGCCTAATGATAAACCTTCATTTTTTCTTCTTTGGCTTTCTAGTCTCCGTTTGCTTGAGAAACAACCAAGCTTGAGTCCCTAATGACGTCCAACCTTATTGCCTCTAGTTCTAGAGCAGATTCCAAACCAGCAATACACGCGTCATATTCTGTTTCATTGGTGGACACTTTGAACCAGAGTTTGAAGGCTAGGGGTATGTGGGAATCATCAGGTGATATCAGCAAGACACCTATCTCATAAACGTGCTGATTGGATGCTCCGTCAAAGTACATTGTCCATGTTTCTTCTTCTACCTGTAAAATGTCTTTATCTGCGAACAGGTACTCTACTGCCTCATGCCCTCTTACTGGGTGGTCTACCAAAAATTCTGCTACAGCTCTCCCTTTAACTGATTTTCACGTGACATACTTGGGATCAAATTCAAAAACGAGAGCAACCAACGAGCTAGCCTACCCGTAAGCACCGGTTTCTCAAAGAGATATTTGATGGGATCTAATCTCGAAACCAGGATTACGGAGTAAGCTAACAAGTAATGCCTCAACTTCCTGGTAGCCCATACCAAGGCTAAGCAAGCTTTCTCGAGAGAAGTATAGCGGGTCTCATAGTCCAATATCTTCTTGCTCAAATAGTAGATGGCCTTCTCCACTTTATCAGATTCTTGAGCTAGCATGCACTCCATGGTCGAATCTGTTACCAACAAATACAAAATCAGAGGATTCCCTGGCTCTGGCGGTGACAACACAGGTGGATTCTCAAGGTACTGTTTACCTGTTCGAAGGCAAACTAACACCGATCATCCCATTGGAACTTCTTACCTTTCTTCAACAGACCAAACAGTGGTTCACAAGTCAAGGTTCATTTTGAAATAAACCGTCTTATGAATTGCATTTTCCCTAGAAAGCCAAGCACTTCCTTTTCAGTCCTTGGTGGTGGCATTTCTAAGATGGCCTTGATCTTGAATGGTTCTACTTCAATTCCCCTCTCTGTGATTAGAAATCCTAACATTTTTCCTGCGGTCACCCCAAAGGTGCATTTTTGTGGGTTTAACCTCAATCTGTACTCTCTGATCCGTTTGAAGAATTTTTTGAGTGTGGTGTAATGGCCTTCTCATTCTTTGGACTTGACAATCATGTCATCTACATACACCTTTACCTCTTTGTGGATCATGTTGTGCAAAACGGTGGTCGTGACCCTCTAATATGTAGCCCCAGCATTCTTCAACCCAAAAGGTATAACTCGGTAGCAGTAAGTACCCTAGGGTGTGGTGAATGCTATTTTCTCCCTGTCTTCCGGTGCCATCAGAATCTAGTTATATCTAGAGAACCCATCCATGAACGAAAGCAAGGCATGGCCAGCAGTGAAATCCACCAATTTATCAATGTGCGGTAACAGGAAGTCGTCTTTCGGGCTAGCTCTGTTCAGATCCCGAAAGTCGACACAAACTCTGATTCTGTTATCCTTCTTCAGAATTAGGACGATATTAGCTAGCCAAGTTGGGTACTCAGATACCATCAAGAAACCCGCATCAATCTGCTTGGTAACTTCCTCTTTAATCTTCAACGCCCAATCTGGATGGATTCTGCGCAATTTTTGCTTGACTAATCGGGCCTCGGGGTCAAGAGGGATCTGGTGCTGTACAATCTCAGGCTCGATTCCAGGTACGTTTTCGTAGGGCCATGCGAAAATATCTTTGAAATCTTTTAATGAAGCGATTAAACGCTCGAGTTCCTCCAAAGACAACGTGGACCTAATTTGGACCAAGCGCGGATCCTTCTCAATACCCACATTAACGGCAATGATTTCATCAATACAGGGCTTAGCACGCCAATCTTTTTCTCGATTAATCAAGGTTTTTAAAGCCAGAGGAATTTCTTCCTCTTCGTTTTCGTTAAAATTATGAAAATCTTGGTCCATGTAATAAATCAGCGGCACAGAAAAGTACACAGGATCTGTAGTGTTTTCATTCATAAGTTTCGGCTCTTCGGTTACAACAAACTCGAAATAGAAAGCAAAAGAAGACCTGGACAGGACCTTGACATCCGGGTTACCACCCCCAGAAATGCCTGACTCAGACTCCCCGGATTGACTTGAATCTGATTCTGACTCCATAGACTCGGTGGAGTCAGATTCTGGCTCATCATCCTATTCAGAACTGGAAAGAAAGCCATTCTCTAGCTGCAAAGTAAGGCATAGTGCCCCTGATGCATCCAGAATACCACTGGTAGGATCCACACCCGGTTCCTCTCTGATCATAAAAATAGTAGAGTTATCCTTCAAGTTCTCTATGTCGGTCGTGGGATCTATTAAGAGATCGGCCAGTGTTGCCTCTACGTCAACCTCACTGTTGTCTGAGTCATCTTCTTTGCTCCAGCCAGTGTTGATGCTTAGTTCAGTCATTTCTTCATCATTGTCTTGCAACTGATGGTCAAAAAAGATCTCGAATTCGGGGTTACGTTGCTTCGAGGAATTCACCTAGGGCTCAAGAAAACCATAAAAGGGAAAATCCTCTCGTTCCCTAACAAAATGCCCATTCAATGGCCCCCGGATTGGCTTGTGGACATGCTCATAGTGCTTCATAACTCTTTTGGCCTTGGCTCTGTCCTTCATTTCTTCTCATTTTCTTATCCAATCCTCTTTGGTGAGCACGTAGCCCAACCCAAAGGCATGAGGGTTGTGTGGCACATTAGCTAGTACTGTAACACCTTTCGGCTCGTTCCTTCCAAGCCTCATTCCTGGCAAGTAGATGGACTGGGCACTGACGTACATGCCTTCATCCGTGGCTAATATTGTCTGCACTACTCGGGCTTACGCCAGAGTGAATTCTAAGAGGAATACATCCTCATTACCATGATTGATCTCTAGCAACGGTATAGTCATCTTTGGCGGTGGATGTATGGATGAGTTCCCAAAAACGGTTGCTACTTCTCCCTCATGAGGATACTTCAACATTTGATGGAGAGTGGAGGACACAACCTTCACATGATGTAACCAAGGCCTCCCTAACAGTAGGTTAAAGGTAGCTGGCACATCCTGTACGTGGAACTTGATCTCTTGCTCGGATAGGCCCACCTGGACTCGCACTTTCATTGTCCCCATGACTTCTTTGCTTATGTTATCATATGCCCGTATCACCTGGGCTGTGGGGACGAAGTCTGCTGGCTTGAGGCCTATTGCATAGGCAATACGGGAAGAACATACATTAATGGCAGAACCGGTGTCTACTAACACCACTGGTACCCACTTCTCTCTACACTCAACGGCTATTTATAATGGCTTGTTATGAGTCGATCCTTCCAGCAACAACTCTTTTGTTACGACCCAAACCTATCCCTATAGGTTTAGCATCGTAACTGGCTAGTAATCCATGATTACTGAATGCCTATTTAACAATAATGACAATAATACAATATAAAGATGCTAGCAGAAGCCAATCAATAATAACATACATTGTCCAATGAGTTGTGAGGACCTGAATGGAAATAAACTTTTATATACATAGTTATATCCACAAACACTTATATCCATAAAACACATATATACAAGACAAAACACAAGTTAGGGAATTAAATCCCATTATCAAAAACAGTATTAACAAAAATCATAAAACATTCTTTTCACTTACCAATATCAAAAAGGTGAATTTGAACCACCCAAAAAGCCTTAACACATGTTGGTTCGGAACCTCGCGATAAGGCACAATAGCTGGCTTGACAAAACAAGTGTTCAGGCTGTCGCTACTAGCTTTGATCCGGTTCTCGATCACCTACATATATATAGTAAACAGTGGGCTAGAGTCCAGTGAATAACAACTGTGTAAAGAGGTTAAGAATGATATCCTTACAGTATTTGAAACAATTGATTATCAATAAAACATTTTCAATCAATATCTTTTTGTCAATCAATCATTCAATCGTTCAATTCAATCAATCATATTCGTATAGGTCATACGTGGTACATCCAATAGCAACAATACAATAGGTCTTAAAGACCGAACAATCAATTGATGGCCATCAAACAATAGACAATAGTTCCAAGAATTGGAACTGACAGAGATCTCTGTAACAATAGCGATATCAATAACAATAACAATAGCAATAGGCTATAGATGCCAAGAATACAGTTCAAAAAGAGGATCGGCATTCAATCGATAAAAAGTAGCAGTTCAGAAACAATATAATTTATCATTTAGAAAATAAATACAATTTGAACATATCTTTACAACCGTGTTACTTACAGTGGGCTCCTGAAAAATACATGCTAATCGTTCGGCGTCCGACCTAAACAAATAAGTCAAGCACAACATGATTACAATTACACTCTTACAAGTTATTTAATTCGGTTACTTGTTTGTCTTTCGGTTTCTCTCATTTGATTCTAATTTTTCATTTGGTTAATCTATTATTTCTTCCTTCCATTCCTCTTACATATGGATGACTAGTATTAAGAATTAATTAGATTATTAACTTCCAATTAAAATATGTTTAGCTATGTATTACCCAAACTAATTAAATATAAATAATCGAATCATATACGAACCCTTATTAAGGTCACTAATTACATAATTAAACTTAAATTAGAATCATACACATTAATTACAATTGTTCTGTCATATTTAAATTACTGAATAAAATTTGATGGGTCGTTTCACACATAAAAAATAAACACTAAACTATACCAAATTCCTTAGAATAATAGAAAGTCCAGATATCGATCCACAGGGACAATTGGGAAATTAAACTAATTTAATTATTAAATTCCTAAATTAATTTTGATAAAAAGATTGATTGTTCATAACCTAATAATAATTAAATTAAACAAACGAATAAACCAGCAATTATAAATAAAGATGAATTTACTTATTTAGGGAAAAACCTAGGGCAATGATTTCACAACTAGTTACGTAAATAAGGTTTCAATTTGAAATCAATTATGCTACGGTTCGAATGGAATAATACTTCGCAACTACAAGTTCGAAGCATTTATCAAAAAAATCATCATGTTTAATGTGTGGACACGAACCATCTCAAGTAGTACGAATCGTTCTCTCTAAACTAGGGTAGCGACACGACTCGTCCCTCGTAGCATGGTTCGTCTCATACCTTGAATATGAAAGAATAGAAAACTATTGTATGGAAAGCATTCAACAATCACAGAAAGCTAAATACTCGAAGAAATAGTGGAAAATATATATATGAAACTTCTAAAACACCATACAATTGTTCAAACCTTTACATAATCAAAAACCAAAAAGAATAATTACATAGCTATGGTTTCATCAAAACCCTAGAAAAGAAGAGCCTAGCCACACATGGAGGAGTGGGAAGAGGTTCAAGAGATGGAACCCTCCATGAGAATTTGCTTTGAAGATTGAGAATCATCTTTCTCTAAACCCTAGCCTCCTTTTTCTCCTTCAAAATTTCATAATTCTAATCCAGCCTCCCTCTTTTCTTTTTTATCCCTTCGTTGTCTTTCAAACAGATTTAAAACAGTGACACGATTTCCGAGGTTCTACCGTACGTGCGGGAAAAGTCAATGAACGCACGTGCGGGAAGCACTTTTCTTCACAAGTCTTGTATTTTCGCTCATTTTATGCTCCCACTATGTACAACCTGATTGACATTAAACATACATAAAATATATAGTTTGACAAGCAAGTAGAGTTAAAAGATTGTAATTAACGGCCTTAGTGTTGCACAATTCGGCCTTAATCACATCCCTCAACTTACAACTTGCTAGTCCTCAAGCAAGGAATAAAGAAAGAAAAAATAAAATTAAACAAAATCTAGCTATCTCCTCTTTCGTGGGAAGAACGGTTGTATTTAGCATATGTAACAAGCCTTTAAACCACAAAGTTACCCCAAGTGGACGAGTAAAGTCTCGTGAGGGTTTTCAGAAATGATGCCCACAAACATTAACATATTCACATCTATCCAGCAACAATTAATCACACTACACCACTTAAGAATTAACTCATGTGCCACTATAGTGCAATATTAAGACATAATGAGTCATACAAGGCACAGTAGACAAGTATGAAGGAATCTATTGAGTAAAGACCGCAATTCAGTATTACACAAATCAAGTTCTATGTACTTGTGCATGTTAATAGAACATATCGTCAATAGCCTCGGTGTAACGTGCAATCTCTATAACTAGTTAACTGACCACTATAATAGCCCAGTGTAACTGATAATAACCCCCAACGTATACAAACAAGATTAAACTTTTGTAACTGGGATTCTCAAAATGTTTTTATTTATTTATTTATTTAAAAGACTGTGCAATGCCCTGATCCATTAAGCTTTCTAATCAACTCTTGTAGCAAGCATTGGGCCAATGACTCCCAAACCAGACGGTTTTAGAACACTACGTGTGAAGGCACCCCTACGGGCTTAATAACTCAAGTTGAAAAGGCTACAAATTCAAACAAGTCTTTTTTCTTATTTTCCTTAACTGTGCAATGTCTAGGTCCCTTAAGCTTTCTAATTAACCCATGTAGCAAGTATTGTGCCAATAACTCCCAAACCAGACGGTTTTAGGGCACTAGATGTGAAGACACCCCTGCGGGCTTGATAACTCGAGTTAAAAAGGCTATGAACCCAAATGAGTCAAGTGTTTTTTTTATTTATATATTTTGAGAATCAAGTCTAGTCATTTATTCTTTCCTACAACACTAGCAATTATTAATGATGTACACTAGGGATTATAATAGAGAGGTCACCGCTATGATAGTGTGTTCATATGAGTCAAGGCATACCCATGATAAGTGTACTAATATTACATCCACAAACAACTATCATAGTGCAAACATCACATGCGAGTGTTTACCCAATAAACCCTTTTCATATAAGTCTACTATGCTCCCCAATTAACATATGCAAATATCATCACCCTACTAGCAACAAATCAACATCAAGTGAAATAGTGCAATCAAGTGAAGCCTGTATAAGCATGAATTATGAGCCAAATAGAAATGCACAAAATAAAATACCCTCATCCCCCAACTGGAATATGATATTGTCCTCAATGGAAGCAAATGCTAAGTAAATAGGCAAGAGAGAATATTACCAGAGATTGTAGATGCATATCCAGGTAGGCAAATAGTAATACACACACACGCTTTTTTCTTTTCTTTTTTTAAGAAAGAGAAACAACTAAAAGTAAATACAAAAAAAAAAAAAAAAGAACGAAAAATGATGAGAATTGCATATGGTACATCAGTGGGCAGACTTATGCTTTAATATCTTACTTTATTCTCATGCTAGTTCCACAGGTATGCGTGTATTTGTTTTTGGTGCATGCAGGATATGAGTAAACGGCTATCCACCCGGGCCTCCAAAAAGGCCAGAGGTTCGTCCTTTTCAACACTACTACCGCCACCGTCACCACCATCCTCGCCACCACCACTGGTTGAGTTGCCACAACCGGAGTGGGCTTCACGGCCACTTCACAAGCTCACACAGTTCAGTATGACCCGGTCACTTCTTGGGCAGTTGAATAACTCCACCTTCGGCAATAGTTGGGCCTTTGCATTGTTACGGCGCCCAATTATCCTTGTTTGGTACGGCTCTTCTACCAGGACATGTACGAGTCACTCACTAAGGTAGGACTGCTATCCACTATTGATGGCTACATTGTCAGCATCACAGAATCCATGATTGCCCAAGCGTTAGGGTTCTTTTCCACGACGGACCAACAGCCCTTCCCGGAAGTTGAGGGCCGACAACTGATACACCACCTAATCCAAGAGTACTTCCGGGGGCCCACAGTGATGTAAGTTACATGTGCTTACGCCGGAGCAAGCTGCCTGGCCGCTTGTTATTCATTGCCTCCGTGATATATAGGAATGCGCTTCCACTTGGGCATAAAGTTGAACGCCACCTGGAGTTTGTTCGGGTCTTACATGGTTATTAGCATAGCTATCAGGTCCCGTTTGCGCACGTCATTTGGATGCATATGCGCAAATTTCTGCAGGAGGCCGTTCAGCCTCAACCTATGCAGAACCAGACTTGGCCCCTACCATTTGCTAACTTACTCATACTTTTCTTCGAGCTGAATGACCTCCCAATTGATCCGACTGAGGAGATTGACACAGCTTTCTGACTTTTGGGAAGCGGGAATGGTAACATAGCATATTCCGCATCCCGCACCGGTTGATGATGCCCAAGACCCCGTCCACGCCTCGTAAACTTGTAAATTTTGCAATTTCAACTCCATTTTCAAGCAAATCAAGACCCAAATAATTAATCTTCACATTTATTTCCATAAACTTAAGCCTAACTCAACTTCAATTGAATTTAATTAATTCTCAATTGAGGCTTAATTTGACTACATCTAATTTTACGATCCTAAATCAGATTTTTAATTGAATTCTTATAAGGCTTTAAATATCAAATTAACCTCATTCTTCAATTTTTGAAACTTAATTTCATGAAACATCCATTTTCTTGAACCTAAGCTCTAATTCATGCTTAATCTCTCCTTAAACTCCATGAATCATGGTTAAAAACAAGTTTAGAACCCAAGTTCTCTTAAGAATATGCCATGTATGTAAAGATTATGAGGTAAATTGACCCATTCTTCAATTTTCTAACATACATGTTCTAATCTCTTGTATTAATTATCAATTCAACTCAATTAAGCTTATAGCCCTCTAAAATGATCTTGGATGCTCTAATTGGTAGTACGATTCTACGAATTATTGAACTACAAAAGAAGAACCCTTACCTAGAGATGAAGGAATTGAGCTATTTACGACAAATTTCAAGTCTCTAACAATCTGCTTCACTTTCTCTTCTTGAACTAGCCTTCTTTTCCCCCCCCCCCCTCTCTCTCTCTCTCTCTCTCTCTCTATGTGGGTCTATTGGTGTGAAAAAAAGATAACTCAACCAACTAATCACTCTCTCTCTCTCTTCTATATCTATTAGGTAGATGAGTAGGATTTATTTTATTTAGTTCATCAATTATTTGATTTAAATTAAGGATTTAATCAGATTAAATAAAATTCATATCTACACAAATTAAAATTAATCCTCTACATATAATAATATCAATTGTACTAATTTAATTATACTAATGTGAATTAGGCTCTAATTGCTTAATTAATTATTTAATTATCACTTGTTAAAATTAGCGAATCAAACAGGTTTAATTTCTATTCTCACATATCTGTTCAATCAAGCAAGTCAATAATTTTTCAAGACAATCAATAGCACTCAATCACATAAACACTAAATTAACAATAAACATATATTCAATTTAATTAAAATTAATTTTAACTAAGGAGGTGGTTGTCACATCTTTGTTAGAGAAAGTGAGCATTGGCTTGGTGCCGTTTGGGAAGACCAGGCTCATAAGTTGCTCAGGCATAGTACCAATGGACAATTTAACCTTATCCGTTGCCGACCATACTGCTTGTCGGTACACTCGTGAAGCCATAAGAAGTCCCTAGATAGAGATATCGGCTTGGATATTCTTGAGCTGCTTCAGAACTAGCTCATCTTCCAACTACTTCTCTTTTTATTTCTCGGCCTCCTGGTCCTTACCTGATGGCTTCGCCTGATCCAGGTGTGGAGGTTTGAAATACTACCCATTTCTAGTGAGTTGGTCTATTTCCTGAGAATACCATTTATTATCTGGGATGCTATCTCCACAGTCTTCGTCAGTATGGGCCAGATGTAGATCATCATTTTCCCACCACTCACCATCAACTACCGACAAACAGTTATCCGGCTCCACTCGGATCACTCTTACAGTACAAGTGTTCCCCTCAGGGCGACAAGCTGTTGTAGTTTTTTGGCTGTCTCCGACTCTCTCTTTTAAATTGCCTTAGTGCAGCTTCCTATTTAATATCTATAGTTTTTAAAATACCCATTTCTTGGGTTGGTTTTCCCACACAAGTATCCTCTGGCAGTTTCCCTTTCTTCCTAACCTTTTCGACTACCACATCTACCTCAGCTTTTTTTCCCTCCAGTTTATCCCCAGTTTCTTCTTTTTTGTCGGTTTCATCACTCAACCACCCTGTATTATCAATTGACTTGTTCAGATCAAACCACCCAATCTGCACATCTCCTGGATTCTGTTCATCGAAGAACTGTAGGTTGTCCAAATCTTTTTCAAGGTTAGCTAGATCATCCAACCCCTGGCTTGGGCCGTCCTCCCAAACCACATCAACGTCAACGGAGGTCGGCAGGACTACCTCAGACTTTGGTTGAGCAGTATGAACAATGTAATGACTTGGGTCGTACTCCCCCTCAAATAAGACCCCGCGACACTCCAACGGCTGACCAGTACCTCCCTCTGAGGTCAAAACCTCCTCCACTGCAAGTGTTGTCACACTGATCTGTGAGGCTCAGTTTGTAGATTAGATATGTCCATCACGCACAAATCCGTGCCCTCAAGAATGAACAACATCAATTTCGGTAGGTGGAGGGGGTAATATAGATGCTGGGGTTATAAGAGGTGGACAGTGTATGGATGAGGTGAAGATTTCTGGGTGGAGGGACTTGGTTATGAACAGGGAATGGGTTGGTGGTTACATGTGGTTTCTGGAGTGGAATGATGACCTTGTTGTTAATGAGATCTTGAATCTCATGACATAAGCGGAAGCATCGGTCGGTTTCATGACCGTGATGCTTGTGGAAAGCACAGTATTTTGTGGGGTCATGCTTGGGAGGAAGAGGGTCGGGAAGTGGGCGAGGTTCTAGGGTTTTAGGTGCCCTTTCTTGATCAGCACCTACATGGCTTTGGATAGGGTCATGTATAGTTGATTAAAAGTTCTACCCGAAGATCGGGATAGGGTTGGATGATGTTTGTGGGCCCATGTTGGCGAAGGGGTCGGCAGTTTTAGTTGTGGTGACGACACTTACTTCTGATGGCCTTGCAGTTATGCTACCGCTGGCAGCATTGGAACTACGAACAAACAGCCTCTTAGCCGGCTCCTTATCATCAGTAATAATCCCCTGTTTCATGGCATCCTTAATTTGAACTCCTATTTCATAAAGTTCTTTGAATGAAAATAAGGGAAGCACAATCATTTTCTGCAACAGCTTGCCATGTAAGTTTCGGACAACCATTATGATCTGGTCTTTCTCTGAAGGTCGAGTGGTCATCATTGACACTTTGGCTCTCTATCTGGTCACAAACTCGAAGAAACCTTCCTTTGGCTCTTGACGCGTCACTTCAAGATCATGGGTCGTGACCTCGATTTGCATATTGTAAGAGCACTAAGCAATGAAGGACTCGGTTAACTCCTCTCAGTTCTGCTTTGTAGAATCTTCCAACTTGGCGTATCAGATGGCCACTATACCCGACATAGTGCGAACAAAGAGAGATAATTTTTGTAATCTAGTCAAACCCATTGACTGTAAAATATCTAAAAACAGTCGTAAATATACCATTGGGTCCCTGGAACCATCAAAGCAGTCAATGTGCGGCATCTTAAACCGTTCTGGTAAGGTAACCGCAGATTCGGTGTATCCCTCCTCTGTATCTGGAATGGAGTTGACCCCTTGTGCCTTTTTGAACAACTTTTCCAGTTTGTTGATTTTGAGTGCGGTTGGATCAACCTCAAATTCGAACGGTGCCTCGGTCTGATACATCGGGGCTCTAGAAGCTTGTGCTGGGATGGGTTCTGCTTGGACTTGGAAAATGAAATACCCTCAGGTTGTGGATCTTGAGCAGTGGCAATATTGGCAGTGGCGCCGGGTACAAGAGTAGCTGCGGGGGGTACATATGATGCAGAGGCCGCAACTGGCTATTGTTGTTGTTGCTGTAACCTAGTTATAACCTCGTCTTGATAGGCTGCATCATGCTATAATGTGTCAACTGTTTGTTGCAGAGGCAGTATTAAGTCCTCTATATTTGCCAGGGGATATTGAGTCACTGGAATAGGTGACTGTTCTTCAGCTGAACTGGAAGTAGATGACTGTTCTTGAGCTGGACTGAATACAGGTGAGCTGAGAGGTGATTGTTGTAAGAATGGTACTAGTGAACCTTGTCTGATCCTCCTTCGCCTTGTAACTAGTGACAGTGAGACAAACACGGGCTGTCCCTGAACAAGATCTCCAACCCTGCAAAGTCTTCCGATGTGGGTCTAGAGTACTTAGGAACTTCAGAACCTTATGAAGCTATGGTTTTAAACTACCTAGCAAAAGAAATAAAAAAGAGAACAGTAATCAGAAACCATACAGTACCTCAGCTAAGATGTTATCAACACAGACATGATCAAAGCTATAGGACTGTACTCTATACTAAATTTTGCCCCAAAACAGATACCAACTCTGCCACTGATATGAACATTATTATACAATTTCACAGTAAAGCACATACCAGTTAAAGAGAACCAAAACACCCTTATAAGGGGGCAGGGTTACCCTAGTCATGAACTAGGGTTTCACTATTTCAACCAAGTAGTTTCACACAATCCTGCATGTGGGTGAGCATCCTATCCTAGTTTGGAATACTCACTATGGTTTACTATATGCAGCTAGGCCAAATGATCAAAAGAGATATCTCAGCAAGACTACCTAATATACCTCTCACACCTAATACCGAGAACTGAAAGGAGGATATAGCTGGCTTTTCGTGCTCCTTTTGGATATGACTAGCTTTACAGTTCAGACTCCCGTGGTTCTGAATCTGAATTCACAAGTGCAATGTGAAATAGATAAACACAAATGAGTCCAAATCCGACAATTCTTTTGAAAATTTGATTTTGAATCAAAATGCCAAAAATGAACTACTTTGCCATATTTTAGAGTCGTAATATTTTTGAGAAATTTAGGAAATCTGAGACTCGTGCCAAAGGCCACTTATCCGTCATCACCAAAGTATCTTGGCTTGGGAACCTAGGTACGAGAGGAGGAGGTCATGAATTGAGCACTCCATTCGCCTGATCAAAGATCGGCCTCTACTAATCATGATGTGATTTTTATTTATATTATATGCCCTTGTTCCATTTATTAGACTAATTTTACTATGTGTTGCACACAAGTATAGACTAGTTTGCAAAAATTGGAATACTTTGATTTCATGTTCATTTTGAAAATTGTTTGAATGCGTGCCACTTGAAAAAGTGACCTCATATGTATATTAAATCAAATCATCCCAATTCAAGCAAAAAGCCTCCATCCACAGGCATTCAGTCAGGTATATCACTTAAGCACTTAGCCTCATGGTATTCATGCTCGTCATGGCAACAATCACACACATGCAATATGCTAAAGCAATGAATGCTCACTTAGTACTTCAAGGCAAGCCAAAAGAAATAAAAGAGTTAGCAAAAAAATGCATAATCCTAAGGATGCACTAATGCAACACATGCAATATGCAGTTAATAGGCTCGGCTACTAGCGTGACACATGAATCACTTTGATAGCATGCAGTTTAATCACGTTTTCAAAGAAGCAATAAACGACAATGCCTGTTAGAATGATGAACCGAACTCTATGCATGCAAGACAAATGGATGCAAATCATGGAAAACGCTAAATGAAACACAATGTAATATACTATCCATCATAAGCAAGTAAATAAAAGGGAGAAAGAAATAGGGGTTGGAAGACATACACATACATTATTACATATTTGGCCCTCACACAAGAGGGTCCGAATAAATGTCCTAGCTAATTACTACGAATTAACTAACTATTACAATACCCAAAATAAATGAATCAATTACTCTAGCTACTTATTACAAGTTAGAACCAATTAATTAATTACGACACAAAATTAATTAACTAAGCTATTACAAGTTCGAAGAACTACACTTAAGTAATTACAAGATACTAATTAACGAGCCACAATGAGGAAGTACTTATGCATGAAATGTGGATTTGCCACCCAAAAATGCCCCGATTTAGCTACCAGAATGATGCTGTTTTGCTATCAGAAAATTGCATTGTTTTTCACCTCAGCCTCTGCTCTGTGCTGCATGAAAAAAGGACACTACCTGGTTGAAAAAGGTGGTCGGCCGGCCAAAAGAAGTGGTCGGCCGTACAATAATGTGGCCGGCCGACCACTAATGTTTGGTACTGTCCTGCTACAACAGACATGAAACAGAGCACAAACAAAGCATTTTCAGGGGATGTTTGTTCACCTTGCCTCTCTTTATCATCAATCAGATCAAAGGAAGGCTTGATTTGCAAGCCATCAATCGACGCAAATTCATTTGCGTGATGACTTATGAATCAAGAGATACAATCTCAATAAATGACAATGAAGAGACTCACAAACCCCTTTCCTGTCATGAGATTGATCAAGGAAAGTGGTTGACTTTGACTCTTGAACCATTTTCATCACTAACAAGTATAAAATGACTCAAGACTCAAGGGGTTCAATTGACGTCCAATTGAACCCAAGTTGATTTTATTAGCTTGTTCCATTTTAGTCCCAATTTTATTACCTCTTTTAATTACCTCTCCATTCATTAGTTATTTTAGTTCAATAGTGAAGATTAAGTCCACTAATGTAGAGAAATGTCAAACAAAAGGTTCTTTTGGGCATGAGAGAGATGTCATGCTTTTGGTAATGAACCTCCGCAAAGATTAAACCATTAATGTAGACTCGACTTTCTTCGCGCGCCTTCCTTTCGGAGAGGCGCGAATTGGTCTTACTACAGTTCGGACTCCTGTCACGATTCTGAAACTAATCTCACAAAGTGCAATGTGAGACTGATAAACACCAAAGAGTCCAATCCGGCAAATCATTTTGGAAAATTGATTTTGAATCAAATAATGCCAAAACTGGACTACTTTTCCAGATTACAGAGTCGCCACCTAAATATTTTATTTTTGAGAAATTTAGGAAACCCTGACTCGTGCCAAAGGCCACGTGTCCGTCATCACCAAAGTTGCCTCGGCTCGAGAACTTGGGTACGAGAGAGGAAGGTCCTGAAATGAGCACCCCCGCTCGCCCGATCAAAGATCAGCCTCTACTAAGCATGATATGTTGTTTTATAAACACATGTGTTCTTATTCTGATTATTAGCTAACTTTACTATGTGACACACACAAGCAAGTATAGACTAAAATCGCAAGAATTGGAACATTTCGACTCATGTTTGCTTTCGAAAATGGTTTGAAAATGCCACTCACAAGTGGGCAAAAGCGCGGATTTGCCACCCTCAAGTGGGCTTCAAAACATGATTTGCCACTTTGCAAAGTGGGCTTAAAACACACAATCATCGAATTGTCCCAATTCAAGCAATAAAGCCTCCACCCACAAGCATTCATGCAGTTAATCACTGAAGCAAATAGCCTCATGGCAAGCATGCTAACATGGAAACACTCACACTCATGCAAGTATGTTAAAGCATAACACTTACAGTGTACTCCGAGCCAAAACAAAAACTAGTTAGAAAACAATGCATGATCCTAACTATGCTAGATGCCTAATGCAACACATGCAACATGACATTAATAGGCTCGGCTATCTAAGATGGCATATGAATGCAACAATTGATACACGTATTCAAATAAGTATTGAAATACGATGCAGTTTGAATAATGCGTTGAGCCCAGTGCATGCAAGACAAATGAATGATGCACTCATGCGAGCATAAGGTATGCTAATCAAAATGTGCCCTAAACTAACCATCAAAAGCGGTTAAGTAAAAAGGAGAAAGAAGTGGGGTTGGAAGACATGCACACACACACGCACGCTTATTACAATATTGCACCCTCTCGAAGGAGGGTCCGAATAAGCTAAGCAAATCTAAGCTAAGCTAACTAACTAATCTAATTAGACTAATTATTACATAACAAAACGAATAACTAGCAAACCACTTACTAATTATTACAACACTTTAACTAATTAACAAATTAATTAAATTACAAATTTACACTATCTAACAAGAAAAGCTTTAAACTACACTGCCTTAGCTTTGTTTGAAGAAGATGCATGTATGCATTCGGTTTCTCATCCTGAAAAGCCCACCGGTTTGCTCTTGAGAGGCTTTGTTTGCAAGGTGTCTCCAAGAAATTTCTACACCATTTTACCAAATCACTGTTGGGGACTGCACCAGTGTCCTGCCGACCATGAGAAGTTGTTGTTGACCACCTGCCGGCCAAGAATATGCACTGTCGGCCAAGGATAAAGCAGTGTCGGCCATCTATGAAGCACTGCCGGCCACTAGTGTGCTGCATCACCATTCTGCAACAGAGCTCAAACTTCTCCCAAGGGTATGTTTGTACTATGCCCCTCCTTATCACCTAAAAACATCAAAGGAGTTGCACCATTGGATCCAAGACCACCAATCAAGCATTTTGAATGCATGATGGCCAAAGATCCAACTTGTACACATTCAATAAATGCACAACAAGACTCTAGGACCACTACCCTATCATACATGATCATAGGTAATGGAGACAAAGGAGATTGGCTCATTTTCATCACTTTGAGTATGAAATGGACCAATCTACCTTGTGTTCAATATAACGTCCGATTGAACACAATGCAATGCAAACAACATGCTTATCTTGGCATGTTTTACTTGATCCAATTCTTGTTTACACATTTTAAGTTACCAAACCATTCTTTAATTGATTTGTCCAAATGTGAAAGTCTTCTAATGAGAGAGAGGTCAATCAAAAGATAACTTAAGACATGAGAGAGACCATGCCTTTGACTAGGAGGAACCCTCAAAAGAGGGTTAATGCCATTTAAGCGTAAGCCTCGATCCCAAGCTTAAACACAACTTCAAGACTAACCATCCCTCAAAGCAAATAGAAAAAATGAAGAAATGAGGGAGGTGGTAGAATTTCAGTGCTGAAATGGCATGAAACACAAGACTCTAATATGCAAACAACTCATGTACAACATGTTAGGAGACTTAAGTATTAAAACTAGTGAAGAGCTTTACACTAGAACCATGCAATATCAAACTCCAATGGCCACACCAGCTTTGGACAAACCTCAAACATGCCAAAACAGAGACTAAATCATGCTGGAATTAAAGCATAGAAAGTAAGAAAACATGCTCATTTGTCGGCTCGCAAGCAAGGCTCAAAGCACAACTCTCAAAAGCAATGAAAGAGTGATATAAGTGAGAGTGTGGCTGAGATATATGCTCTGAAATCATGTATAAAATGATGCTATGGCATGCAATCATCTCAAGCAAAGCATGCTTAAAGCCTTAAAACAATGAGGTAGTGAAGGCCATTACACTATAGCTATGCAATACAAGGCCCCAAAGGCACAAACACTTTAAAACAGTCCTAAAACAGTTTGAAAGAAGTTCTAAAACATGCTTGAAGTAAGCTAAAAAAGGCTAGAATGAAAGGCTAACACATAGCACAAACTAGACCCTTAAGCACAATTGCACTACAAGCATACAAAGCAAGACTCAAAGGACCAAACCAGCCCAAAACAGTCCTAAAACATACCAAATTAGAGGCAAAAATATGCTGGAAAGAAGCTAGGTTAAGCCACAAAAACATGCTACCATGTGATGCTAGCTAAGCATGGAAATAAGACACAAGGAGGGGAGGCCAACCCCCTCCTATTTTGGACCTCAAAACATGGTTTTCACCATTGAAATTCCCCTGGAATTCAGTGGTTAAAAGGACAAAAAAGTTGGCTTGAAAGGTGATGAAAGATGGCACAAAAAGTTACACAAGCTAATGAGCAAAAGGGAGAGACAACCCCCTAACACAAAATATGATCAAACTACCATTTTTTGGACTAAAAAATAGAGCTTTTTGCAGTTGAAAACCAGCTCAAAAATAGTACAAAAAGATGGCAAGGACAAGTATGAAAACAAGCTTAAAGGGTGATATTTATACCTCTTGAAGCCAAGCACACTTTGAGGCACAAAACCAAGTCAAAACCACCTTAAGGAGTTCCAAGAGAGCCTCAAGCAACCTCAGCCCAAAGATCAACAACTTTGATTAAGAGTTGATAGGTTAGAGTTTGATGTATGCAAGCTTCTAAGCACAAAGCTCTAGAGAGAGAGGAATCTAGAGAGAGGATTGTAGAGAGAGAGGCTCCCAAAGCTCTTCCTAAAATGTTCTAACCTTCAAAACCATAGAGAAGACTCTCTATATATGGAAGAATAAGACTCCAGGTCGAAAATATCCCAAAAGGGATAGCTGGAACAAAAATATTTGCCAAAAACTGACTTTCTGCATCAATGGCCGGCAAGCCATCATTGATGGCCGGCACTACATCATCCATGGCTGGAAGGGGTCACCCTTGGACGGTAGGGGGCCGGCACAGGCCATTCATGGCTGGCACATGGCCAGAAAAGCCCATTTATGGCCAGCATCCTCCACCTCTGGTTGGCCAGAAAAATCTACTTTTTGGGCCCAACTTCAAATAGGAATATCTCCTTCATTTGGACTCCGTTGTAGGTCATTCTTAAGCCTAAATTGAATCCCTTGAAGTCTTCTTTCCAATGGTGGCAGCCTCATATCAAAATTCAAACTGTGCAAAAAGTTATGCCTGTTTGAGTGAAGACTGCTCAGTTTCGATCCTACCCGGATTCATGCTTAACTTCTCCTCAACTAGTTTTTTTTCTCTCCTCTCCCATTTTATTCAAGTTCAAACCCCCAAACAAGATGTTTTTGAAGATTTTTTCAAAGAGTTCACCTCTCTTCCATTCATTTCCACTTTGTCCTTGCTCGGTTTACCGAAAAGCACGACATTTAACGAAATGCAAGCTTTGGAACATCGTAGGAACTTTTTCAAAAACTATTTTGAAAGAGAGGGTTTTAAGGTCTAAAATATTTTGGTCAAAATCATTTTGGTCCAAAAAATTGGGTATAAGGTTGGGATTTGAAGCTCCTCTTGCTGAAGAGATCGACCCTTTGCACTGCACATCTTTCATCACCAAGTAAACAATCAGTAGCGCCCAAGTCTTAAGGGCAGTCAAAAATGGGGTGTCTATAATTAAGCACAAGGATCTCTATCTCAAGCTTAAACAACAATTGATTGACACGACTCTCAAGGAAATAAAAAGCCAAGAAATGAGGAAGGTTGCAGTGGTGATTAGAGGTGAACACAAATATGGAAAGCACTAAATAAATGCTAGCAACTCGAATAGGTTAGTGTCTAATACTAAAACACCAAACCTATGAGGACCATTACATAACAAGCCTACTATACAAAGCATGAATGAAACTAACACATCAAAACAGTCCCAAATTAGGCTGAAATAGTGTTGGAATTAAGGTAAAAACAACTAAAAAAGCAAGGTAAAATAATGGAGCAATTAAGCTAGCAAACAAGCCAAACGAGGGGTGGCTAACCCCTCCATTTTTTGGGACTTCAAAACCACATTTTTAGCCTCTGAAAACCTCTGAAATTCAATGGCAAAAAGCTCAAAAAAAGTTGATGAAGAGATGAGAAACATAAGGGCAAAAACTTGGAATATAAGGTACAAAGAAGGGTAGTCCACCCCTCTACCTTGAATAGCTTTTAACCACAAGTTTCAGCCCATAAACACAGTTGAAAAACAGCCCAAAAACAGTAAGAAAATATAGGAAAGAAGTAAGGAAAAGAAGCTAGAAGTATGCCTCTTGAAGAGGAGTAACCTCTTGGAGTTATAAACCACCAATTTCTCACCCTCAAGAGCTAAAATGCAAGCTCAGTAACCTCAGCAAAGAACCCTTGAAATTTGGTTTAGGAAGTCTAGGTGAGGTGTGTGTAGATTGCAAGGAAGGGAGAGATATTTTTTCCAAGAATTTTGCTTCACCAAAATTTTCTAGCCTAATTTTATGAGAGAGGGTCAAGTATATATAGAAAATTATGTTACTCCCTCAAAAATATTAGTATAAAAACAGCTAGTGCACTGCATGCACCTGTGGAGACAGCTTGCACAACTGGCAAAAATATCTGTTTTTACTGACACAAGTGGCCGGCTGGCCACTAAAGGGACGGCCGTACACTCATTTGTGGCCAACTGGCCACTAAGTGGCCAGCTGGCCCCTGGGTGGTCAGGCTTGGAAAAATACTATTTTGGTCAAAAAAATGTGCAACATTTGTTGGCTTTTGAGGCTCAAAACGGAGGCTTTCTGCTGAGGAAATTGAGCGTTTGACAAGCGTGGAACTGCATCATTAGGTGATCAATTGGTGGCACCCAAGTCTTAAGGGCGGTCAAAAATTGGGTGTCTATAGAGGATCAAGCGGTACAGCGTTAGTCCAGATCCAAGGGTTGTGTTTCCAACATGGTAGAGCCCACGACCAGTCAGCCTTTTGGCAAGCTTTTTGGGCAAGCCTTTGGCAAACCGTCCAGGAATAACAGATGGAAAACACAGTGAATTAGAGTAACCATGCAAATGCAATGCAAAAAACATGTAAGTATAGATAAAATTTCACATCATAAAGTTCAAGTCAAGTTCTCTAATTTCCCTTGTGGAGTTGCTAGAAATTGTAGCTTACTTTTTATGCTCCTTTCGGATATGATTAGCCCTACAGTTCGGATTCCCTTGGTTCTGATTCTGATTCCACAAGTGCAATGTGAAATAGATAAACACAAATGAGTCCTAATACGGCAATTCTTTTGGAAAATTGATTTTGAATCAAAAATGCCAAAAATGGACTATTTTTCCAAATTTCAGAGTCGCCACCGAAATGTTTTTGGGAAATTTCGGAAACCCATTACTCATGCCAAGGGCCATATGTCCGTCATCACCAAAGTGTCTCTGCTCGGAAACTTAGGTACGAGAGGGAAAGGTCATGAATTGAGCACCCCACTCGCCCGATCAAAGATTGGCCTCTACTAATCATGATGTGATTCTTATTTACATTATATGCTCTTGTTTCAATTTATTAGACTATCTTTACTATGTGTTGCACACAAGTATAGACTAATTTGCAAAATTTGGGACGCTTTGATTTCAGGTTTGTTTGAAAATTATTTTGAATATGTTCCACTTGAAAAAGTGATCTCATATGTACATTCATCAAATTATCCCAATTTTAGCAATTAGCCTTCATCCACAGGCATTTAGACAGGTATAACAACTAAGCACTTAGCCTCATGGTATCATGCTTGACATGGCAACAATCACACGCATGCAATATGCTAAAGCAAAAATGCTTACCTAGTACTCCAAGGGAAGCTAAAGAGAATAAAATAATTAGAAAAAATGCATGCTTCTAATCAATGCAATATGACTAATGCAATATATACAATATGCAAATAATAGGCTCGGCTACTAATATAACATGTGAATCAATTTGATGGTATGCAGTTAAGCACGTTTTTTCTTGGATAATAAACAACCACGAGGTTAGAATGATGCGCTAGGCCAAATGTATGCAAAAATGGATACGATAAGCATGGTAATGATATGAAAAATGTAAAACATGATGCTACCATTATAAGCGAGTAAATAAAAGGGAGAAAGAAGTGGGATTGGAAGACATACACAATATTACAAATTTGCCATCACGCAGGAGGGTCCGAATGAATGTCCTAAGCTAATTATTACAAATTAACTAACTATTACAATACCGAAATAAATTGGCTATACTAACTAATTATTACAAGTTGAACGAATCTAATTGCAGACCCGACTTTCTTCGCGCACCCCCCTTTCGGAGAGGCGCGAATTAGTCTTACTACAGTTCGGATTCCTGTCACGGTTCTGAATCTAATCTCACAAAGTGCAATGTGAGACTGATAAACACCAAAGAGTCCAAATCCGGCAAATCGTTTTGGAAAATCGATTTTGAATCAAATAATGCCAAAATTAGACTGCTTTGCCAGATTACAGAGTCGCCACCTAAATATTTTATTTTTGGGAAATTTAGGAAACCCTGACTCATGCCAAAGGCCACGTGTCCGTCATCACCAAAGTTGCCTCGGCTCGGGAACTTGGGTATGAGAGGGGAAGGTCCTGAAATGAGCACCCCCGTTCGCCCGATCAAAAGATCGGCCTCTACTAAGCATAACATGTTTTAAAAAACCTCATGTGTTCTTATCCGGTTATTAATCTAACTTTACTATGTGGCGCACACATACAAGTATAGATTAAGTCGCGAGAATTGGAACAAAACAACTTATGTTTGTTTTTGAAAATGGTTTGAAAGTGCCACTTGCAAGTAGGCTAAAGCGTGAATTTGCCACCCTCAAGTGGGCTTAAAACATGATTTTGCCACTTCGCAAAGTGGGCTTAAAACTCACAATCATCGAGTTGTTCCAATTCAGGCAATCAAACCTTCATCCACAGGCATTCAAGCAGTTAATCACTTAAGCAAATAGCATCATGGCAAGCATGCTATCATGGTAACACTCACACTCATGCAAGTATACTAAAGCGTAACACTTATAATGTACTCTAAGCCAAAGCAAAAGCTAGTTAGAAATATGCATGATTCCTAACTATGTTAACAATGCCTAATGCAACACATGCAATAATGCAACTAAATAGGCTCGGCTATCTAAGATGGCATATGAATGCAACGATTTAATACATGTATTCAAAGAAGTATTGAAATACGATGCAGTGTGAATGATGCGCCAAGCCCGGTGCATGCAAGACAAATGAATGGATGCAAACATGCAAGCATAAGGTATGCTAACCAAAACATGTCCTAATCTAACCATCAAAAGCGGTTAAATAAAAGGGAGAAAGACGTGGGGTTGGAAGACATGCACACACACACACGCACGCTTATTACAACATTGTGCCCTCGTGAAGGAGGGTCCGAATAAATAAGCTAAGCTAATCTAACTAATCTAATTAAGCTAATTAGACTAATTATTACAAAATAAAATAAAGAAATAGCTAAGCTAAGCTACTTAACTATTACAAACCAAACAAATAGCTAGTAAACTACTTACTAATTATTACAACACTTTAACTAATTAACAAACTAGTTAATTAAAGCAAATGTACATTAGCTAAACATGAAAAACATTAACTACATTGCCTCAGCTTCGCCTTAGAACATGGAAGATGCATGTATTCGGTTTTTTGCCTCGAAAAACCCACTAGTTTGCTCTTGAGAGGCTCTATTTGCAGGGTTACTCCAAGAACTTTCTGCTCTACCATACCAATTCCATGCTGAGGAATGCACCAGTGGCCTGCCAACCATGAGGAGCTGCTGCCGGCCAAGGATGAAGCCTTGCCGGTGTAACACGTCCGCGGGGGACCTCGCTACAGCTCGGACTCCCTTTTGTGTTGCGGTTCTAAATCTGAACCAAAGAGTCCAACTCTGGCAAATCGTTTTGAAGAAAAACAGATTTTTTGAAAAGTAGTGCCAAACATGGACTGCTTTGCCAGATTACAGAGTCGCCACCTAAATATTTTAAAATGGGGAAATTTAGGAAACCCTGACTCGGTGCCGAAGGCCACGTGTCCGTCATCACCAAAGTGATCTTGGCTCGGGAGCTTGGGTACGATCGGGGAAGGTCAGCTATGAGCACCCCCTCTCGCCCGGTCCGAAGACCGGCCTCTACTAACCATGATATCCATTTTTGAAGACTTTATGCGTTCTTATTCCAATTAATTAGCTAGAATTACTATGTTATGCGCACAGCAAACAAGTATAGACTAGATCGCCTAATTTGGAAATAAACATTGCATATCCGTTGGTTTGGAAAACGCTTTGGAATTTGCTACTCGCAAGTAGGCTAAAACACGGATTTCAACGAGTTTTTCCAACTCAGACAATCCAACCTCCACCCACAGGCATTCAAACAGTTTATCTCACATAAGCACTTAGCCGCATAGTAAGCATACTGTCATGTTAACATTCACACGCATGCGATATGCTAAAGCATAAATACTTACATCGTACTCCGTGCCAAAACAATAAACTAGTTAGCAAACATGCATGACCTAGCTCATGTTAAGTGACTAATGCAACACATACAGCACGTGATTAGGATAGGCTCGGCTAACCCTAAGATGGCATGTGAGATGCAATCAAATAACACGTATTCAATTTGGAATTGAAAAGACAATGCAGTTTGTATGATGTACCGAGCCCGGTGCATGTAAACAAATGCATGGATGCACGCATGCATAGCATAAGGTATGCTAATTTAAATATGCCCTAATCTACCATCAAAGCAGGTAAATAGAAGGGAGAAAGAAGTGGGGGTTGGAAGACATACACACCACTCACCCACACTTATTACAAGTTCGCCCTCACTCGGAGGGACCAAATAATATACAAATTAACTACGCAAGCTAATTAAAATATTACAAATTCACTAAATTAATTAAACAAATTAAAGCAGTAAATCGCCTCGGGATGAGGGCCGGATGCAGCGCGCGCTCGGGACTGGCTCGGAACCGCACTGCCATGCACGGATTGCCTCTGTTTTCCCTGTTTCCTTCCTCTGAAAATTGCCAAAGTCCCAGGAGTGCCTCTCAGGGCACTGGGGATCACCACCGGCTGAGGAGATTAGCCACCGGCTGAAGGAGGAGGCCACCGGCACAAAATAAAGCCATCGGCTGTTGATTGACTGCCGGTCGGCACTAAATACTGCCGGCCGGCACTGAATGCTTGCAGAACCTGCAACTCACAGCAGCAGAGGACAAAACTATGCATGGCAATGTGATTCAAGCCATTTATGCACCAAACACACCCTTTATCATGTTTGTGACTCAAAGGGGCATGTGCCTCGATTCCCGGACCACCAATCACGCATTTCTATGCATGATGGCCCAAAGAACCGAGAATGCAACTTTGATTTCAAATGTATGCAAACCAAACAAACCAAAGTCCCAATCCCTATCACCAACTCAAGGGACAAGGAATGCATGTTGATACAATGCAACCTAGTCATGGTATCTATCATGCAACATGGGTAATGCAATGCACTCATGCAAGCATACAAGCAAGCATGCAAGGTAAGCATGCAAACCAAATAGAGGATGGACTAAAACATGAATTAGGCCACCCTAAAAGGCCCAAAATCAGTGGCCAAAACCAAGGAAATGGGGGCTAAAATGCACACACACATACACAAGTTAAGGCACCAACACTTAAGCACAATTAAGCGACTCTTAAACACATCTAAGAGGCACAAACATGGACTATTAGCATACATGAAAAGCTCTGAAATTCATGCAAAACATGGTGCCAAACCAACTAACAAAGCAAGCCAAACAAGGCATACAAATGGCACAAGCATTAAGGCAAGCCCATGAGGCTTTGAACCACACTTAATACAACCACACATGGCAATACTTAACCACTTAAAAACAGAGTTTTAACACATAAAACTAAGCCTAAAGGACCACCTAGATGGCATCTAGATGACATGAATTCAAAGGCATGCATTAAGGCCAAGACATGGAGCATACAACACATGCTTTTAAAACATTAAAGAAGCCACTTAGGCAAGCATACAAGCACACCAAAGGGACTGAAATAGTATGCTAGATGGTTCTAAACCACCAAAATGATGCAAACAAAGGCATGCTACACTTATGCACTTAAGGCTCATAAGCCAAGGATATAAAGGAGCCATATCATGCATGCCAAGATCAACCCAAACAACCTAGGACAGACCTAAAACATGGAAATATGAGCACAAAAACTTCACAAATGCAAGCCTAAAACATGCTAGAAACTAAGGCATACAACCTAGGCATGTTAGAGGATCAAAAGGCATTACAAGGCAACTATGCTAAGCATGCATAAGGGACCTAAACCAACTTAAAAATATGTTATATCATGGCAACATAAGCATGAAAAACAAACCAAACATGCTCAACACACACTTAAGCATGGTGCTCCTTTGGAGGCCAAAACTTGCCCTTTTCAAGGACAACAAGGAGAGGGGGTGGCCCTCTCCTTCTTGGGACTTCAAGGCACCATCTCCACCATTGAAATCCCTCAAGATTTCAGTGGTGGAGAGGCCCAAGCACCAAAGTCTCGGAGCTCTCACAAAATGGCCTAAAATGGGGCCTTTTCAAGGCCTAAAGGGGGTCAAACTTCCCCAAAGTGCAAAACACTCTTGATAAACAATAAAGAGGGTTAAAAATCAGAACTTTTATGTGTTAATCACTAAGCACAAAAACAGTTCTAAAGCAAGTAGAAATGGAGTGCAAGAATGGGGAAAAAAAGGACTAGTTGGCTCACCCTTGTAGCCTCTTTAACAAAGATGATGTGTTGGCTTCCTTGAGCACCAAACCAGCTTCAAAGCTTCACAACAGACCTCTGGACCTTCAAGAACCCAAAGAAGGTGAAACACTAGGTGTTGGTGAGCAAAAGTATGACACAAACACCTAGTGTACAAGACAAGAGGGAAGAAGAGAGATAGGATGTGTATCTATCCTAACCCTAAAAACCAGAGCTTGGTCTGTCTAAAATGTCTAAAATTTTGTAACCCTAAGCCAAGAAGAGGAGTGGTCCTCTTATAGGCAAGCAAAGCTTGCAAAGCTTACAAGCTAAGCTAACTAAGAGGGTCATCCCTCCATACACGTGTATGGAGAGGAACCAAAACTATACAGCTGTCTGAAAATATCTCATAAAGCAACTGCACAGTGTCCGGCCGGCAAAGAGTGTCATTTTGACAAAACTTAGTGCCGGTCGGCACAAAAGAGTGCCGGTCGGCACAAAAGAGTGCCGATGGCAACACCAGCCAGCCGGTGGCCTCTAGCCAGTGCCGGTGGTGTGTGGGGATGCCTCACAAAGCATTCCCTGCCCTTCCAAGGCAAAACACAAGTGTTTGGTGCAAAACCAAACACAAAACGGTCGAGTTCGGAAGTCCTGAGGCAAGGCGCGCGAGCCGAGAACTCCGGGAACTCCAAACGAACGCGAACATGGATAATCACCGAGTGTTCCAACGGTGACGTCCAAGTCTTGAGGACGGTCAAAAATGGGGTGTCTACAGCCGGCCATTGATGAAGCACTGCCGGCCACTAGTGTGCTGGATCACCACACTGCAACAGAGCACAAACGGAGGAAAAATGAGGGTTTTCCAAGGACATGTCTGTACTGTGCCCCCTCCTTATCATCCCAAAACATCAAAGAAGTGGCACTCTTGGATCCAAAACCACCAATCAAGCATTTTCAATGCATGATGGCCAAAGATCCAACTTGTACACATTCAATAAATGCACAAAACAAGACTCTAGGACCACTACCCCATCATGCATGATCAAGGGCAATAGAGACAAAGGAAGATTGGCTCATTTTCATCACTTTGAGTATGAAATGGACCAATCTACCTTGTGTTCAATATAACGTCCGATTGAACACAATGCAATGCAATCAACATGCTTATCTTGGCCTTGTTTTACTTGATTCAATTCTTGTTTACACATTTTAAGATTACCAAGCCATTCATTAATTGATTTGTCCAAATGTGAAAGTCCTCTAATGAGAGAGAGGTCAATCAAAATATGACTTAAAACATGAGAGAGACCATGCCTTTGACTAGGAGGAACCCTCGAAAGAGGGTTAAAGCCATTTAAGCACAAGCCTCAATCCCAAGCTTAAACACAACTTTAAGACTAACCATCCCTCAAAACAAATAGAAAAATGAAGAAATGAGGGAGGTGGCCGAATTTCAGTGCTGAAATGGCATGAAACACAAGACTCTAACATGCAAACAACTCATGTACAACATGTTAGGGGACCTAAGCATTAAAACTAGTGAAGAGCTTTACACTAGAACCATGCAATATCAAACTCAAATGGCCAAACTAGCCCTAGACAGACCTCAAACATGCCAAAATAGTGGCCAAAACAAGCTGAAATGGTAGCATGAAAAGCAAGAAAGACATGCTCATGTATTGGCTCATAAACAAGGCATAAAGCACACATCTCAAAAGTAATGAAAGAGTGGAATATGTGAGAGTGTGACAAGGCTACATGCACTGAAATCATGTGTGAAATGATGTTATGACATGCAAACAACTCAAGCAAAGCATGCTAGGGGCCTTAAATCACTAAGCTAGTCAAGGCCTTTGCACTACAACCATGCATAACAAGTCTCATATGACCAAGACCACTCAAAACAGAGTTAAGGCATGCTAAATCAATGGCAAAAACATGCTGGAATCAAACTAACACAAGCTAGAATGATAGGTTAAATCATCAAGCATATTAAGCTACTAAGCATGATTACACTACAAGTGTAAGAAGCAAGCTACAAGTGACCCAACCAGCCAAAAATAGAGCTAAACCAAGTCAAAAAAGTCACAAAAACATGCTGAGATCAAGCCATGAGATGGTAGAAAAGCATGCTCAACTATTAGGCCATCTATACATACGAATAAGATATAAGGAGGGGAGGCCACCCCCTCTTATTTTGGACCTCAAAACCAAGTTTCTACCACTGAAAAACCTCTGAGTTTCAGTGGTAGAAAGGCCAAACAAAGGGTGTTTCAAAAGCTTAGAAAGATGGCTCAAAAGGCTTTACAAGCCAAAGAGCAAAGGGAGGAAACCACCCCCTAACCACACAAGGCTTAAACCAACATTTTAAGACCTTAAAAACAAAACTTTTTAGATGCCAAAACCAGTCTTGAAATGATGGAAAAAGATGGCAAAGCAAGTATGAGAAACAAGCTTAAAGGGAGAGAGTTATACCTCTTGAAGGGAATGTCAAAGCCCAAAGACGGCCCATTTTTGACAAGGACGAAGATTTGGACAAATAAACAAAATGTAAATACAGAAACTAATGGTTGCGCCCGCAGGTTGCCTACGTATCCCTTTGCAAGGAATCAAACCAGCGTAGTTCAGGGGGCAGAATGCAAAAGATACACAATATAACGAAACAGTGTAAATGATATACAATGCAACGAAACAATGCACATGATATACAATGTAATTGAAACATCAAACCACAAACAGTGCAAAACTAGACAAATATCATAAAGGGATGGAGATACAACATCAAACTACGTTTAACACAGAAAAGGTGCCGGAACCCTCAAACCACAATTCTCTTAGTGGAGTAGGCGTGGGCACATGCAGAACTATGTGTTTCGCAGAAAGAATACAAGTAATTGGGTGGCATGATATGAGTAAGGAATGATCTGCTGAGGAAAGATCGTGATCCTAAATGCCAAATGCAACAAAACAAAATACGATGCAATGGATGAAGTGAATAAGGCGCGCGGCCAAACCACAATATACCTAGAAAAGGCATGGACACAAAACAAACCACGTCTAACACAGAAAAGGTGCCGAAACCCTCAGACTACAATTCTCTTAGTGGAATAGACGCGTACACATTATCACAGAACCATGCTTCAACGAAGCAAATGTATGAGCACATACCAAACTAAGCTTAACATGGAAAAGATGCAGGTGATACAATGGTATGATGTAATGAATGCAAAGGGTGACATACTCCAACCAACCTGGAATTGTGAGAGGAGGAAGAACAAATCCCAAACACGCTGAAATCGTGTGAGGAAAGGAACACTCAAACCACGCTGGAATCGTGAGAAGAGGTCCTAAGAAAAGTATTCAGAGGCGCGTTCCACGCGTCCTGAGATAAATTCCAAACACGCTGAAATCGTGTGAGGAAATGGACACGCAAATCACGCTGAAATCGTGAGAAGAGATCCAAAAATAACCAATCAGGAGTGCGCTCGACGTAACCTGAGATAAATTCCAAACGTACTGAAATCGTGTGAGGAATGAGACACTCTAACCACGCTGAAATCGTGAGAAGAGGTCAGAAAACAACCAATCAGGAGCGCGCTCGACGCATCCTGAGATAAATTCCAAGCACACTGAAATCGTGTAAGGAGAGAAGACACTCTAACCACGCTGAAATTGTGAGAAGAAGCCGAAAAACAACCAATAAGGAGCGCACTCGACGTATCTTGAGATAAATTCCAAACACGTTGAAATCATGTGAGGAATGAGACACTCTAACAACGCTGAAATCGTGAGAAGAGGTCGAAAAACAACCAATCAGGAGCGTGCTCAACGCATCCTGAGATAAATTCCAAACATGCTGAAATCGTGTAAGGAAAGGAGACACTCTAACCACGTTGAAATTGTGAGAAGAGGTCGGAAAATAACTAATTAGGAGCGCGCTCGACGCAACATGAGATAAATTCCAAACACGACGAAATCGTGTGAGGAATAAGACACTCTAACCACGTTGAAATCGTGAGAAAAGGTCGGAAAACAACTAATCAGGAGCGCGCTCGACGCATCCTGAGATAAATTCCAAACACGCCGAAATCGTGTGAGGAATGAGACGCTCTAACCATGCTGAAATCGTGAGAAGAGGTTGGAAAACAACCAATTAGGAGCGCGCTCGACGCATCTTGAGATAAATTCCAAACACGCTGAAATCGTGTAAGGAAATGAGACCCTCTAACTGTAGACGTCCCCGAACGCCCCGGGAGGATAATCCCGTTTTGTTCGTTTGTGGGTCTACTACAGTTCGGACTCAAATTGTCATGGTTCTTAATCTGAACCAAAGAGTCCAAATCCGGCAAATCGTTTTGAGAAAAACAGATTTTTTGTAAAGAAGTGCCAAACATGGACTACTTTGCCAGATACAGAGTCGCCACCTAAATATTTATTATGGGGGAATTTAGGAAACCCTGACTCGTTTGCCTAAGGCCACGTGTCCGTCATCACCAAAGTTGTCTCGGCTCGGGAACTTGGGTACGATTGGAGAAGGTCAGCTATGAGCACCCCCTCTCGCCCGATCCGAAGATCGGCCTCTACTAACCGTGATATCTTATTTTGAAAACGTCACATGTTCTCATTCCGGTTATTAGCCTAGAATCACTATGTTATGCGCACAGTAAACAAGTATAGACCAAATCGCCTAAATTGGAACAAAACATTGCAAGTCCGTTTGTTTGGAAAACGCTTTAGAATTTGCTACTCGCAAGTAGGCTAAAATACGGATTTCAATGAATTATTCCAATTCAAACAATCCAACCTTCACCCACAGGCATTCAGGCAGTTATATCATATAAGCAATTAGCCTCATGGTAATCATGCTATTATGACAACACTCACACACATGCGGTATGCTAAAGCATAAAAGCTTACCTAGTACTCCAAGCCAAATCAGAAACTAGTTAGTAATCATATGCATGATCCTAGTTCATGTTAAGATGGCTAATGCAACACATGCAGGATGCAACTACAATAGGCTCGGCTAATCTAAGATGGCATATGAGATGCTACAAATAACATGTATTCAACTTGGAATTGAAATACAATGCAGTTAGTATGATGCGCCGAGCCCGGTGCATGCAAGACAAATGTATGGATGCACGCATGCATAGCATAAGGTATGCTAATTTAAATATGCCCTAATACTAACCATCAAAAGCAGGTAAGTAAAAGGGAGAAAGAAGTGGGGGTTGGACGACATGCACACACGCACCCACGCACCCACACTTATTACAAATTCACCCTCGCTCGGAGGGACCAAAAGAATATACAAATTAATTAACCAACAAGCTAATTAAATAATTTACAGACCACCTAATTAATTAACAAATCAATTAACCTAAGAAAAGCTGTAAAAGGCCTCGGGAAGAGGGATGCACGCATGCTCGATCCGTCTCGCCCGGAAATCCATCGCCGTGACACATGCTGCCCCTGTTTTCCCTGCTCTGCTCCTCTGAAAATTGCACAACTCCCGAGGTATGCTCCATGGACACTGTGGAACACCACCGGCTAAGATAGAACACCACCGGCCATGTCCGGATGGTCATCGACCATCTGTAAAGCCATCGGCCAACAATGGATGGCCGGTCGGCAGTATAGATGGCCGGCCGGCCAAAGCTTCCTGCAGAACCTGTTTTGACAGCAGGAGAGGGCAAAACAAGGCATGGCAATGCATTTCAAGCAAATGTGTGCACCAACACACCCCTTATCATGTTTATGACTCAAAGGGGTATGGTACTCGATTCTCGGACCACCAATCGCGCATTTCAATGCGTGATGGCCCAAGAGACCAAGTATGCATTTTCAATGTAGAATGAAATGCACATAAACAAACAATGAGCTCAACCTCTATCATACTCAATTCAAGAGGCAAAGCATGCATGCCAATGTAATGCAACCTAGGCATGTGAGCTAAGTGTGCAACATGATCATGCAAACAACAAAACCATGTGCAATAGGCACATGAACTAAGCAAGTAAGCATGCAAGGCATATAACATCAATGTTAATGACACACATGCAATAACATGAAAGGCATAACACATGTAAATATGCAAAGCAACTTAACACAAGAAGCATGCCAAATGCGATGACACTTAAACATGCAACATGTTAGTAGGCTAAGTACCTAAACATACAAACATGTATAGCATGCAACAACATGCCAAAGGGATGGTCTTAAACTAATTTGGACAGCTCTCTACTAGGTCCAAAACAGCGGCCAATAACTAAGGAAATGAGGCCAAATGCACATATAAGCATGCATGCAAACATGGTCCATCACTTAGGCACAAAGAGCAACTTCTAAGCACACTTAAAAGAGGCTAAACATGGACATATGGCATGCAATGTAAGCTCTAAAAATCATGTTAATGATGGTGCCCAACCAAGCAAACAAGACAAGCATAGCATACAACAAATGGTCTAAAGCCTAAGGCTCACCAAAGAAGCATTGAACTACACTTAGTGCAACCACACATGGCATGAATTAAGTGACTGAAAATAGAGATGTGACATGCTAAAATGAGCCTCAAAACCCACCTAGATGGCATCTAAATGGCTTAAGTATGGAAGCATGCACAAGGGCCCAAACAAGGAGCATAAGACAACAACCTCTTAACGCATTAAAGGGGTATCAAATGCAAGCATATAGGCATGCCACAAGGACTGAAATAACATGACAAGTGGTTCCAAGCCACTGAAATGATGCAAGGATGGCATGCTAGAGGGGTCAATGCTCAAGGCATACAAGGGAGATTACATGGTAGCTATACAAAACAAATCACGGATGACCCAAACAACCAAAAACAATCCTCAAGCACACTAAAACATGTATAAAAGCTTCACAAAGCTAGGCCAAAACACATGAGCATGGTAGTCTAAATGCTAGGCACATGTTAAGGCAAATCATGGCATTACAAGACATGTATGCAAGCTAAGCATGGTGTGTCTAAACCAACATAAAACAGTGCTATAGCCTGGCAAAATAACACTAAAAAATAGTTAAGGCATCGCCAACATACACTTAAACATGGTGCTCACTAATGAGGCAAAAATGGCCCTTTTCAAGGATAACAAGGAGAGGGGGTGGCCCTCTCCTCCTTGGGACCTCAAGGCACCATCCTCACCACTGAAATCCCTCAAGATTTCAGTGGTGAGGAGGCCCAAACAAGGTGGTCCTGGATCTCAACCAAAACAACACAAAATGGGGCCAACAAGCCCTAAGAGGGGTCAAACCACTTCAAACACAAAAGTGACCTTAATGAAGTATCTTAAACACAAAAAAATAGAACTTTTTTATGTTATACACAAAGCTCAAAACAGCAAGCAAGATAGGCTAAAAGTGTGTGCAAAAACGGGGAATAAAGAGGGAAATGGAGTTACCTTTGTAGCCAAAAGGGGACAGCAGCTTCTTGGTCCAAAAAATAGTCCTTTAGCCTCTGAAAATGGCCTCCAAGCTCCTTAGGTTGATGATGGAGGTGTTGTGCTAGGAGGTGTAGTTCAAATGGCCAAGAACTAGACCCTTTTGCACCCTCTAACCCACACAAACGTAGAGAGAGAGGGAGATATAGAGAGGGAGCGATATATATATGATATATATCAGATTTTTCAACCTTTGAAATGGGAGGAGAGGCCCTCTTTATATAGGCCAAGGCAAGGTGCCAAGCTTCTCTTGGAAGCTAGAAAGGTGCAAGCTTCTTGGAGAAGCTAGAAAGGTTCAAGCTTCTCCAAGAAGCTAAAAAGGTGAAAGCTTCTTGGAGAAGCTAAAAAGGGTCAAGCTTCCTCAAGAAGCTAGACCAAAAGGGTGCAAAAGGGGCAAAACAGCCATAGATGTGCACGGGGGCAGGGTTTGTGCATTCTAGCTGGCACAGCTGGCATGCACCATGCCTGAAAAAGGCAAAATGATGGTATCGGCCAGAAAAGGATGCCACCGGCCAAACAGATGGCCGGCCGGCCACACTAAATGCCGACCGACCAATGGTATATTTTACCAATGGCCGGTAGCCCCAAAACACGGCCAGTGGCCTCAAGCCACGGCCGGTGGGTGCCAGGAGTAGCTAACAAGCTACTCTCTACCCCTAGAAGGAAAAACACAAGTGTTTGGTGCAAAATCAAACACAAAACAGTCGAGTTGAGAGATCCTGAGGCAAGGCGCGCAGCCAAGACCTCCGGGAACTCAAAACGGAACACGAACATGGGTGATCACTGAGTGTTCAAACGGTGACGTCCAAGTCTTGAGGATGGTCAAAAATGGGGTGTCTACACTAACCATGTTGAAATCGTGAGAAGAGGTCAGAAAACAACCAATCAGGAGCGCGCTCGACGCATCCTGAGATAAATTCCAAACACGCTGAAATCGTATAAGGAAAGGAGACACTCTAACCACGTTGAAATCGTGAGAAGAGGTCAGAAAACAACCAATCAGGAGCGCGCTCGACGCATCCTGAGATAAATTCCAAACACGCTGAAATCGTGTGAGGAATGAGACACTCTAACCACGCTGAAATCGTGAGAAGAGGTCGGAAAACAACCAATCAGGAGCGCGCTCAACGCATCCTAAGATAAATTCCAAACATGCTGAAATCGTGTAAGGAAAGGAGACACTCTAACCACGTTGAAATTGTGAAAAGAGGTCGGAAAACAACCAATCAGGAGCGCACTCGACGCATCCTGAGATAAATTCCAAACACGCTGAAATCGTGTAAGGAAAGGAGACACTCTAACCACGCTGAAATCGTGAGAAGAGGTCGGAAAACAACCAATCAGGAGCGTGCTTGAGGCATCCAGAGATAAATTCCAAACACGCTGAAATCGTGTAAGGAAAGGAAACACTCTAACCACGCTGAAATCGTGAGAAGAGGTCGGAAAACAACCAATTAGGAGTGCACTCGACGCATCGTGAGATAAATTCCAAACACGCTGAAATTGTGTAAGGAAAGGAGACACTCTAATCACGCCGAAATTGTGAGAAGAGGTCAGAAAACAACCAATCAGGAGCGTGCTCGACGCATCCTAAGATAAATTCCAAACATGTTGAAATCGTGTGAGGAATGAGACACTCTAACCACGCTGAAATCGTGAGAAGAGGTCGGAAAATAACCAATCAGGAGCGCGTTCGACGCATCCTAAGATAAATTCCAAACACGCTGAAATCGTGTAAGGAAATGAGACACTCTAACCATGCTGAAATCGTGAGAAGAGGTTGGAAAACAACCAATCAGGAGTGCGCTCGATGCATCCTAAGATAAATTCCAAACACGCCAAAATCGTGTGAGGAATGAGACACTCTAACCACGCTGAAATCGTGAGAAGAGGTCGGAAAACAACCAATTAGGAGTGCACTCGACGCATCTTGAGATAAATTCCAAACACGCTGAAATTGTGTAAGGAAATGAGACACTCTAACCACGCTGAAATGGTGAGAAGAGGTTGGAAAACAACCAATCAGGAGCGCACTTGACGCATCCTGAGATAAATTCCAAACACGCTGAAATCATGTAAGGAAATGAGACACTCTAACCACGTTGAAATCGTAAGAAGAGGTCAGAAAACAACCAATCAGGAGCGCGCTCGACGCATCTTGAGATAAATTCCAAACACGCTGAAATCATGTAAGGAAATGAGACACTCTAACCACGTTGAAATCGTGAGAAGAGGTCAGAAAACAACCAATCAGGAGCGCGCTCGACGCATCCTGAGATAAATTCCAAACACGCTGAAATCGTATGAGGAATGAGACACTCTAACCACGCTGAAATCGTGAGAAGAGGTCGGAAAACAACCAATCAGGAGCGCGCTCAACGCATCCTAAAATAAATTCCAAACATGCTGAAATCGTGTAAGGAAAGGAGACACTCTAACCACGTTGAAATTGTGAGAAGAGGTCGGAAAACAACCAATCAGGAACGCACTCGACGCATCCTAAGATAAATTCCAAACACGCTGAAATCATGTGAGGAATGAGACACTCTAACCACGCTGAAATCGTGAGAAGAGATCGGAAAACAACCAATTAGGAGCGCGCTCGATGTATCCTGAGATAAATCCCGGGGGACAACGATCCTAAACGCTGCTCAGCGTAAACGGATAAATGATACAAGATAGCACAAGATTAAAATAAATGCAATGAGTGCGATGATATGATACATGTTACAAGCAATGTATAATGTTTAGGGAATGCAATAAACAAATAAAGCGGCGCTTTAAAAAGCACCTCATGGGGTGAGTGGCGATGAATTGCTCTACTTTGACGGGGATCTCCCCCTTGTGTTCTTTGAACTCTTGTCTTGTATTCTTTGAACTCTTACCTTCAACTCACAATACAAAGGTCCTAAAATACTGACAAGGGTTCTTCATGTAGAAGCCCTGGATGCTGCTTTTCTTCCTGATCATATTCACAACTTTCCCTATTCTCCAATGCGGTGACAGACTAGGTTGGTTTAATATCCAGAATTAAGGCACACACAAGCTATCTCAATCTATGGGGCTGCCATACAGATTTCAAGCCGAGGATACACCCCTGGGTATTTAAACCAAACTTTAGTCTCGGAAATTCCAAACCTTTGTGTTCTAGGCATTGCCATTCGAACTCTAGTTTCCACCGTCGCAGTTGATCTCCTAGGAACTCATTGCAAACACAGCCAAGATGTCTCTGACAGGGAATGGTACTCAGGGAGAGCATTTTTGATCGTCGTTCTGGCTTAAAGCAGGATTAAGCTTGAGCTTGAGGTAGAGGCACACTCATACTTCGGAGCATTGACAAGGCCTGAGGAAGTACATTCGGAATGCAATCTTGGAACTTTCTGAAGTTGAAACAAGCTCAAATGCCCCACATTTTCCCTCTTTTCTTTTGCTCTGCAGTTTAGAACCTATGTAGCTTTAGTTAGGTCCTTGTTCTATTGTTCTCATATGACCTGGGTTGAACCCTGCAGTTTTATAAAAGAACAAATCCTGATTTGCACATATGTGGAGAACGACACAGCACTCTGACTACAAAACGATTTATTTTGAAATTGAATTTGAGAAATGAGTTCTTAATCGGGTATTGAGCCTACGACTGACCACAGTCAAAACGACTCAACAAAGGAAAAACAAAGGTAAAACAACCTAAACACATCTATAGACACTCAAAACAACTCAAAACAAGAATAAAAAACAACAAACACAACACTTGAACGTGTTCCAATGGTGAGAGACCTCTCAGTTCACAAAAAGCCCACAGCTTCTCCGGGTATTTTTTTCCCACACTTTCTTATTTGTGATTCTCACATCACTTTGGCACTCAATCTCTTTTTCTCTTAAAAGCCTTTTTCTCACTTTTCTCTCAATGCACATCTCTCTATTCTTTAATCTCTTTTATTTTTTATCCCTTTCCGGGGTGGTTGACAGATAAACAGGAAGTTGCGGGCTCTTGCCCCTAGTATTCTAGAAGATGCTCCTTCTTCCACTCACAATGGTGAGCTTTCCCACAGAGGGGTTGTGGCGCGACTGGATGCGCAGTAGATCCACAACTGACATCGGTTGACGATGCCTTTGGCTTAGCTTGACCGAGATGAATTACAACATGTCCCACCAGCCAGGCCTACAATTGATTGGTCTCACACATTGCGTTTTCTACGTCCCCATTCTGGGTCAGATGCCAATTTGGGTGTGATCATCCAGATGAGGGAATCAAATATCTAGCTCCATTTCTAGTTCGTGCTTCACACTTGGCTTGATACCTCGCTGCTTGGAGGATGTGAGAGCTTTCTGCCCTCTGCTGTTAGCTTCAGTTGTGCCCTTTCTGGCAAATATGGTGCCCTTCTCTAGCAAGTATGTTAACAAGGGGGAAAAGACAGAAAACCTGACTCAACTGTGCCCCTAGTTCATCATTTTGACCATTTTTTGTTTTTGGCTTTCCACTAAAACAATTTTGACCACTATGAGAGTTAGATCAACATACTTGTTCGATTTTCTAATTTGAAATCATGCAAGTCAGGTTGTGAGCACTGAAAATGTTCCTTTTTTGGGTCCAAGAAATGGTCCAGTTGAAAAAAAATGGAATAATTTTCGAGGGAATTAGTCAACCTCATTAAAAATCCTCAAAACTGTTTTTTTGCAAATGGCCATTGCTCGACTAACACAGAATTTACTCTCGAGATGCACAACCTCAGATCTGAACTTAAATTATCTTGCAGCTGAATCTTCTAACATAGTAGGACAATCAATTTGAACAAAGATGAGCACATTCGCACATGAATAAGATAGCCGAGTTTAACAAAGATAAGCCAATCAACATGGATGAGCCAAGCAGGCTGAAAAGGATTGGGGCCGAACTTTAAGATGAAGTTGCTTACGTATCCCAAAAATGGGAATCAGGCCTGACGTACTTCCGGGTTAAGGTTCACTCGGGTGTTGACGCTTTCCTTTTGCGCTCTAACTTTTGCCAAGGCTGCCCTTCTGGGTTTTCATCCTTGCGAACTCTGTTTTTCTTTTCTTTTCATTTGTTCTTCTTTTCTTTTTCTTTTCATTTTTTCATTTCCTTCATTTTTCTTCTTTTCTTTTTCATTTTCTCTTTGCTCTAACTTTTGCCTGGGTCGCCCTTCCAGGTTTTCGGCCCAGCAAGCCTCTCAAGGGTAGAAAAGTTTAACTTTGTCCATGTTGGCCGGTTGTAGAATCCCGAAGCCATCTGAATCCAGGAGAATGGCTGTTGTTCGTTGATGATGTAGGAGACTATCCAATTGGGGTTTCAATTTGCCCCTAGTGTTGCGGATGAGAACTTGATTGTCCTTCAGCAAAAACTTTCTTCTTCCAGCTGCTCAAATCTGGCTTTCTTGCCAGTCTTCATTGGTTTGCGGAATGACCCATCTTTTGAATCTTTGAGCACATCTGACATTTTTGCCCCTAGTTCAAGGGATGCTTCTGATCTAGCTTCGCAAGCTTCCTTTGATCACATCTGACCTTCTTGCCCCTAGTTCGAGGGCTGCTTCAAATCTGGCCTGGCGGGCCTCCTTTGATGTTATACGACCTTATTGCCCCTGGTTCATGGGCTGCTTCAAATCTGGCCATACAAGCCTCACATTGTGGTTGACCGTTGAACATTCTGAATCAAAGTTCAAGGTTTGAAAGCAAAAGGGGTTGAGTCTTGAGGCCAAGAGTGATCATATGCTGCACAATCTCAAGATCAATTCCACACATGTCTTCGCAGGACCACGCAAAACATTTTTTGAAATCTTTTAAGAAAGCGACTAGTCGCTCGTAAAGACATTGTAGAACCAATCTGGATCAAGCCAGGATCCTTCTCTGTACACACATTAACAAACATGATCTCATTCATTAAGGGCTTAGCATGCCTCTCTTTCTCTCAGTTTGATCAAATTTTGAAAATCCAGAGGAATTCCTTCCTCTTTGTTTTTCAACACAGTGTTCGAAAAAGTTTTTTGAAAAACTTAGGTCAATGCAATGATTTCAAGGCACAGAAAAGTAGGTGAAAAGCTTTGCTGTTTCAGTCAGATCTGCTGGCACAATTGGCTTTATAGCAAAAATAGACTCAAAAGAAAGAGTGTAAAAGACAAATACAAAACAAGATAGTGATGCTCGACGTAACACCCCCGAAATCACCCGACTCCAACACAACCGGACTGACTCGATACAACAAGACAGACTCAATACAACACAACAGAACTGGCTCAATACCCAAGTCAGAAAGTAAAGTAAACATCATTCGCAAATGGTCAAAACAATGCATGCCATCCCAATATCTGGAGTAAAATGCGTGCCATCAGCAGGTGGTTCATCTCCCGATCACATAGTCACATTATCCCCCAAGTTCACTAATCCAATGCCGTTAGACTTTGCAGGACTTGGTGCGAAGATGACCTCGTTATCCATCAAATCTTGTATTTCATGGAGAAGACGAAAACAAAGGTCAGTTCCATGACTGGTTTGTTGATGGAAGGCACAGTACTTAGCAGCATCATGCTTAGCCGGAAGGGGATTCAGGAGAGGCCGAGGCTCAAGGGGTTTGAGATGGCCTTGTCCTATAAGGATTTGGAGAGCTTTGGGCAAAGTCATAAGGAGGGGAATGAAGACCCTCTGGCCTCGGGGTGGGTACTTTGCAGGTTGCGGAGTAGTTCCGGATGTGCCAGCAAAGGGATTGGCAGGTGTTGACTGGGTTTAATGATCTCTTCCAAGTGTAGAATCAGAGTTGAAGGGGATGTTTCTGGTACGACAGCCCTTCTCCCGGCTTGCCCCTTGATTCAGACTGCTCTAATTCTGAATGGCAAAAGTGTCATCCATAGTCTTTGCAACAACTGCAAGCACCTGCTGTTTGTTCAGCCCTTCGGCTTTCAAAGCCTTAATAGCCCACCGAAGGTGTTCAAAGGGACCAATGCTTGCCCTACCTTGTTCTTACCGCTTGCCTTCACTTTGCCAAGGGATTGGCCTTCTTCCAATGTAGCCTGTCCCAAGATTGGGGAGCTTTTTGGCGTGAAATTTCTGGCATGTGATATGGGCAATGACGGAGCCAATATCCCAAAGGCCAAATCTGCCACTGTTCTTTGAAGATCTTCAATCATTCTCATCAGCTCAGAAGTAATGGGTTCACGAGTTTGAGATGATTGTGATTCAGGTGCATCCATCATACACAAGTCCATGCTTGCTGGGATAAACACCTCAGGCTTGGATAGATGGGTCGGGGTGTATATACTAGGATTGTAGGTGGGTGGCTGTATATGGACGAGGTTGAGATGTGGATGAGGTACTTGGTCATTGGGATCTTGAGGTGGAGTTATCGTCCGGTTGTCAATGAGATTCTGGATCTCATGACGAAGGCGGTAGCAACAATTGGTGCCATGACCATGCTGCTGATGATATACACAGTATTTCGTGGGGTTATGTCTGGTAGGGAGTGGGTCAGGCAGAGGTTGAGGATCGAGGGGTTTGAGATACCCCTTTTCCATCAGGACTTTTAGTGCGCTGGTTAGGCTCATATAGAGGAGGGTGAAAGTTCTGCCTTGAGCTCGGGCTGGGCTGGCTGTTTGTAGGCTTAATTTGGCAAAATGGTCGGCTGTGGCGACTGTATTGCTTTTAGTGGGTTTGGGAACAATGCTACTGCCAGCATTGGTACTCCTGGCAAAAACCCTCCTTACTGGTTCACTTGTTCTAGGAATAATCCCTCTGTTGAACGCATTCTCAATCTGAACCCCTAAGTCACGCAAACTTTTGAAAGTGAATAGTGGAACAACTATTAACTTTTACAGCATATCAGGCTCCAGATTCTACACCACTATTCGCACTTGATCCCTCTTAGAAGGGCGACCTGTCATCTGTGCTGCCTTTGCTCTCCACCTTGCAACAAATTCCACAAAAGGCTTTGTTGGGTTCTGGTGGGTTGCTTCAAGCTCTTGAATGGTCATTTCAACTTGGGTATTGTAAGAATACTGATCGGCAAAGGCCTCAACCGATTTTTCCCAATTTTGCTTCACTGTATCCTCCAACTTGGCGTACCAAGTGGCTGCTGCACCCGACAGGGTTCTGCCATACAGAGAGAGTTTCTGCAGCTTAGTCAGACCCATGGGTTTCAAGGCATCCAAGAAAAGCCGGATATGTACCATAGGATCTCCAGACCCATCGAAACGGTCAATATGTGGCATTTTGAATTTGTCTGGGAGTTGTACGGCAGCCTCGGTGTACCCATCCTCAATGTCGAGAATGGAGTTAAGGCCTTGTGCCTGTTCGAATTGCTTCTCAAGGTTCGCACTTTTCACTGAGGTCGGATCGAGATCAGTAGTACCAAAGGGATAAAGCCTCTCATTAGGCTGCACCTGGGGTTTGAAAACTCGAGCTTGAGCCAACCCTTCTCGGGGATCCGGACCATACGAATCTTCAGCTGGCAGAAGTGGGTCAAAGTTTGGTTGGGGTCCCGAGATCGAATGTGTGGTAGGTGCCCCAGATGGGCGTTGCGTTTCAGCATTGGTCTCATCCTGCATAGCAATTCCCCAGTTTAATGCCGCTATCATGACCACAACCTCTTCCGAACTCTGTGCCATCACGGTCTGCTGAGTTTGAACAAAGGTGATGTGACTGGTGATTGTCGGATCAGTTGAACCAGTGAGCCCTGACTGGCCTTTCTTTGCCTTGCCACTGGCGAAAGAAACACTGGTTGCCCTTGAACTAAATCTCCTGACCTGACAAAGTCTATCTATACGAGTCCAGAGCACCCGAGGGATATTGGAGCCTTCTGAAGCTATAGTTCCAGGACTACCTAGCAAAAAAGAAAACAGACAGCATCTCAGCCTGATTTCAGTAGAACAGATATGAGCATAGCTGAATGACTGTACTCTTTACTGAATTCTGCCCCCAAATTTTCTGCCTCAAAACTGATATTCTCAAACTAATACCCAAACTTGCAACTGATACATACATTCCTGTAGAGACACACCCTAACAGCACATATCAAGTAAGTGAGAGCCAAAACACCCCTATGGTGGGGGAGGGTTTCCCTGTCTTAGTTTCGTCACAAGCTAGGGATTCACTACGCATGCATGCAGTTTCAAACAATCTTGCATTCGAGTGAGCAACTTGTCCTAGTTTGGAACAGTCTCTAAGGCTTCCGATATGCAACTAGGTCAAATGGTCGAAAAGGGTGCCTCAGCAAGACCACCTAATATACCTGTGGCCCTTAACACCGAGAAGTGAAAGGAGGATCAAACGGTACAGCTGTAGTCCAGATCCAAGGTTTGTGTTCCCATCGTGGCAGAGCCCGCAACCGATCAACCTTATGGCACGCTTTTCCAAGCGAGCCTCTGGCAAACCGCTCAGGAATAGCAGATGGCAAACACTGTGACTTAGGCGCACCTATGCAAATGCAATTCAAAGAAAAACATAAATGAAGATAAAACAACATATCATGAGTTCGAGTCAAGTTCTCTAAATCACCAGCAGAGACGCCAGAAACTGTAGACTCGACTTTTTTCGCGCGCCCCCCTTTCGGAGAGGCGCGAATTGGTCTTACTACAGTTTGGACTCCTGTCACGATTCTGAATCTAATCTCGCAAAGTGCAATGTGAGACTGATAAACACCAAAGAGTCCAAATCCGGCAAATCGTTTTGGAAAATCGATTTTGAATCAAATAATGCCAAAACTGGACTACTTTGCCAGATTACAGAGTCGCCACCTAAATATTTTATTTTTGGGAAATTTAGGAAACCCTGACTCGTGCCAAAGGCCACGTGCCCGTCATCACCAAAGTTGCCTCAGCTCGAGAACTTGGGTACGAGAGGGGAAGGTCCTGAAATGAGCACCCCAGCTCGCCTGATCAAAAGATCGGCCTCTACTAAGCATGATATGTTATTTTAAAAACCTCATGTGTTCTTATCTGGTTATTAATCTAACTTTACTATGTGGCACACACATACAAGTATAGACTAAGTCGCGAGAATTGGAACAAAACAACTCATGTTTATTTTTGAAAATGGTTTGAAAGTGCCACTCGCAAGTAAGCTAAAGCGCGGATTTGGCACCCTCAAGTGGGTTTAAAACATGATTTTGCCACTTCGCAAAGTGGGCTTAAAACTCACAATCATCAAGTTGTTCCAATTCAGGCAATCAAGCCTTCATCCACAGGCATTCAAGTAGTTAATCACTTAAGCAAATAGCCTTATGGCAAGCATGCTATCATGGCAACACTCACACTCATGCAAGTATGCTAAAGCGTAACACTTACAGTGTACTCCAAGCCAAAATAAAAACTAGTTAGAAATATGCATGATTCCTAACTATGTTAACAATGCCTAATGCAATACATGCAATAATGCAACTAAATAGGATCGGCTATCTAAGATGGCATATGAATGCAACGATTTAATACATGTATTCAAAGAAGTATTGAAATACGATGCAGTTTGAATGATGCGCCGAGCCCGGTGCATGAAAGACAAATGAATGGATGCAAACATGCAAGCATAAGGTATGCTAACCAAAACATGCCCTAATCTAACCATCAAAAGCGGTTAAATAAAAGGGAGAAAGACGTGGGGTTGGAAGACATGCACACACACAAACACGTTTATTACAACATTGTGCAATCGCTAAGGAGGGTCCGAATAAATAAGCTAAGCTAATCTAAGCTAAGCTAAGCTAATCTAACTAATCTAATTAAGCTAATTAGACTAATTATTACAAAACAAAATAAAGAAACAGCTAAGCCAAGCTACTTAATTATTACAAACCAAACAAATAACTAGTAAACTACTTACTAATTATTACAACACTTTAACTAATTAACAAACTAGTTAATTAAAGCAAATGTACATTAGCTAAACATGAAAAACATTAACTACACAACCTCAGCTTCGCCTTAGAACATGGAAGATGCATGTATTCGGTTTTTCGCCTCGAAAAACCCACTGCTTTGCTCTTGAGAGGCTCTATTTGCAGGGTTACTCCAAGAACTTTTTGCTCTGCCTTACCAACTCCATGTTGAGGAATGCACCAGTGGCCTGCCAGCCATGAGGAGCTGCTACCGGCAAAAGGGAGGCACTGCCGGCCAACGATGAAGCCTTGTCGGCCATTGATGAAGCACTGCCAGCCACTGGTGTGCTGGATCACCACACTGCAACAGAGCACAAACGGAGGAAAAATAAGGTTTTTCCAAGGACATGTCTATACTGTGGCCCCTCCTTATCATCCCAAAACATCAAAGAAGTGGCACTCTTGGATCCAAAACCACCAATCAAGCATTTTCAATGCATGATGGCCAAAGATCCAACTTGTACACATTCAATAAATGCACAAAACAAGACTCTAGGACCACTACCCTATCATGCATGATCAAGGGCAATGGAGACAAAGGAAGATTGGCTCATTTTCATCACTTTGAGTATGAAATGGACCAATCTACCTTGTGTTCAATATAACGTCCGATTGAACACAATGCAATGCAAACAACATGCTTATCTTGGCCTTGTTTTACTTGATTCAATTCTTGTTTACACATTTTAAGATTACCAAGCCATTCATTAATTGATTTGTCCAAATGTGAAAGTCCTCTAATGAGAGAGAGGTCAATCAAAAGATGACTTAAAACATGAGAGAGACCATGCCTTTGACTAGGAGGAACCCTCGAAAGAGGGTTAAAGCCATTTAAGCATAAGCCTCAATCCCAAGCTTAAACACAACTTTAAGACTAACCATCCCTCAAAAAAAATATAAAAATGAAGAAATGAAGGAGGAGGCAGAATTTCAGTGCTGAAATGGTGTGAAACACAAGACTCTAACATGTAAACAACTCATGTACAACATGTTAAGGGACCTAAGCATTAAAACTAGTGAAGAGCTTTACACTAGAACCACGCAATATCAAACTCAAATGGCCAAACCAGCCCTAAACAAACCTCAAACATGCCAAAATAGTGGCCAAAACAAACTGAAATGGTAGCATGAAAAGCAAGAAAGACATGCTCATGTATTGGCTCATAAACAAGGCACAAAGCACACATCTCAAAAGTAATGAAAGAGTGGAATATGTGAGAGTGTGACAAGGCTATATGCACTAAAATCATGTGTGAAATGATGTTATGACATGCAAACAACTCAAGCAAAGCGTGCTAGGGGCCTTAAATCACTAAGCTAGTCAAGGCCTTTGCACTACAACCATGCATAACAAGTCTCATATGACCAAGACCACTCAAAATAGAGTTAAGGCATGCTAAATCAATGGCAAAAACATGCTGGAATCAAACTAACACAAGCTAAAATGATAGGCTAAATCATCAAGCATATTAAGCTACTAAGCATGATTACACTACAAGTGTAAGAAGCAAGCAACAAGTGACCCAACCAGCCAAAAATAGAGCTAAAACAGGTCAAAAAAGTCACAAAAACATGCTGAGATCAAGCCATGAGATGGTAGAAAAACATGCTCAACTATTAGGCCATCTATACATACAAACAAGATACAAGGAGGGGAGGCCACCCCCTCCTATTTTGGACCTCAAAACCAAGTTTCTACACTAAAAAACCTCTAAGTTTCAATGGTAGAAAGTCCAAACAAAGGGTGTTTCAAAAGCTTAGAAAGATGGCTTAAAAAGCTTTACAAGCCAAAGAGTAAATGGAGGAAACCACCCTCTAACCACACAAGGCTTAAACCAACATTTTAAGACCTTAAAAACAGAAATTTTTAGATGCCAAAACCAGCCTTGAAATGGTGGAAAAAGATGGCAAAGCAAGTATGAGAAACAAGCTTAAAGGGAGAGAGTTATACCTCTTGAAGGGAAGAGTGATTCTTGGCACCAATTCAAGCCAAAAGCCTCTTAAAGAGCTCCAAGATAGCTTCAAGCAACTTCAGCCCAAAGATGAACCACTTTGGTCAAGGATGTATAGGCTAAAGTTTGATGTATACAAGCTTCTAAGCACCAAAGCTCAAGAGAGAGAGAGAAATCTAAAGAGAGAGATTCTAGAGAGAGAGGCTCCCAAACTTTTGCTCCTAAAATGTTTCTAACCTTCAAAACCATAGAGAAGGCTATCTATATATAGAAGAATGAGGCTCCAGGTCGAAAATATCTCAAAAGAGACAGCTGGAACAGCTGGAGAACAAGTATCTGCCAAAAACTGACTTTCTGCATCAATGGCCGGCAGGCCATCATTGATGGCCAGCACTACATCATCCATGGCTGCAAGGGGTCACCCTTGGACGGCAGGGGGCCGGCATAGGCCATTCATGGCTGGCACATGGCCAGAAAAGCCCATTTATGGCCAGCATCCTCCACCTCTGGTTGGCCAGAAAAATCTACTTTTTGGGCCCAATTTCAAATAGGAATATCTCCTTCATTTGGACTCCGTTGTAGGTCATTCTTGAGCCTAAATTGAATCCCTTGAAGTCTTCTTTCCAATGGTGGAAGCCTCATATCAAAATTCAAACTGTGCAAAAAGTTATGCCTGTTTGAGTGAAGACTGCTTAGTTTCGATCCTACCCGGATTCATGCTTAACTTCTCCTCAACTAGTTTTCTTCTCTCCTCTCCCATTTTCTTCAACTTCAAACCCCCAAACAAGATGTTTTTGAAGATTTTTTAAAGAGTTCACCCCTCTTTCATTCATTTCCACTTTGTCCTTGCTCAGTTTACCGAAAAGCGCAACATTTAACGAAATGCGAGTTTTGGAACATCGTAGGAACTTTTTCAAAAATGTTTTGAAAGAGGGTTTTAAGATCTAAAAATCTTTTGGTCAAAATCATTTTGGTCCAAAAATGGGGTATAAGGTTGGGATTTGAAACTCCTCTTGCTGAAGAAATCGAACATTTGCATTGCACATCTTTCACTACCAAGTAAACAATCAGTGGCACCCAAGTCTTAAGGGCAGTCAAAAATGAGGTGTCTACACTAATTAATTAAGTACAACGTGGAAGTAATTAACTAAGGTACAATATACTACCGTTAGCACACTAATTTCAAGGGCCTCTAAAAGTGAGGAATGGCTTATGCATGAACATGAATTTCCGCCAAAAAAATGCCTTTGTTTGCTGCCAAATTGTTTTTGTTTTGAAGTCAAAAAATTAAACTATTTTCACCCCAGCCTCTTCTCTATTCTGCCATGAAAATGGCACTGCTGGCCTAAAATGAAGTGGCTGGTCGGTCAAGAAAAGTGGTCAGCTGTATAGTGAGGTAGCCGACCGGCCACTAGTTTTTGCTACTGCCTTGCTGCAACAAACATGAAACAAACCACAAACAGAGTATTTTTAAGGGATATTTGTCCACCCTGCCTCTCCTTATCATCAAACAGATCAAAGGAGATGAAGGCTTGATTCGTAAAACATCAATCAACGCAAATTCATTGCGTGATGATTTATGAATCAAGGGATGAAATCTCAATAAATGATAATGAAAGACCACAAAACCTCCTCCCTATCATGGAATTGATCAAGGAAAGTGGTTAACATTGATTCTTGAACCATTATCATTACTTAAGAGTATGAAATGTCTCAACACTCAACAGGTTCAATTAACGTCCGATTGAACCTCACTTGATTTTATTATCTTGTGCCATTTTAGTCCAATTGATTGGCCTCTTTTAATTACCTCTCCATCATTTAGTCATTTTAGTGCAAAAAATGAGAATTAAGTCCACTAATGAAGAGAAGTGTCAAACAAGAAGTTGTTTTGGGCATAAGAGAGATGTAATGCCCTGGTAATGAACCTCCGAAGAGATTAAACCATTTAGCATAGATGGTCTCTTTCTCATGCTTAAACAACACTCGGTTAAAACAACTCTCAAAGAAAAAAACCAAGAAAAGAGTGAGAGTGCAGAGATTATTATGTGAGAACATAGGTATGAAAAGCACAAAATAAATGCTATCAACTCAAATAGGTTGATGTCTAAGGCCTAAACCACCAAACCTATGAGGACCACTACACTACAAGCTTACTATGCGAGGCATAAATGAAGTAAACACCCTAAAACAGTCCTAAAACTCACAAGAATAGTGCTGAAATTATCAAGGAAAAGCTTAAAAAGTGAGCTACAATAATGAAGAAATGAAGCTAGTAAACAAGCCTAAGGAGGGGTGGCTAACCCCTCCACTTTTGGGACTTCAAAACTACATTTTTAGCCTCTGAAAAACTCTGAAAAATAGTGGTAAAAGGTTGAAAAAAAGATGAAAAACACAAGGGCAAAATCTTGGAAAATAAGGTCCAAAAAAGGGTGGTTAACCCCTCTACCTTTGATAGCTTTAAGCCACAAGTTTCAACCAATAAAAACAGTGTAAAAACAACACAAAAACAATAAGAAAAGACAGGAAAATAGTATAAAGAAGACCAAGGTTAAACCTCTTGAAGACGAATAGCACTTTGATTCACAAACCAACAAGCAAGCACCCTCAAGAGCTGAAATTTGGACTCAAGAATCTCTGCAAGGAGAGCTAAAATATTGGTTTAGGAAGTGTGGAGAGAGAGAGAGAGTGTAGGTTGCAAGATAGAGAGAGGGAGTGTTCTACAAGTCTTTGGTCCTTTGATAATTTTTCTAACTTAATTTCAAGAGAGGTGGTCATGTATATATAGAAAAACATGAGCCTCTATCGAACACAACTGTATAAGGACAGCTGGTGCAAGGTATGGGCAAGGGGGGACAGCTGGCAACAAATATCTACCCTACCGGAACACTTAGCCAGCTGGCTACTAAGGGGACAACCGACCACTAATTTCTGGCAACCGACCAGTAGTTAGCCTGCAGGCCTCTGAGTGGTCACGCTTGGAAAAATTCTGTTTTGGTCCAAAAGTGGTGTAAGGTTTGTAGGCTTCTGAGACTCAAAATCGAGGCTTCTTGTTGAGGAAATTAAGCATATGTACAGCGTAGTATTTCATCATTGGGTGATCAACCTGAGGCACCAAGTCTTAAGAGCGGTCAAAAATGAGGTGCCTACAGCTGCGGAAGCAGATATATAAAACATACATATTCCGTTGAGGTGTGCAGGCATACATGGGACAAGAATTTAAAACTTTATTTACACACATACGTGACGTCATATTAACAAAGTCTTGCGTCACCATCACAAGTACACACAGTCAAACTGGGACTTAGCCCCGAGGAATGGTTATACAAAAACTTGTTCAAACCAAATAAAGAAAGTAGAAACTTATACATAATTCACAAAACTTGACCACACGACTTTATTTGGAACCTCCTTGGGAGGCACAAGGGTTGGTCGACAAAACAAAATTCCAGGCAATCATCATTGAGCCTAGTCGTGCGCCTGATCACCTATATATATAAATAATACAATGACCTGGAGCCCAATGAATAATAACAGAGTAAAGGGGGTTTAAATGAATGATGTCTCATATCAGATTCGGAAAGCAGATTCATGTTCACATTCTTATTCAAATTAGAGTTCATGCTTAATCATACGTGGTGCATCCATTAGCGCTAACAGAACAGATGCAGAACAGATGGTGGTTATGAGTAACCAGTTCCATAAAGGAACCTCCAGATTCGGGTAACAGATGACAAATATACTGAGCTCTATGATGGAGCCTTCGGTACGAGTAACAGATAACAAATATACTAAGTTCCATAATGGAACCTCTCATATTGGGTAATATATAACAGACATGCTGAGCTCCATAATAGAGCCTCCAATACGGGTAACAGATAACAAATATGTTAAGGATGTTACGAATACTTGTTAGAAATTGGACAATTATTCATTGTATAAAACATAAATAGATCTTATTTCCTCATACAGAAAATAAATAAAATTGAACATAGCTTTACTAAGTGATTACTCACAGTTGGCCCCAAAAGCAGACAGACGGAGCAGACAGATCAAATAGCCTACGCCGCGTGACCTACACAAACAGATAACGGATACACACTGAAATACTCGCTCGAAAAATACTTAACTCATTACGTTTCGTTCTTAGTGTGTTTCTAAGTCTTATCCTCATTATTATGTCTTAATTAGGGCTTAAGAATGCCTAGGATGCAATGAGGATGCTAACATATGCTTTGGAACGCTTAGCCAAATTTTCAAAAGCAGGGCAGTCCACTCCAGCATAACATCAATCGCTCGATAGGTCAACAAAGTCTACAAAAGTACTAGTTGCATGATTTTTCCGCTCAACGGTCGCTCGAGCCAAAGACTTAGTAAAAAAAGTCTCCGCTCGAGCGCAACTTCAGTTGCTCGAGCAGTCTGCAAAATTTTGTAAAACTTCTAGGAGCATGAATTTTACGCTCAAGCCAACTTCTTCTCGATTGAGCTGAGATACAAAGTAAAGGGTGGTCACTCGAGCTCAATTGTCACTCGAGCAGTGATGCAGAATTCTGAAATTTCCATATTGATGTTCAAGATGCAAACCTCAAGTATAATGCTTCAAAACACATCCTTTGGGCCCCAAAACTTCAGAAAACATGTTTAAACTTGTAAAACATTGAGAATTAAGGATCATCTCACAAAATCAAAGCCCAAAAGTAGGCCAATTATGCAATATCAAACTTAAAACTTAAAGAACAAAATATGAAGATAACATGCATGAATTGTCTTGGCTTCAAAGCTTTCAAAACATAATCAAATGAGGCATTTAACTCAAAAACATATTGAATTCTTAGAACAAAGCCAAAATGAGGATATGCAAAAGGAAATTCTTTGAAAACATCTCCAAAACACAATGAGATGAGCATGCATGTATGTCCTAAGCTTTGATCCTATAATATGAGCTCAATTCTTATCTTAATCTTGAATTTCTTTTGAACTCATGTGTTAGGTGACTTAATCACAAAACTAAAGGCTTTAATTCTTACCTTAGGTGTTCAATGTGTCTAATTGCTAAATTGGTTGAACATACAAGTCAAATTCTTCCCATTCATGCCCCTCTCCCTTGGTTTCAAGCTCTACCGCTTGATATATATATATATATATATCTTATGTTTTTGAGTCAAAAAGATGAGAAATAAAAGTGTAAGATAATGGCCTTAAGTCAACAAGTTGCCCCATGTAGGCTTAATTAGGAAGTTGAATTAATGACTAATTAATTGATATTATTTATTTTAATTATTTGGTTCCGAATCAGATTTCAATTAACCTATCATAAATTCCCAAAAATTTCAAATAACACACAAATCAAGTCAATTTCGTGATCAAATGTCGATAAGGCCTTCAATTTGCCGAACAGAACAAAAACATAAACAGATATTTCTATGACAGACAGATAAAAACTCAAATATCATATAACATATGCAATTAACTCAAGATTTCATTTTATTTTCTCATTAGGCATTTTTAATCATGGATTATAGGCTGATCACAAGTTGGAGTTGTTATAACAAGTCATGATTTCACATTACCCCAACCTTTTTCCAAATTTTCCAAAATCTAGGGTTTTTACAAAATTAAGATTTTTACACAATAAAACTCTCAATTATCAATATAATTCACATTCTTAGAGATTTGAAGAAAAATATTTGAGAAAACCCTCTTTGGACACTACACAATTTCACAAAAATCAAACCCTAACCTAACATACCCAATAAATCACCAAAACCACTAAAGATTTGCTAAAAGGTATATATAGCTTAAAGAAAATCCTTACCTCAAGTACCAGGAAGAAAATGAGAGAAAAGCCCAAAAATCCAACATTGATGGAAATGCGATTCGATCGGTGAAAACGTAACCCTTGTCGCCCTCTTCGATTTAGTATTAGGAACCCCTACCAAAATGTTGATAGATCTTGTAGGATCTTAGAGAGAAATTTGAGTTTATGAGAGTTGCAAAGAGATAAAGGAGAAAAAGATGGATATATATATATAGAAAGAGAGAGAAGTGTAAAAGTGAAGGGAAATAAGTTTTGGGTCAAATTTTGAAGTAAAATGCACAGAAATCATAATTGAAAATGCGCACTACCGCACGTATAGGCCCATTGGCCGCACGTGCTGATTTCCTCCTCGCATGTGCTGTGGTCTCCTCTTGCACGTATGGTTTCACGCAAAAAGAAGCCATCCCAAAGTCTCACTTTTTGCATGTGTAACTCTCACTCTCGCACAAGCAGCCCCCATTCCACACGTGCGGCTACAACCCCCGCACGTGCGGGAACCAACTTTGGCAACCAAACCCATTCATGCATCACGTATATTTAACTGTTCATGCATTCATGCTATATGTTATGTACTTGTGTGACATAAGGCTTGCTAGTACTAAAATGAGGAAAGAAGAAATATAGAAGGTTATGTTAGAAATTTGCTTTGTTATGTGTTTTGAATTAGAAGGAAAGTTTAGAGGTTAATTTGAGAACCATGGGGTATGCCTAAACCTTAAGTGAGGAGCTTAAAGACCTTAGTCTAATAAACTTGACCATTTCATGCTATTTGCTAATTTGCTAATTAGGATTAGTGTTAATTAAGTATGATTAATTAGCTTAAGTAGGATTAAACATAAGCTTGGTTAATTAGTTCTAACCTAGATTAGTTAACCTAAGTAAGTAAGATTAGCTAGTTAATGATGTTGCAACCTTGCCCTAACTACACACAATGAACCTTATATTCTACATCAAAACAAAATGAAGATTTGATGGAGAATCAAGAACAATCAAGAAAAGAAAAAGATGAAGAAAAAAAGAGGACAAAGAAGGACAAAAGGGAGAAAATTCAAAGGAGCTAGAGATTCAAGCCTAGAAATCCTAAGAAAATCACTACAAGGTAAGAAACTTGACCCTCTTCCATAATCCTACATCAAAACCTAGCTAAAAATTGATTAGGAATAAGTTTTGGAAGATTGAAATGACAAGGAAATAGGAAAATTTGCAAACTAGAAAGGAAATTGAAGAATTCATGGAAAAATTATGTTTTGAATTAGTTTTATGCAAGATTTGGGCAAAAAAATTGTTGTACTATGAACTTGCATCACTTATTCATAATTAGAAAGCTTTAGAACTTGATTTTGGAAGATTAAAAGGATTGAATAAAAGAAAGGTTTGTAAAGATTTAAAAGTTGAATTCAAATTATCTTTTGCTTGTTTGATTCTCAAACCAATGCATATTCATGAGTTTTTATTAGTTTTCTATCATATATATATATATATTAGGATGTTATAGAACAAGATTTGAGCCTTGAAAGCATGAAAATGGAGCTTGGGAGCCCTAAAATCGCGAAGAACAACTTCAGCCGAGAACTGAGTTCTTCTCCCTTACGTGCGGAAATGGCCATCGCACATGCAACTAGCCAACCCAGAAAACATTTTAAGATTGCTTTAATTGCACGCACGTCCCGCTCATGCGGCCAAGGTTCCGCACGTGCGGCCCGATTCCACCACACGTGCGAAATTTAGGGCACATGCTCGTTTTGTTTTCTTCGACCCTTAGGCCTCTCTACACGCGTTTTGAACCTATTTGAAAGGTTAATATGCACTTAGAAACCAACCTAAAATAAGTTAGAATAAGAAAAAAGACTTAAGTTAGAAACCAATTTGCTTTGTTAATGTTTAGAAAGTTCAATGTCTTGTTCTTGTTTTGTAGGCCAAGTCTTGAAGAAGTTAAGCTTTTGAGCAAGGAGCCAAATGTAGTAGTAGTGTGGTGAAGTTATGTTTGTTAAAAATTATGATTTGAAATGCAAACGTATGATATGTTTAGAAAGTTATACTATTGCTTTACCATGAATGAACATCCGATATTTTTCTATCATGTATTAAGATGACATCTTGGTATATTTGTTTGTTATTGGGAATCATGCCAATAACTTTGTACTAACTAAGCTCTCCAGCCACCTATTATGGACCTCGTTTTGTTCTGAAGTGCCTTGAGAATGTTCATCGCTACGTATATATTTTCAAGTTAGATTTTAACATCATGTGCAAATTATATTACGTTTGAAAAGTATTTGTGCTTGGTTTTAAATAAAGTTTATCAGTGTTCATTTATTTGCCACTTTACTGTATTGTTATTTACTAGGCTTTAGCTCACCCTTCTCCCCTATATGTATGTAGGTGATGGCGAGGATCCTATTGTGGATGAGAGATCGTGGTAGAAGTCTTTTTCTTTTGTTTTTCTACTTTTGGAAGTCGGAGCTTTCAGACGAAGACCTTGTCTTCGAGTTTTGGTTTTTGTTCGTTGTATATTTGTAAATGTTGTACTTTCCTTTTTGGATGTTGAGCTTGTAAAGTTAAGGATAAATAAATAAAGTTGCTTGTTTGTATCATATGACTTATGCATAAGCTTTGGATGGACTCTTGATAACTAATGGACAATGTTATTTTTCCACATAAGCCCCAACGTTTTAGTCCAATCTTGTTTTATTTTGTTAGGCCTTTGGTAGTCAAACACTACTGGCCGGTCAAAACTACTATCTTGTTTGGGATGGAATAGGTCGTGACACCAACCTAGACTCACAATTCACTTCTGTACAAAACTATATGTGCAAGCCCTCTTAGCCGCACGTAGGGAAAACTTGGTGGTCCACAATTTCACTCCAAGTGTTTCCTACACTCAAGTTCCATTCTCACGCCCGAAAATTCAAAATCTCTACTTGAAAAGGGTTTAAGAAAACTAAAGTGAGGAAGATACAAACAAGGTGAGGTCACATGGCCGACAAGGTTTCGAATTAGAATTAAAAGCCTACAATACAAACCTAAATGAAAATTGGGCTATATATCCTAGACATCATATTTATTATGCCATATGGTGTTACGAGGTTGGCAACTTGACATTTTCCATTCAATTTTGAATGAATGTTGGTTGTTGGACCAAATTGAAAAATAATTAAAAATATTAAATATCAAAGTAGGAAAAAAAATTAAGAACCAAAGTGAAAAAATGCTGGAATTTAAAGAGGCAAAATGTAATTTATTTAATTTTATACAATAATATGTTATTATATCACATCGAGGAAAAAAAAAGAAAAAAAAAAAGAAAAAAAAAGAAATGAAAATCATTGTCTGAAGACTTGGTAGAGAATGAGGAAAAAGGGCACTCGGGCCAAAGTCCAAAATTACATTTCTTTGGGCAAAAGGTCCAAGCGCAAGAATAGATTGTTGTAGACCGCCCTGAACTCCGCTCCGCACACAAGGGTGCGAATTGTAGTTCTAGCTACTACAGTTCGGACTCCTGTCACAGTTCTGAATCTAATCTGACAAAGTGCGATGCAAGACTAATAAATCACCAAAGAGTCCAAATCTGGCAAATCGTTTTGGAAAATCAATTTTAATAAAAAAGCGCCAAACATGGACTGCTTTGCCAGATTTCAGAGTCGCCACCTAAATATTTTATTTTTGGAAAATTTAGGAAACCCTGACTCGTGCTTAAGGCCACGTGTCCATCATCACCAAAGTTGCCTCGGCTCGGGGACTTGGGTATGAGAGGGAAAGGTCCTGAAATGAGCACCCCCGCTCGCCCGATCAAAGATCGACATTTACTAACATGATATGTTGTTTTTGAAAACACATGTGTTCTTATTCCGATTATTAATCTAGAATTACTATGTGATGCGCACAGCATACAAGTATAGACTAGATCACCTAAATTGGAACAAAACATCTCATGTTTGCTTGTTTGAAAATGGTTTGAAGGTGCTACTCGTAAGTAGGATAAGACGCGGATTTTGCCACCCTCAAGTGGGCTTAGAAAACATGGTTTTGCCACTCCGCAAAGTGGGCTTAAAACTCGCATTTTGATGAATTATTTCAATTCAAGCAATCCAACCTTCATCCACAGGCATTCATACAGTTAAAAACATAAGCACTTAGCCTCATGACAAGCATGCTATACAAGGCAACATACACATCTCATGTAGTATGCTAAAGCGTAAAAACTCACATAGTACTCCAAGCCAAAACAAAAGATAGTTAGTAATCAATGCATGATCCTAGCTATGTTATCAATGCCTAATGCAACACATGCAAAATGCAATGAGATAGGCTCGGCTACCTAAGATGACATATGAAATGCAACAATTGATACATGTATTCAAATTGGAATTGAAATACAATGCACTTTGTATGATGCGCCGAGCCCGGTGCATACAAGACAGATGAATGGATGCACGCATGCAAGCATAAGGATGCTAATTGAAATATGCTCTAAAACTAACCATCGAAAGCGGTTAAGTAAAAGGGAGAAAGAAATGGGGGTTGGAAGACACGTATCACACACACGTACACTTAATACAACATTGCCCTCTCGGCGGAGGGTCCGAATAATCAGCTAACTAGCTACGTTAATTAAACTAATTATTACAAACCAAACTAATTAACTAACTTAGCTAATTAATTATTACACAACCAAATTGAAACAAATAGCTATACTAAGCTAGTTGAGATATTACACAACAAATTGAATGACTAATCACGCAAATTAATCAAAAGCAGTGAAATAGCCTCGCGGGCAAGGAAGAGATGCATGCTCGGTCGGCTTCGCTCAGAAATCCACTGTCGTGCCTCATGATGCCTCTGTTTGCACTGTTTTGGACTTCTGAAAATTGTGCCAACTTCCAAGATGCTTCTGATCCACTTTATGGACATGATAAGGGGTGGTCAGCCAAGAGGAATGGCCATCGGCCAGAGTTTATGGCTATCAACCAATTTTGATAGCCGATCGGCAGCTCTGATAGCCGGTCGGCCACTGCTTCCTGCAAATTCCTCCTTTTGCTGCAACAGAGCACTAACAGAGGCATGGCAGTGTATTTGCAAGAAAATGTGTGTGCAACCACACTCCTTATCATGTCTAAAGCTCAAAGGAGTGTAGTGTTCGGCTCTCGAACCACCAATCACGCATCTCAATGCATGATGGCCAAAGGGGCCGACTTGCACAAACCAATGCCAATGAATGCACACAAATAACACATAAGACTCGATGAACCTCCACCTTATCATACATGATCAAAGGTGTCGGTGACCTAAGGAATGAGGCACGTTTCATCACTTTGAGTATGAAACATGCGGCATTCCTTGTGTTTGGATTGACGTCCAACCCAAACACAATGTAACACACAATGTGCTAACACAATGCAATGCACGCAACATGCTAACACAATGCAATGTAACAACATGCAAACAACAATGCAATACAACAACATGCAAACAACATGAGCATTGCAAGGGCTATTTAATGCAAAACTCAATGGACCAAACCAACCTCAAACAAGCCTCATGCATGCCAAGACAATGGCCAAAACATGCTGAAAATGAAGTCCAAAAGCAAATACAAGCATGCATACACATTGGTTCACAAACAAAGGCATGAAGGCACAACTCTCAAACACATTGAAGGAGTGGAAAATGTAAGAGTGTGACACTGAAACATGCTCTGAAATTATGTAAGGAATGATGCCAAATCATGCACACAACACAAGCATAGCATGCTAGGAGGCTCAAAGCTTAAGGCTAGCAAAGGGACTTACACCATGGCCATATCAAACAAGCCCCAAAGAGCCAAGATGACTCAAAACAGTCCCAAGGTAGGTTAAAACAATGCCAAAAACATGCTTGAACCTAGCCAACACAAGCTAAAATTAAAGGCATGAAGCATGGAGCATACTAGGCCAATAAAGAAGATTACACTACACCTACCAAAATCAAACATGAGATGACTTTACCAACAAAAATCAGAGTTATGGCATGTCAAAATAACACCAAAAAAGCACTGATATGGTAGCCCAAAAGCCTAGGCAAGATGGCATACATATGGGCTCATGCTTAAGGCATAAAGCACAACCTTTCAAAAGCATTGAAAGAGTGAAACATGAGAGAGTGTGACCACACTACATACACTGAAATCACATACCAAATGATGCTAAATCATGCAAATAGCCCAAGCAATGCATGCTAGTGACTTGGAAACTCAAAGCTAATGAGCAAGATTGCACTATGGCTATACAAAGCAAGGCATGCATGACCAAAACAACATAAAACAGAGCTTAAACATGATAAAACATGAGTAAAAGCTTGCTGGAGTTAAGCCAAAAGCATGCTAGAATGATAGTCTAAAGCATGATGCATGTTAGGCTAGTGAATGGAAATGCACTACAAGTGCAAGGAGCATGTAAGGGGCTATCAAACCGACCCAAAACAGAGTTAAGGCATGCTAAAACAACACCAAAAACTTGCTGAGATAGGACCAAAACATGCTAGAAAGACATGCTAAAACATGAGGCATACAAGGCTAGTTTGTGAGGATTACACTACAAGTGTAAATAGCATGCAAAGGGTGACTCTACCAAGCCAAAACAGAGGTATGCCATACTGAAATAAGGCCAAAAACATGCTAAGATGGAGCCCAAGCAAACTTAACAAACATGCTAACTTGGTGAGACATCAACACAAGCACACAAGAAGAGAGGAGGGGAGACAACCCCCTCCTATTTGAGGCCTCAAAATCAAGTTTCCACCACTGAAATTCCCCTGGAATTCAGTTGTAGAAAGGCCAAATAAAGGTGATCACAAGGGTCTAAAGTGATGGCACAAAACAAAGCCAAACAAGGCACAAAAGGGGGTAGACCACCCCCAACACCAAAGAGATCTCAAACCAACATCTTAAACACTTAAAATCAGAGCTTTTTACAGTTGAGAGTTAGGCCTAAATCAGCATGCAAAGATGGCCTAGTAAGCAACTACAACAAGGCTTTAAAAGGATTAGAGACTCACCTTTGAAGAATCAAAGCAAGACAGCAATTTCTGAAGCAAAAACCAAGCCTTGAGCTCCAAACAAACCTCCAAGAACCTCAGTCCAAGATTGAAGGTGTTCCACTATGTGTTTGTGTGCAAAAGTGTGAAGAAAAGGCACTTTCAAGCACAAATGTGAGACAAAGGGAGAAATATAGAGATAGAGATATATGTATATACCCTAAGCAGTTTTCTAAACCTAAGGCAAGAGGGAGGAGGCTCCCTTATATAGAAAAATCATGCAACAAGCTTGTTGAACAAGCTTTAGGCTCCAAGCAATCCCTCCATACACGTGTATGAAGGATGCCTTCTGTGCCCAACAGCTAGCACAGCTGGCAAGAAAATATCTGCAGAAAACTGTAGGAAAGCTGCCGACCAGTTGAAGTGGTCGGCCAGCTACTTGCATTGGTTGGCCAACCACCAAAAGTGGTCTGCAAGGAGACCAACTGGTCGGCAAGGGGGAGAGGTGGTCTGCACAAGGAAAGCAAGGTGGTGGCATGCTGCCGACCACTTTTGGTGGTCCAAAGACCACCAAGACCAGTTGGCTGACCAGAAAACTGGCTGGCAGGCAGGAAAAGTGGTTTTCAGGGAGAGAAACTGGTCTACAACCCCTATTCCACCCTTCAAGCAAGGAAAACAAGGTTTGTGCCAAAAACAAACCAAAAAGGATGCAAGACAAGAGTCCGCGAGTCAAGGCACGCAGCCGAAAACCTCGAAAACTAGTCTACGGGAGGGAAAAGTGGTCTACAAGACCTCTGTGTCCCTCTAGACCAAGGAAACGAGGCATGGTCCGAAAACCAAGCCAAGAGGAGAACGATAAGAGGTCCCGAGACAAGGTGCGCGGTTGAAGGCTCCGGAAACAGAAAACTAGTCTACAAGAGGGAAAAGTGGTCTACAGACCCCTCTCTTCCTCCAGGCAAGGTCAACAAGGCTTGGTCCACAAACTGAGCCAAAACACAAAAAGTTCAGAGGCCCGGAGGCAAGGCACTCAGCCGAAAACTCCGGAAACTCGAAACGAGTACAAACATGCGTGATCACCGCGTGTTCAAATGATGACGTCTGAGCCTTAAGATCGGTCAAAAATGGGGTGTCTACAGTTGCCCCTCTTTGACAGAACTCGGAAGTCAAGAAGTGACGGAAGTGAATGTCAAAGCCCAGAGACGACCCATTTTTGACAAAGCCGAAGACTTAGACAAACAGGCAAGATAACAAAGAGATGCGCCCGCAGACAGGGGCAAGATGCAAATGACATGCACAATGCCGAACATAACTTATGATCATGCAAAGAGGGCTGTAATGAAGCAATTATGCAAAATAAATGCAACATTTTAAGCGAATGTTATGCAAAGGAATGCTACAGCAAACTCGGACATAAGCAAGTAAACACGAACCAAACTACATCTCATGCAGAAAGGATGTAAGAAAATTATACAATTCTCACTGCGTCTCACGCGGAGAAGGCTAAAAGCGACTACCGAAGACAACCGGAGCCTCAAACGAAACACCTCCCGGCGTATCAAACGCAAAAGGAGAAAGACATCCAAACGCGAAAGGAGAAAGGTACGTCCAAACGCATGTCAAACGCGAGTGGAGAAGGGTAACAGTCAAACTGAACCAGAACTTCTCTGAATGAACCGTACATACAATATCGTGCCTGCACAAAAGAGAGATTTTGACAAGTACAATATAGCAGGAACACATGATCAACGCTATATCAAGATACAATTTCAATACAAGATAAATGCGTGCACATATGATGCCGATAGAAATATGCATAGCAATGCAAGTGAAAAGTGCATAACAATGCAAGTGAAACGTGCATAACAATGCAACTGAATGTGCGTGATGATGCAAGTGAAGAGGTGCATAACAATGCAAGTGAAGAGGTGCATAACAATGCAAATGAAAAGGTGCATAACAATGCAACTGGAACGAGCATAACAATGCCAGAAGAGCCTGCATGACAACGCAAGTGAAGAGTGCATGACAATGCAACTAGAGTGTGCGTGACAACGCAAGTAAAGAGGTGCATGACAATGCAACTAAAGTGTGCGTGACAATGCAAGTAAAGTGTGTATAACAATGCAACTAGAGTGTGCGTGACAACACAAGTAAAGTGGTACATGACAATGCAACTACAGTGTGCGTGACAATGTAAGTAAAGTGTGCATAACAATGCAACTAGAGTGTACGTGACAACGCAAGTAAAGTGGTGCATGACAATGCAACGAGTGTGTGTGACAACGCAAGTAAAGTGTACATAACAATGCAAGTAAGGTGCGCAAGAAAGTGCGAGCAATGCACTAACAGGTGCAAGAAAGATGCGCAAAATAGCGCGAGTGTAAACTGCACAAAACAGTGCCATGCGCAAGAAAGCGCGAGTGTAAACTGCACAAAACAGTGCGATGCGCAAGAAAGCGCGAGCGATAAACTGCACAAAACAGTGCGATGCGCAAGAAAGTGCGAGTGTAAAGTGCACTAAACAGTGCGAGGCGCAAGAAAGCGCAAACGATAAACTGCATAAAACAGTGCGATGCGCAAGAAAGCGCAAGTGTAAAGTGCACCAAACAGTGCGATTGAGATACAAAGTGTAAGTGCACAAGACAGTGCGAGTGAGATACAAAGTGTAAGTGCATAAGACTGTGCGAGTGAGATACAATGCACAAGAAAGTGCAAGGCAAGTGCACAAGGAAAAAGTGCGATAAAATGCATTTTCTATGCAAGTATGGAAGAGTGCATTTTCTATGCAATATTGAAAGCAAGCATATTCTATGCAAGAATCATAACGATGCGCGGCACGCATACAACAGAAGTGTATATGAAAGTGCACATTCTATGCAGTAGAGGGGCATCAAACATGTACTCTGGTGCCTCCGATTTATCTCTCGGAGGGCTTTGCAACACACTCAGCTCGAAAAGGGTACACCCTGTTTATATTGGTGAGAGGTAACATCTGCTACTGCTTTAATTGTCATTCTGACTTGAAGCAAGCTTAAACTTGAGGTCGAGACACACTCATACTCCAGAGAAAGGCGAGGCCTGACAAGATACACTTGGAATGCAGTCTCAGAATTTGCTGAAGTTTAAACATGCTAAGATGCTCCACATTTTCCCTCTTTTCTTTTGCTTTGCAGTCCGGAACCTAAATAGCTTCAGGTAGGTCCTTGTTCTACTGTTCTCACATGACTTGGATTGAACCCTACAGTTCATTGAAAGAACAAATCCTATTTTGTACAAATATGGAGAATGGCACAGCACCCTGAGCACAAAACAAATCATTTTTGAAATTGAGAAATGAATTCTTAACCGAGTATTGAGCCTACGACTGACCACCGTCAAAACAACTCAACAAAGGAAAACAAAGGTAAAACAACCTAAACACATCTATTGACGCACGAAATGACTCAAAACAAGAATCGAGACAAACAAAACAACATACACGACACTCAGACGTATTCCAAAGGCGAGAGACCTTTCGGTTGACGGGGAGCCCGTTTCTTCGGGTATTGTTTCCCACCATTTCTCATTTGTGATCCTCACATCACTCTGGCACTCAATCTCTTGTTTTCTGAAAAAACCCTTTCCTCACTTTTTTCTCTCAGTGCACATCTCTCTATTCTTCAATCTCTCATTTTTTATCCCTCCCCTGGGTGGTTGATGGATAAACAGGAAGTTACAGGCTCTTGCCTCTAGCATTCTGCTAGATTCTTCTTCTTCTGCTCACAATAGTGAACTTTCCTACAGAGGGGTTGCACTACAACTGGGTGTGTAGCAAATCTGCAACTGACATCGATTGATGACGCCCTTGGCCAGTTCAGATGTGATCAGACCTTTTCGAATAAGGGAGTGGAAAATCTTGCTCCCTTTCCAGTTCGTGCTTCACACTTGACTTGATACCTCGCTGCTCAGAGGATGAGAGAGCTTTCGGCCCTTTGCTGTTAGCTTCAGTTGTGCCCTTTTCTGGCAGGTAGAGTGCCCTTTCTGGCAAGTATGTTGACAATGGGGAAAAGACAGAACACCTGACTCAACTGTGCCCCTAGTTCATCATTTTGACCATTTTTTGTTTTGGCTTTCTACTAAAACAATTTTGACCAATATGAGAGTTAGATTAACATACTTGTTCGATTTTCTGATTCGAAATCATGCAAGTCAGGCTATGAGCACTGAAAATTTTCCTTTTTTGGGTCCAAGAAATGGTCCAATTTTGGAAAAGATGGAATAATTTTCAAGAGAATTAGTCAACCTCAGTAAAAATTCTCAAAAACTGTTTTTACAAATGGCCACTGCTCGACCAACACAGAATTTACTCTTGAGATGCATAACCTCAGATCCAAAATAATAGAAAATTGCCCATTGTCTAAATGGCACTGCATGGCAACGGAAAGTTGCCCCCTAGTTTGAATGACACCACAGTGCACTGTAATCAGTCCTCAAAGTGACGATCACAACCGAATTCTTGGATATAGAGAAGACAAAGATGACCCGTTCAATCTCATGGACAGGACAGTTGAATTTGAAGTGTTTTACGGCTAGACTTCAGAATGAAGTTGCCTACGTATCCCAAACATGGGAATCAAGCTTGACGTAGTTCCGGGTTAAGGTATACTCGGGTATTAACCTCTCCTTTTGCACTCTAACTTTTGCCAAGGCCGCCCTTCCGAGTTTTCAACCTTGCGAGCTCTGTTCTTCTTTTCTTTTCACTTCCTTTCATTTCTTCTTTTCTTTGTTCATTTCTTTTCAGAATTTTTCATTCCTTTTTCTTCATTTCTTTTTTGTTCTTTTTGCTCTAACTTTTGCCTGGGTCGCCCTTTCGGGTTTTCGGCCTAGCGAGCCTCTCAAGGGTAAAATTGTAGCTTTGTCCATGTTGATCAGTTTGAGATTTCGAAGGCATCTGAATCTAGGAGAATGGCTGCTGTTCGCTGACGATGTAGAAGTCCATCCAATAGGGGCTAAAGTTGCCCCTAGTGTTGCGGATAGGAGCTCAATTGTCCTTCGGCAATACTTTCTTCTCTCCGTTTCTCAAATTTGGCTTTCTTGCCGATCTTCGTTAGCTTGAGAAATGTCCCAATTTTTGACTCTTCGAGCACATCTGACATTTTTTCCCCCTAGTTCAAGGGCTGCTTCTCATCCAACTTTGCAAGCTTTCTTTTGATCATATCTGACCTTCTTGCCCCTAGTTCGAGGGCTGCTTTGAATCTGGCCTGACGAGCCTCCTTTGTGGTTAACCACTAAACATTCTGAATCCAAGTTCAAGTTTTGAAAGCAAGGGGTCGAGTCTCGAGGCTGAGAGGGATCCTATGCTACACAATCTCAAGAGCGATTCCACACAAGTCTTCGCAGGACGGCGCAAAATATTTTTTGAAATCTTTTAAGAAAGCGACTAATCGCTTGCGTTGAAGACAATGTAGAATCAATCTAGATCAAGCCAGGATCCTTCTCAGTACTCACATTAACAAACATGATCTCATTCATTAAGAGCTTAGCACGCCTCTCTTTCTCTTAGTTTGATCAAATTTTGCAAATCTCGAGGAATTCCTTCCTCTTCATTTTCATCACAGTGTTCAAAAAGTTTTGAAAAACTTAGGTCAATGCAATGATTTCAAGGCACAGAAAAGTAAGTGAAAAGCACTGTCATTTCATTCAGATTTTCTGGCACAACTGGCTCCAAGGCAGAAACAAATGCAAAATGATTAAAAATCACTGCTGTTTCATTCAAATCTGCTGGTGCAACTGGCCCCACAGCAGAACCAGACTCAAAAGAGTGTAAAAGACAAACACAAAACAAGCAAGTGATGTCCGAGGTAACACCCCCGAAATCACCCAACTCCGACACAACAAGACAGACTTGATACCACAAGACTGACGTGACTGACTCAGTACAAAGGGACTGACTCAATACAAAACAACAAGACTGACCCAATACCCAAGTCAGAAAGTACAAAAACTAGCATTTGCACAATGCTCAAAATAGTGCGGGCCATCCATCACATCTGGAGTAAACTGGGTGCCATCCGCAGGTGGTTCACCCCCCTGATCATATCACATTATCCCCCAAATTCACTGATCCAGTGACGATAGACTTTGCTGAGCTTGGTGCGACGATGACCTCGTTATCAATCAAATCTTGTGCTTCGTGGCGAAGACGAAAGCAACTATCAGTGCCATGACCGGTTTGTTGATGGAAGGCACAATATTGGGCAGCATCATGCTTAGCTAGAAGAGGATTCGGGAGAGGCCGAGGCTCAAGGGGTTTGAGATGGCCTTGTCCAACAAGGATTTGGAAAGCTTTGGACAAAGGCATATAGAGGGCATGGAAGACCCTTCGACCTCGGGGTTGGCACTTCGAGATTTGTGGATTTTTGCTAGATGCACTAGCAAAGGGGTCGGCAGGCGCTGACTTGGTTTGCTAATCTCTTCCGAGTGCAGGATTAAAGCTGAAATGAACATTTCTGGTACGACATCCCTTTTTCCAGCTTGCCCCTTGATTCAGAGTGCTCTCATCCCGAGTGGCAAAAGTGTCCTCCACAGTTTTTGCAACAACTGCGAGCACTTGCTGTTTGTTCAGTCCCTCGGCTTTCAAAGCCTCAACAGCCCACTAAAGGTGTTTATGGGGACCAATACCTGCCCCTACCTTGTTCTTACCGCTGGCCTCCACTATGCTAAGAGATTGGCCTTCTTCCAATGCAGCCCGGCCCAAGATCGGGGAGCCTTTTGGCGTGAAATCGCTGGTAGGTGATGTGGTTAATGACGGAGCCAAAACTCCAAAGGCTAAATCTGCCACTGTTCTCTGAAGATCTTCAATCATTCTCATCAGCTCAGAAGTAGTGGGTTCATGGGTTTGAGATGATTGGGGTTCCGAGACTGGATGTGGGGTGGGTGCCCTAGATGGGCGTTGCATTTTGGCATCGGTCTCACCCCGCATGGTGATTCCCTGATTTAATGCTGCTGTCACAGCCTCAACTTCTTCTGAACTCTGTTCCATCACGGTCTGCTGAGTTTGAACAAATGTGATGTGACTAGTGACTGTCGGATTAGATGAACCGATGAGCCCTAACTGGCCTTTCTTTGCCTTGCCTCAGCGAAGGAACACTGGTTGCCCTTGAATTGAATCTCTGACCTGACAATGTCTATCAACACAAGTCCGGTGTACTCGGGGGATATTGGAGCCTTCTGAAGCTAACGTTCCCAGACTACCTTGCAAAAGAGAAAACAGGCAGTATCTCAGCCCAATTTCACCAGAACAGATTTGAGCATAGCTGAATGATTGTACTCTCTACTGAATTCTACCCAAAATTCTGCCTGTAAGCTGATACCCTCAGGCCGATACTCAGACTTGCAACTGATACATACATTCCTGTAGAGACACACCCTAGTAGCACATATCAAGCAAGTAAGAGCCAAAACACCCTTATGTTGGGGTAGGGTTTCCCTGTCCTATTTTGCCAGGAGCTAGGGTTTCACTACGCACGCAGCGGTTTCAAACAACCTACAATCGGGTAAGCAATCTATCCTAGTTTGGAATGGTCACTATGGATTCCGATAAGCACTAGGTCGAATGGTCAAAAAGGGTGCCTCGGTAACAAACAAGGTTTATACTCCCATCGTGGCAAAGCCCGCAACCGGTCAGCCTTATGGTACACTTTTCCTAGCAAGCCTCCGGCAAACCGTTTAGGAATAGCAGATGGCAAACACGGTGTCCTAGGCGCACCAATGCAAATGCAATACAAATAAACACATAAGTGTAAACAAAACAACATATCATGAGTTCGAGTCAAGTTCTCTAAATCCCCAGCAGAGTCGCCAGAAACTGTAGACTGGCCCGAACTCCGCTCTGCGCGCGAGGGCGCAAATTGTAGTTCTAGCTACTACAGTTTGAACTCCTGTCACGGTTCTGAATCTAATCTCACAAAGTGCAATTTAAGACTGATAAATCACCAAAGAGTCCAAATCCGACAAATCGTTTTGGAAAATCGATTTTAATCAAAAAGCGCCAAACATGGACTGCTTTGCCAGATTTCAGAGTCACCACCTAAATATTTTGTTTTTGGGAAATTTAGGAAACCCTGACTCGTGCCTAAGGCCACGTGTCCGTCATCACCAAAGTTGCCTCGGCTCAGGAACTTGGGTACGAGAGGGGAAGGTCCTGAAATGAGCACCATCGCTTACCCGATCAAAGATCAGCCTTTACTAACATGATATGTTGTTTTTGAAAACACATGTGTTCTTATTCTGGTTATTAATCTAGAATTACTATGTGATGCGCACAACATACAAGTATAGACTAGATCACCTAAATTGGAACAAAACATCTCATGTTTGCTTGTTTGAAAATGGTTTGAAGGTGCTTCTCGCAAGTAGGCTAAGACGCGGATTTTGCCACCCTCAAGTGGGCTTAGAAAACATGGTTTTGCCACTCCGCAAAGTGGGCTTAAAACTCGCATTTTGATGAATTGTTTCAATTCAAGCAATCCAACCTTCATCCACAGGCATTTATACAGTTAAAAACATAAGCACTTAGCCTCATGACAAGCATGCTATACATGGCAACATACACATCTCATGCAGTATGCTAAAGCGTAAAAACTCACATAGTACTCCAAGCCAAAACAAAAGATAGTTAGTAATCAATGCATGATCCTAGCTATGTTATCAATGCCTAATGCAACACATGCAAAATGCAATGAGATAGGCTCGGCTACCTAAGATGACATATGAAATGCAACAATTGATACATTTATTCAAATTGGAATTGAAATACAATGCACTTTGTATGATGCGCCGAGCCCGGTGCATACAAGACAGATGAATGGATGCACGCATGCAAGCATAAGGATGCTAATTGAAATATGCTCTAAAACTAACCATCGAAAGCGGTTAAGTAAAAGGGAGAAAGAAATGGGGGTTGGAAGACACGCATCACACACACGTACACTTAATACAACATTGCCCTCTCGGCGGAGGGTCCGAATAATCAGCTAACTAGCTACGTTAATTAAACTAATTATTACAAACCAAACTAATTAACTAACTTAGCTAATTAATTATTACACAACCAAATTGAAACAAATAGCTATACTAAGCTAGTTGAGATATTACACAACAAATTGAATGACTAATCACGCAAATTAATCAAAAGCAGTGAAATAGCCTCGCGGGCAAGGAAGAGATGCATGCTCGGTCGGCTTCGCTCGGAAATCCACTGTCGTGCCTCATGATGCCTCTGTTTGCACTGTTTTGGACTTCTGAAAATTGTGCCAACTTCCAAGATGCTTCTGATCCACTTTATGGACATGATAAGGGGTGGTCAGCCAAGAGGAATGGCCATCGGCCAGAGTTTATGGCTATCAACCAATTTTGATAGCCGATCGGCAGCTCTGATAGCCGGTCGGCCACTGCTTCCTGCAAATTCCTCCTTTTGCTGCAACAGAGCACTAACAGAGGCATGGCAGTGTATTTGCAAGAAAATGTGTGTGCAACCACACTTTTTATCATGTCTAAAGCTCAAAGGAGTGTAGTGCTCAGCTCTCGAGCCACCAATCACGCATCTCAATGCATGATGGCCAAAGGGGCCGACTTGCATAAACCAATGCCAATGAATGCACACAAATAACACATAAGACTCGATGAACCTCCACCTTATCATACATGATCAAAGGTGTCGGTGACCTAAGGAATGAGGCACGTTTCATCACTTTGAGTATGAAACATGCGACATTCCTCGTGTTTGGATTGACGTCCAACCCAAACACAATGCAACACACAACGTGCTAACATAATGCAATACACGCAACATGATAACACAATGCAATGTAACAACATGCAAACAACAATGCAATGCAACAACATGCAAACAACATGAGCATTGCAAGGGCTATTTAATGCAAAACTCAATGGACCAAACCAACCTCAAACAAGCCTTATGCATGCCAAGACAATGGCCAAAACATGCTGAAAATGAAGTCCAAAAGCAAATACAAGCATGCATACACATTGGTTCACAAACAAAGGCATGAAGGCACAACTCTCAAACACATTGAAGGAGTGGAAAATGTAATAGTGTGACACTGAAATATGCTCTGAAATTATGTAAGGAATGATGCCAGATCATGCACACAACACAAGCATAGCATGCTCATAGCATGCTAGGAGGCTCAAAGCTTAAGGCTAGCAAAGGGACTTGCACCATGGCCATATCAAACAAGCCCCAAAGAGCCAAGATGACTCAAAACAGTCCTAAGGCAGGTCAAAACAATGCCAAAAACATGCTTGAACCTAGCGAACACAAGCTAAAATTAAAGGCATGAAGCATGGAGCATACTAGGCCAACAAAGAGGATTACACTACACTTACCAAAATCAAACATGAGATGACTTTACCAACAAAAATCAGAGTTATGGCATGTCAAAATAACACCAAAAAAAGCACTGATATGGTAGCCCAAAAGCCTAGGCAAGATGGCATACATATGGGCTCATGCTTAAGGCATAAAGCACAACCTTTCAAAAACATTGAAAGAGTGAAACATGAGAGAGTGTGACCACATTACACACACTGAAATCACATACCAAATGATGCTAAATCATGCAAATAGCCCAAGCAATGCATGCTAGTGACTTGGAAACTCAAAGCTAATGAGCAAGATTGTACTATGGCTATACAAAGCAAGGCATGCATGACCAAAACAACATAAAATAGAGCTTAAACATGGTAAAACATGAGTAAAAGTTCGCTGGAGTTGAGCCAAAAGCATGCTAGAATGATAGTCTAAAGCATGATGCATGTTAGGCTAGTGAATGGAAATGCACTACAAGTGCAAAGAGCATGCAAGGGGCTATCAAACCGACCCAAAACAGAGTTAAGGCATGCTAAAACAATACGAAAAACTTGCTAGGATAGGACCAAAACATGCTAGAAAGACATGCTAAAACATGAGGCATACAAGGCTAGTTTGTGAGGATTACACTACAAGTGTAAATAGCATGCAAAGGGTGACTCTACCAAGCCAAAACAGAGGTATGCCATACTGAAATAAGGCCAAAAACATGCTAAGATGGAGCCCAAACAAACTTAACAAACATGCTAACTTGGTGAGCCATCAACACAAGCACACAAGAGGAGAGGAGGGGGGACAACCCCCTCCTATTTGAGGCCTCAAAATCAAGTTTCCACCACTGAAATTCCCCTGCAATTCGGTTATAGAAAGGCCAAATAAAGGTGATAACCAGGGTCTAAAGTGATGGCACAAAACAAAGCCAAACAAGGCACAAAAGGGGGTAGACCACCCCCAACACCAAAGAGGTCTCAAACCAACATCTTAAACACTTAAAATCAGAGCTTTTTGCAGTTGAGAGTTAGGCCTAAATCAGCATGCAAAGATGGCCTACTAAGCAACTACAACAAGGCTCTAAAAGGATTAGAGACTCACCCTTAAAGAATCAAAGCAAGACAGCAATTTCTGAAGCAAAAACCAAGCCTTAAGCTCCAAACAAACCTCCAAGAACCTCAGTCCAAGATTGAAGGTGTTCCACTATGTGTTTGTGTGCAAAAGTGTGAAGAAAAGGCACTTTCAAGCACAAATATGAGACAAAGGGAGAAATATAAAGATAGAGATATATGTATATGCCCTAAGCAATTTTCTGAACCTAAGGCAAGAGGGATGAGGCTCCCTTATATAGAAAAATCATGCAACAAGCTTGTTGAACAAGCTTTAGGCTCCAAGCAATCTCTTCATATACGTGTATAGAGGATGCCTTCTGTGCCCAACAGCTAGTACAGCTGGCAAGAAAATATCTGCAGAAAACTGCAGGAAAGCTGCCGACCAGTTGAAGTGGTCGGCCAGCTACTTGCATTGGTCGGTCGACCACCAAAAGTGGTCTGCAAGGAGATCAACTGGTCGGCAAGGGGGAGAGGTGGTCTGCACAAGGAAAGCAAGGTGGTGGCATGGCTGCCGACCACTTTTGGTGGTCCAAAGACCACCAAGACCAGTTGGCCGACTAAAAAACTAGCTGGCAGGTAGGAAAAGTGGTTTTCAGGGAGAGAAACTGGTCTACAACCACTATTCCACCCTCCAAGCAAGGAAAACAAGGTTTATGCCGAAAACAAACCAAAAAGGATGCAAGACAAGAGTTCGCGAGTCAAGGCACGTAGCCGAAAACCTCAAAAACTAGTCTACGAGCACCAAAAGTGGCCTACGGGAGGGAAAAGTGGTCAACGACCACAAAAAATGGTCTACAAGACATCTGTGTCCCTTTAGACCAAGGCAACAAGGCATGGTCCGAAAACCAAGCCAAGAGGAGAACGATAAGAGGTCCCGAGACAAGGCGCACGGCCAAAGGCTCCGGAAACCGAAAACTAGTCTACAAGAGGAAAAAGTGGTCTACAGACCCCTCTCTCCCTCCAAGCAAGGTCAACAAGGCTTGGTCCACAAACCGAGCCAAAACACAAAGAGTTCAGAAGTCCAGAGGCAAAGCACTCAGCTGAAAACTCCGGAAACTCGAAACGAGCACAAACATGCGCGATCACCGCATGCTCAAATGATGACGTCTGAGTCTTAAGGTCGGTCAAAAATGGGATGTCTACAATTGTCCATAAGGACAAGTTGAAGCAAAATGACCAAAATACCCATATATATACCAATCAAACCCTATTTCTCTCTCTCTCTCTCTCTCTCTCTCTCTCTCTCTCTCTCTCTCTCTCTCTTTTCCCGATCTAAACCCTAGGTACGCCATTTTGGCTACATCCGTCAATTCATCTCCTCCGCTTCTGTCGTCACTGTCTCATTTCTGCCACTAACACTCCCACTGTCGCCACCCACCGCCGTGTCTCCATTACCGTTGACTCAGTGACAAAAGCGCCTTAGCTGTCACTCCGGCGACACCGTCATCATATTCCACGCCATGATCTGACAAAGCGCTCGATGGTCATTCTATAGAGCTCTCAAGAGTTCATAGCTACACTTCTCTTCCTTTATATCATCGTCGAAACCCTCCACCACTGCACCATCACATCAATCACCTCAGATCTAAGATCATCGCTTAAGATCGCCGCCTTCCAAGGCCTCCGGTCATTTGTCACCAGATCTATAAGTGTTAGAGTCATATGATTCTGACGCCGTAACATTTCAGAACGTTTCAAAAAAGGTCGTGGTGGTTCGGTAGATTTGACGGCGATGTAGGATCAGGGAGGAGATTGTGGTTCTGAAATCGCCGCCGCTATTGGTGGTGATGGTTGGAAGTGTTGCTTTACCGCGCTTCAGAGGCGTTGTAGTATCTTGACCCACTCCTAACACAAACAAGCACTCTGTTGTCCCATATTTTATTTCTCTAGAATTGGATTAAGAGAGAGAATAAGGGAAGTATATAGTCCTAGTTGATGTTTTGTAGTTGTAGTTGTTGTTATTGTTGTTGATGATGATGATTACAAAAAGATTTTTAAAAAAAGAAAATCTATTGTGCAACAGATAAAAAGAATAAAGATCTGTTCAAAATTTGAACAGATAGTGGCTTGGTGTATTTCAATAACAAAGATTTAAATAGATAAAAAAAAATAACAAACAGCATTCTAGAAAAAAAATTGAACAAATAAATAGAATTTAGGGAAAAAATTAAACAGATGGATATAAATTAGAGGAAAAAATTGAACAAATAAATAGAATTTAAGGAAAAAATTGAACAGATAGATATAATTTAAGAGAAAAAATTGAACAGATAAATATAAATTTGAACAGATAGAAAATAATTTAAACAAATAGATATAAATTTGAATAGATAGTCAATGAAAAGTCAAACAAATAAAAAAAAGTCAAGGTGTAAAATTGGAAACAACATGTTCTCTAGAATTTCTCACCAAACTATTTCACAAAGCGTGTACCTCTCATCAACAAAAAATATCCTTTGGACCTAAACATCTCCAACGGTAATAGGCATTTTACCTATCTAAATATTACTATAAAGTATATATTTTATTTTACCTATCAATTGTTTCATGTTTCTAATCCAACTATGTTTTTTATTTTAGCTATTCATCCAAATACTATTAACTTTAGAGAATGCCACATCAGCAATAAAGATGGAGAAAAATGATCCTAATGATTAAATACATTTTGCCTAGTGTTGAAAGCTAGCTACATGTAACTAGTGAATATGAGTTGAGTTAAAATGCCTAATCATATACCTAGTGTATTAGAGTTGAAAAAAAAATGAGTCTACTAGGTATTTTGACTAACAAGCATGACTAATGCGTTGCAGATGCTCTTATACCCTCCTTAGATTGGATTTATTACCAATTAATCCGAAGAAAAACACATATTATTTAAACACTTATAAAAAAATTTGTCTGAAAATCTAATAAAATAAAAACACTTATTGTTTATACACCTAATAATGAGTGAATAAAGCAATCATTGTCCAAAGGTCAAGAAAAAAAATTTAAAATTTCGATTTCAAGTACTTGTATTATAATTAGCCTATAAGATATTTTTGTAAATCAATAAGTCTTATTATTTTAGATATTTGATTTGCCAAATCTTAATTAATGTATTTTATAGACAATTTTACTCTTACAAATATTTTTTGAACTATTAGCAACTTGGTGATGTGAACATTCAAATTATAAATTAAAAAATAAATAATAAAAAATAATAATAATAATTGGTAATGTAAATGTTCATGTTGACAATATGAATTTTCACATCATGAAACATTCACATTATCAATGTAAACATTAATGGGTGTTTCATCCTATTATTATTAAGAGCATTTTAAATTATATCACCTATAAGACTTATTAGAATATAAAAACATAATTTAGATTAAGTAGAACATAAGTAAGTAAAAAATATTTTTGAATAAATGTTGAAAAAAGAAAAAAAAAACATAAAACTCCCTATTTGTAGGTAGAAAAGTAAAAATCCCTTATCAAATGATCGCCACAAATAAAAGATGTAAACTCATCTTTAATTATTGCTCCCAAAAAAAAAAAAGAATTTTAAATAACAAATTTTACAATGTAAAAATTGTATGAAAGGGTTCAAGAAAATAGTTAGAAAATTCAAAGATCCTTGAAGAACAACTTCGAATTCTCTAGAAGATGATGAGAGGCTTAGATTCTTCAATAGTCTCAACTCAGGAACACAAGAGTAAAGGAGATGATGGAGATAAGAGATTGGGTGAAGAAGAAGGCAAAGTGGGTAGAAAGAGAATAATGGCAAGGCTCTCCCATGGATCTCCCACTTTCACTCTCAAGGTTGATAATGGAGAAGGGAAATTAGTTCTTTCCCAAGAGTTAAATCTCCAAAATCCATCCCCTGTAAAGCTATGGGTGGGTGCTATTTATAGGCACCTCATGATGTAGGATGGAGCCCATGTGCAAGGCACATGGGGAATATTCTCTCTAACCACCTTGTCCGAGGAGGTGACCTCTCCGAGGATGAGAAAAACCCCGAAGAGGAGATCAACCCCTCGGCGAACCCTTCTTCTTAACCACACCTAACCAATGATCCCCAATCATCCCAAAGGGTCAGGGGTAGTCCCAGAGGACGTCCTGCCGCAAAATATTGCCGAGTCTCATGGACCCCCCGGAGTCGTGCCACCTCGACCCGGGTATAGGCTAGTTTAACCGAAGAGTGAATTTATCTCCATTTACCGTCCTCGGAATCGGGTCCTTTGTTCGGACTCCATTACGCCCATGGTTCTAGTGCGTAGATCCCGGAAAGCTCCGAGCCCACAAGTGTTCTGGGGTTCATTAACGGAGCGACTTCTAGATTGCGTCTGAATTCGTTCGAAGCCAAGTGCTTCGGATCTCTAGGTTCGTGGATCCGAACCTTTTTGAGTCCGAGTGCCTCAGATCTCTAGGCTTGCTCAAACCCCTTTTGAGTCCGGGCCCGAGTAAGTCTCTAAGTTCGTGGATCTGAACCCTTTCACGACTTAGAGCGATTCAGCCCGTTTTATGGCGATAAATCCAGGCCCACCAACCTTGGACTATTGGGCCTAATTAATTTAGTGGGCCCAAATAGCTTCTCTTACATTTGCCCCTTGCGTGTATGAGAAATTTTAAATTTCTCGGACACGCATATTGTCCTTTCTTCGGCCCTACTTCGCATCACGTCCCAAAAAAAATATATATATATATATGTTGCCTCGACAAAGCCTATGGATAAAGTTGATGACGCACTGTAATTTATAGATAAAATTGACAAGCAAAAAATAAAATTTTTTTTACTCTTTTTTTTTTTTTTTTCGCCCCGCTGAAATATATTTTTATAACATTTGAAAAAATATACATATTCATATATATATATATATTTTTAATCCAACCAAATAACAACAAAACCTCAATTTTATTTTTTTTTTAACAAATAGCACACAAGGCTCACGTTTTGTTGTTTGGCACACAGCAGACCAATTACATATACATACATATTTAGAATATTCTGAGGGCATATTCAATGGATAATGCTCCCCTTCTTTCTATTTAAGGAAATGGCAAAACCCTATTTGGCTCACCAACTTTTGCACAGCCGCCACACCCACTTCTCAGTCAGCTCTCTCTCTAGAGGCCCAGACTTCATCTTCTTTAAGGAAGGTCTGCTACTACAATACCAGAGGCCATTGCCGTGCCCTCCTTCAACAAAACAGCCGAAGACCCGCACCTCCTTGCACACCGTCGGCGGCCAAAGCATCGGCTACCATTGGCGTTGCGGCAGCTTCGGCTACCATCTGCTCACACCGATACGAGCTCCACCTCACCTTGGTGCTTGTCTTCAATGTGACAAGTAGCTTCTCAAAGACCTAAACACACCAGAGCTCCATTCTTACTGAAGTGGCCACCACCCTACGGACCGTCGGCTTCTGCACGAACCCACCATGGTGCTGCCCTGTGCGTGACCATTTCAACTCACGCGGCTCGTCTGTCTCACGCGCAGTTCCTACACCGTCGTTGCACCTGTCAACCGTAACCGACTAGTGACGACCATGCCGCCCCCTCAACGCGGCGTGGGTCTGTCCGTGGCCTTTCTCGCATATTGTCGCTGGTTCTCTTCTTCTTCTTTTTATTTGTTTTAAAGCTTTGAATCTGCTGGTGCTTGCTTTAATGTCTACTGATGTAGATTTAATCAATCTCTGATGCTTCAGTTTTTTTGTTACTTTGCTGCTTGAAAATCTTTGGGCAAGAATATATATATTGATTATCATATATATTTTTTGTTTAGAGCTCAGATTACCCAGATTTTTGTTCTGCTTGCACGCGACTACATTGCCGTGGCCCCAGCTTCCGTCGACCTCTCGCTGCTCCAGCTCCAGCTCCGACCAAGCCGCCGTCGGCCTCTCTCTGCTCCACCTCCTGTTACTGTTAGCTTCAACGGTTCCAACGCAGACCACACATGTTGCCCACTCAACGTGACGTGTGTGGTTGCCGACTCCGCTACGACATCCCCGTTGTCTTCGTCTTTAACCATCCAGTGCTGACCATGCCATTGCCCATTCAACGTAACGTGCGTGGTTGCTCACTCTGCTGGCTTCAGATTGTCCAACGGCACTCACACACGCCGCCCTCTCAACGTGTCGTGTGTGGTTCGGCCTAGCACGGTTCAGCTTCAGTTTGCACTATCATTCATCTCTTTCTTGATCATTGCTGCCTTAATTCTGCTTCCTCAAATCTATGGGTAAGTATATATATAAAAATATATTTACAACTTGGTGCAAACTTTTTTTTTTTTTGTGTAAACCCACTTTCTCTCTTATGGCTTTAATGGACTTCTGTGCTTAAAAAATAAATATATAAATCCATGCACTGCTATATTAAATAAAATGAATCCATGCTTGAACTTCCATGCTCTGATACATTAAATAAAATGAGTCCATGCTCTGATCCATGCTCTGATACATAAAATAAAAATAATATTGGTGATTTGAAATTCCAATATGAAGCTTGAATTTGTTTAGGCTTTGTAATTTTTGAAATAGGCTATAGGATTTATTTAAATGGTTTTTTTTTTTGGACTTGAAATTTGCCAACGAAATTCTGGATATAAATTGAACCATTGATGCTGAATCTTGCACTTGTAAGAATACTTGCCACCTGAATTGAGCAATTAACGTTGACTTGAGAGGAATATTCTTGTAATTCGCATGACAATCCATTGAATCCTGTTACTTATGAGAAATGTAAAGTACTTCGGATCTTGGGCCTGAAATTTGCTATTGAACTTCACTCTATCCAAATTTTGAGCCTTGTATAAATTGGACCTTCAATATGGAACGTAGTGACTTTGAGAAAGTGACCCGCTTGAACTTCATCACAAAACGGCCTATGACATTGCACCTCTTATTGATGATAGAAACCGGAAATCTGTATATTGATAATGCACCCATTGGTATTAAAATTTGTTGAGCTTGAAGAATACCCGAGAAAATGAATTGTTGATGACATCCAAGGTTGAATTTGTTGATAAACTCATCATTTTGCATGTAAATCTTATTATAAAAAATGACTGATTGTTGCGACCCTTAGAATAGTAGACATCGTGCCTGAATTCGTAGTGTAAAAATTTCTCATAGAATTTGTTGAATTCATGGATCCTCTGAGAAACGAATAGTTGATGCCGAAATTTCATTCGAACGTGTTGCTTTAATTCCAATATTCTGAATTTTAATACGGTCAACTCCTTGCTATTTATACTTGTTATTTCAGCCATATGTCTTCTCGAAAGAAACCCATTGTCCCGGGGTCATCAGAACCGGCTCTCATGAAAGAGAGGGATGTACCTCCGGCATCTGAGTGGAGGAAATCTCCTTATTTTGGTCGGAAAGACCCGTTCTGGCGAGCGGCTACCTCCACCACTTCTCTTCTATCTTCGAAGGGGGCTCCATTATGTCTCACTGAGGACACTGACTCCGGACATGAGGCCCTCATTTCTCCTTCCTCGGTGCTACGCTTTCGGATTGAGCGAGGGGACTTTCCATACTGTTATCCTCAGTTCAAGGCCTTCTCAAACCCTCCTTTTGGTTCGCAGGAGTGGGTCGATGATGTCCTCTCGGACAGGAGCCTCTGTCAACGGCTTCAGGAGGCCCGGCTATTGATCCCGGTGAAAATATCTCGATCCCTATCCATCCGGCGTAACAATGCTAGCCTTGAGGCCATGGCTCTTCGGTGGAGCACCGAGACACACACCTTTATACTTGGCCAGCACGAGATGGGGCCCATCCTCGAGGATGTGTTCATGTTGCTGCGTCTAGAAGTGACCGGCCCTGATGCCTTCGACCCTGAGCGGACACCCTCCGAGGATGATTCTTTGATCCAATCTCTAAAGCTGAATCTTCAAGCTTGTGGTCGGTGGAGTTTCGTATTTGATGGTTCAGCGAGGAGGACTAATCAAGTAAGGACGGACCGTGCCTCCTATACTGCATGGATCCGCCACTTCTTTAAGGATCTTCAGCCCTTGGCCAGAGATGCTGACCCTGACTCTCAGGAGTATGAGGCTGGTCCGATGTATGGCTCTAGGCTCTATTTCTTGGGATTTCTGGCTTGCTTCCTTTCATTCTTCATTCTTCCGAGCACACCTCCGGATTCTCTCAATCCTTTGTCTTCCCCTTGGCAGTTAGGCTCTTCAGAGGAGATCGGATCCCTTTGGCTCCGCTATTTCTTGGGAATCTCTATTACCGGCTGGATCTACTACATTGAGATATGGTTCGTTCCGTGGGTCGATATAAGCCTGCCTCCTTTATTCACAGCCAGTTCCTGCTTTGTTTCTTCTTCGAGAGGTTCCCCAAGTTTGCCCCTACTCCGACTGTATTCGAGGCAGAGGTTCTTCGGGAGATAGTGGATAAAGATGGTATCCCCGTGCTCGGTACTGATGGGTCTCGAACATTTGAGAAAGCGAAGTCTTGCCAGCCGTTGATTACACGTTGGTCACGTACCATTTCCACCTTATCTTTAAATACTCTGGTGGATGATCCCCGGCGCTTTGTGGCACGGCCGTATGTATGTCCACCGGTGGGTGTGGCCACACCGCTTATTTATCATGGTTCCTCCCGCCTGGTGTCCTTTCCTTTGCCGAAGGGTATCTCTGCATGCCTTGTTGATATGCTAATAATGATTCGTCCGAGTTCATTACCGGTTTGGCATGAGGAGGGCATTGATAACGCTGTCTATAGACCTGACAGAGTGGCATGCCAGTTCGGGTTCGACCAGTGCGCCCCGGGGCCAGCACCTCCTTCATTATCTTTCTCAGAGAGCTACAGGCACTTTACCCGCGAGCTCGTACATACTGCGCTTCCTATATCCGGGTCTTTGATGATGCCAGGCTTGAGCCGAGTAGGGGGTTTCACCCCCTCTTTCAGGCGATATTGGCGGAAGAATATCGATGCGTTTATTGCATTTGTCCAGAGCAAACCGACCATATGTTTGCCTTCGCCGATCTATAAGAAGGACTCTTCTCTTCGACTGCCTGAGAGCCGGAAATCTGATCACATGTATGACAGTTTCTTTACCTTATCTGCTCCAACTGACCCTTTGGCTCAGGCGTCTACTTCTAGTTTGGCAATTGCTTCTCCAGAGCCAGTCCCTTTGAATAAGGCCTTTGGTCCTCGGACGACCCGCCTTAAGAAGATGGCTCATAAGAGGGCTTCTGATGCTAGTCCTTCCGCTCCTCACCTTTCCAAAAGGCTCTATCAGGTACCCGAAATTTTTTTTTTTTGAATTCGAAGTTACTTTCTTTCTTGTGACTATACCTTCTTAAATGAACACTTTTTATTTGCCCACGTTGTATAGGACCTTGCGGTTGTTGACGTTCTCAGTACCGTAGCTCCTGGCCATGCTGCCTCCCCTAGGCCGGACTCAGACTTGGACGACACCCTACCTTTGTCTGCAAGACTTGTGAAGATGCGCACCCCTCGTATAGCAGTTATAGATGACGATGATGATGAGGCTGAGTCCTCCGATCATTTTTGTGACCTTATTCCACGCATGCGTCATCACCGCCCTACCGTAGCTGAGGAGAAGCGCTATCTTGGTGACGAGGTTATTGGGGCTCACCGTTCTGATGCTGAGATTGTTGGAGGGACTGATGCCACAGAAATTGATGCTGCAGGCCATGCTTCTAGAAGTAATGTAGAGATGAGGTGCGCCTCTGGGAATGGTGTGGAGGTGGATGTGCTAGAAATCTCTGAGACTCGCTCTGGCACTTATGGTGATTCTCATCCTCCGGCCCTCCTTCCTTCTTCAGGGATGACTGCTACTATTCAGGCTTCATCAGACATTGAGATCGATCAGGTGCTCCCTATACGGCCAAGTGACTTTGTTGATGCTAGGAGTCCTTCAGTTGCTCCGGCTTTGCATATTGATTCTCCCTCTAGTAATCTTTCTTTCTGAAGTTTGCCATTTACTTCTATCTGTGAGAAATCTTTACTCAAATGGCTTTACTGTTCCCTACCCCTAATAAGACTTCCTTATCTTTTCTTCAGTGTTAGCTGCTATTGGGGTCCAGCCTTCACCTGCCTCAGACTCTGCTCCAGTATTAGCTGCTACCGGGGTCCTGCCTTCACCTGCCTCGGACTCTACTCCGACTCTCTTTGTGACTCCTCATGGTTCTCCATCTCAAGGGGGGACACCTGCCTTTGAGACGACTGATAGAGGTTCTTCATCGCCAGTGCCTTCGAATATTTTGGATTTGAATCTCAGTGATTTCCACTTTGATAGTGATGCTTTTGGTCTTTCCCCTTATCGCTCCGCATTCTCAGGCTCGGGACCTCTACCGGGAGTTACCCCTCCGGGTGTTTCATCTAACCCGATAGACATTGGGGAGATTCCTGAGACTAGCAGCTTTCCGGCCCCAATTCCTCCTTCGACTTCTGGCAAAGTATCATTTCTCTATTATTGGGTAGCTCCTGAGTTTGCTTCAGTTTTACAGCTTGTGCATTCGAGTTACCCGGAGACCTTTGCTTCATTTGCTTGCCAATGTCCACTCATTCAGACTGCTCTTCTCGAGTCTTTTGCCACTATCTTATATAGCTTGGACAGGCAACGATTGTGTGACCTTAATGGGAAAGTAGTCAAGACGGCGTATCAGGGGATCTCTGACATGGAGCGCCACCAAGTGGACTTATCATGGCTTCGGAAGCGCCTGGATATAGCTTCGAACGCCAGTCATTGGGTGGAACTTATGTCTGTGCTTGCCTCTTATCGGACCTCTATAGATGAGACAAAGGCAACTCTTTGTGAACTTGAGTCGGGTTATGCTCGGGCCTTGGAGACTTTAGAGGCACACTCTACTGTTTGTCTTCCGGATGTAGATGTGACGGGCAGCTTCTTCGAGGGTGTCTTTAGGAGAGATTGAGTTTTTTTTTTTTATTACTTTCTTGCCCCTTTCGATAAAAATGTTTTATCTAGGACAATGCAATGAAATGACAAAATCTTTGCTGTTTCGATATGTTCGCATTGTTTTCTCATTCTACTTGATAAAATATTTATTTCGAATGATACAATGGAAAGAACAATCATACGCACATGTTTATAAAAGCTGAAATATTCTCATTAATTTTTCGACTTTCTTGACAAAAGTATAATATATTCACTGCAAGTGATGGAATAAACATACTCCATAAAGAAGACCAGCTTCTTCATAACGTAAGGGAAATACAACTTTAGACAAAGTAAGAAAATGAAAATGAATTTCAACATAGATGAGTCTAACTACGGGTAGTAATGCTTGATAAACTTTGCATTGAGTGGGCCAGTTCGGAAGCCATCTTCAACCCTTACAAGCTTGTAGTATCCGCTTGAGCTCGCCTAAACCACCTTGTAGGGCCCTTCCCATTTTGGAGAAAACTTGGGCAAAGGTTGTCCTCGCATGATTGGGTCTACAATCTTCCATACTAGATCACCTTCTTCAAATTTTCTTGGTACCACAGTCTGGTTGTAAGCTCGGGCAATAGACGCATGATATCTTTCCATGACTTTTGCAGCTCTGTCATGCTTTTCCTCTAATGCTTCCAATCTGGTGGTTCGAGGCTCCAATACCATCCCCGAGGGGAGAGCCATCCGAGCAGATGGTGTTTCTAACTCTATAGGTAACACTGCCTCGGACCCATACACAAGGGAGTAAGGAGTTGCTTGAGTTGGCTTTCTCTTTGAAGTGCGATATGCCCATAAGGCTACTATCAACTGTTCGGACCAAGTCCCCCCAAATTCATCCATCATCTTGCTCAGAATCCTTATCAGTGTCTTGTTTGTGGCCTCCGCTTGCCCGTTCCCTTTTGGATAGTAGGGTGTGGATTTGTGATGCTTCACTTGGTAAGTCTCTAGGAGGCTCTTCACATATTTGTTTATGAAGGGAGTGCCGTTATCCGAGAGGATGGTGTTTGGTACTCCAAACCGGCAAATGATATTCTCCTTGATGAAGTTCGCGACTGCAGGCCCCGTAGCGTTCTTCAGAGGAATTGCTTTGACCCACTTTGTGCTCAATTCTGTGGCGGCGAGAATCCACTTGTACCCCTTAGAAGGTGTGGAGATAGGCCCTATCAGATCAAAAGCCCAGGTATGGAACGGCCATGGCGTTCGGATGCTATGCAGGTCTACGGCTGGAGCATGGATCAAATTTTCGTGTTTCTGACAAGTCTGGCACCTCTTCACGTGATGGGATGCATCTGACTCCATAGTCGGCCAATAATACCCAAGGTGTCTAAGTTGTTCGAACAGCCGAGCCCCTCTTTGATGCTCAATTTTGTGGGCTCTTCCGAGGACTAGATCCGATTCTTCCTTGGAGAGACACCTCAGGGGAGTGCCCTCAATACTTCTTCTGTAAAGCTTGTCTTGATCAAGAAAGTACCGCCTCGCTCTCCTCTTGAGGTGTGCAATGTCCCTCGGGCTGTCAGATAGTGTTCCCTCTTTGAGATAGTCAATGTAGACTTGTCTTCAATCAGGGGTATCAATTTCAAAGCAACTCTCATCCTCCCGGATGTATAACTGACACTTGGGGCATTCTTTCTGTAGTTGATTCGAGGCCTTCTCCATCTCGGGCCAATAATAGCCTTGTCTTTGGATCCTTCTGTACAGACTAATATCCCCATCCCCGCAGGACTTTTCATGGATCTGTTGTAGTCGAAAGCTTGCTTCTTGTTGGCCAACACACCGGGCTAGGAATCCGGTACCTCCTCGGAAGTAAAGTTCACCTTGAATAATTATGAATTGGGCAAGCTTGGCCATAGTCAATTTTCCAACTTTGCTTCTGAGTTGTTCAAGGACTTCTCCTCTCCAGTCCTCCGGAGGACCTTTGTCTTCGGGTATTATCAAAGGCTCTGTTCTCTTCTTGATAATAATTGTCGCCTCCTCCTCTGGAATATCAACTCTTGCCCCTAATGTTGCGAGGGCATTTGAAAACTTATTGTCGGAGCGAGGCACATGCTCTATTTTGACCTTCTGAAATTTGTCAAGAAGCCTTTGGACTGTTGTTCGATATGTGGCCAAGGCAGGCTCCTTTAAGACGAACTGTCCTGAAACTTGCTTCACTATCAGTTTTGAGTCCCCCCGAATCTGAATCTTCTTGATACTGTGCTTCTCAACTGCTATCAAGCCTAAAATAAGAGCCTCATACTCGGCTTCATTATTTGAGCAATGGAAATCCAGTTTATAAGACAAATATAACTTTTTCCCACTTTTGTTTGTAAGGACTATCTCGGTTCCTCCTTTTCCTCCGGCTGCTGCTCCGTCAAAGCTCAATGTCCAGAAGCTTTCCTCGGAAGCCATAGCTGCATGCACCTCTCCTCTTAATTCTTCATTCACCGGTTCATAGTCACCACTTGGAAATTGAGCAAGGAGATCAGCTAAGGCTTGGCTTTTGATTGCCTTGGGAGCTACACATGTGATCTCGAATTCACCCAGCGCTAACAACCATCTTGCCACCTTCCCGGTTAGAGCAGGCTTGCTGAGGAGGTATCGGATTGGATCACTTCTAGTAACAATCTGAATCTGATGTGCTAAGAAGTAATGTCTGAGCTTTTGGGCGGTGAATACCAAAGCTAAGCAATGTCTCTCTATCGGAGTATATCGGACTTCTACTCCTCGAATCTTCCGGTTGATGTAATACACCGGGCGTTCTGCTCCGTCTACATCTTGGACCAATAATGCCCCTATGGACTTGGGGGTTGAGGTTAGGTACAACATTAGAGAGACCCCGGGCTACGGGGCTATCATGGTCTGAGGCGAGGTTAAGGCCGCCTTGATTCTCTCAAAGGCCTTTTGGTGCTCTTGATTCCACTCGAACTTGGCATCTCCTTTTAACAATGAGCCGAAAAAGGCAAAGATCTCTGCAAGCGCTGGGATAAACCTCCGAATATAAGACACCTTCCCGAGGAACTTCTTTAACTCCTTCTGAGAATGTGGGGAAGGCATTGCTTTGATAGACTTGACCTTGTCTTCATCTGCCTCAATGCCATGCCTATGTACAAGAAACCCGAGGAACTTCCCGGCCGTCACGCCGAAAGCACATTTGAGAGGATTCATCCTCATTTTGAATTTCTGGCACCTCTTGAATACTTTCTCAAGGTCTCGAAGATGGTCTTCTTCTTTCTTGGATTTCACCACTAGATCATCAACATAATCTTCCACCTCATAATGGATCATGTCATGAAAGATTGCAGTCATAGCCCTTTGGTAAGTTACTTCGGCATTCTTGAGTCCGAAAGGCATGACTGTATAGAAGAAGTTTCCGAGAGGTGTTCTAAAAGCGGTCTTTTCTACATCCTCTTCAGCCATCTTAATCTGATTGTATCCACTGAATCCATCCATGAATGAGAACATCTGGTGTCCCGAGGTGGCATCCACGAGGGTGTCGATGTGAGGAAGAGGGAATTCATCCTTCGGGCAAGATTTGTTCAAATCTCGAAAGTCTACACATACTCTGATTTGACCATTCTTCTTCTTTACTGGCACAATGTTTGCTAACCACGTGGGGTACTGTATTGGCCGAATGAAACCAGCCTGTTGAAGTTTTCAATCTCCTCCTTAATCTTCTCTTCGAGATCTGGATGATATTTTCGAGCAGCTTGCTTAATTGGCTTGGAGTTTAGGAACACATCAAGATAATGGGAGACTAGGTCAGGATCTAGTCCGGGCATTTCCTTATATGACCAAGCAAACACATCTGAGTACCGGCTTATCAACTTTAACAACTGTTCCCGCTTCTCTGGGCTAAGGCTCGAACTTATGAATATCGGCCTCGGTGCATCTTGTCCATCACTCAGATCTATTTCAATAAGTTGTTCGGGCTGAAGCTTCAGCCCATCTTGCATGCATTCTAGAGCCACTTCAGGCTTTATCACTATGTCATTGTCAGGAGGCTCTTCTTTTGACTCGAAGTCGGTGACTGAAGAAATCGACTCCCCGCACCTTCATAAATAGTACACCATCTTGCCCCCTTCTCGGACTTTCATCACCTTCCGAGGAATAGGCGGACTTTTTGGTCTAGACATCACCCGTTTACTTGATTCTGCCCTTGGCTCCTTGTCATCTTTGATATCCTCCCAACGAGGAATTTTGACCTCCCGAGGCTTAGAGGTGGTGGGAACTTCTTCGACAGCCAATTCGGTGAAGTAGATGGCATCAGAATAATGAGCTTCATGGGTCTCGAAAGGCCTTTCTGTAGCCTGAATTGTCACCGTCTTCTTTCCCCATTTAGCCTTAACACACTGATGATAACTCGATGGTACAGCCCCATATCTATGCATCCAGGTCCTCCCTAGAATGATGTGATAATTTACCTCGAAATCAATAATATGGAACTTGGTGGCCGAGCAAATCTCTCCGACGGCTAAATCAACTGTTACGCATCCGATAATAACTCTCATTTCTCCACCGAAGCCAATGATAACTATCGGCTGCTTCACAATGCGTTCTTCAGAGATTCCGACCTTTTCTAGAGTAGCGTGAGTTATAATGTTGATAGAGGCTCCACTGTCTAGAAAGGCCCTTTTGAACTCAACCTCGTTAATAAAAGCAGTCACATAAAGCGGGCGATTGTGGGAAAAAGGATACTTCCGATAAGTCTCAGAGAAAGTAATGGCACTAGATTGCTCTTTTGCCTTCCTCGGAATAGATCCCTCGGTCAACATGCATTCCTCATGGTGTGCCTCAGCTATATTGATGATAGACTTGGTGATTTCTGTTCTTGCCTCCTTGGAAAGTCCAAGCTGGTCGAAGAATTGCTTGAACTTTACACAATCTTGTAAGGTTTTGGCATAATGATCCGGATCTTTTTCCACTCTTGGAGGCTCGTAGTTAACCATCTCCTCGGTCTCTTCAAAATAAGATGCCACATAAACATGGTGCCCTCCTCTTCCATAGTACTCTTCTCCTCCTTCTGGATCAAAGGGATCTTTGCTATGAGTCATAAATGTTCTGCCCTCTGGATTGAGAGCACTTCCATAGTAAACTTGCTCACCCTCTGGCTTAAGGATGTCGTCCAGATAATAATCATCGTCATCGAGATTGGCAATAGCCTCAATCATTGGGCCTTCATAAGCTATCAAAGCAACATTCTTGCCCTTGTCTCGGTGCTGAGGATACGGTTGTTATCGGATGTCTTGAGTCCCTTGCTTTTTGAACCTCTATTCGTCTGCCTCGACTTTATCTCTGAAGATTTTCCTGAGAGTCCAACACTTCTCTGTCGGATGTTTCAATGTACGATGGTAGACACAAAATTCAAGGCTCTCACGGTCCTTTTTTGATGGCATTTCTTCAACATAAGGCAATTTTAGCTCTCCGTCGGCCACCCATTCCTTAACTAGAGCTTTTACTTCCTCGATTCCACATGGATAAAAGACATTTCCCTTTTCACCATTATATTGCTTTCTCTTCTGGCCTCTATGACCTCCTCCTTGTGACTTTCGGGTATCTGGGGCAGAGGCAGTAGCAACAATAGGTCCACGAGACGATTTGAAGCTAGTCTTGTAACTGGCCTTAAATCCGGACTCCTGAGCCTGAGGAATGCTAATGTTCCGAGCTGCTTCTATTAGTGCCGAGAATGTGGGTAGCTTGTGATTAACTAGAAACATTTTGTACCTGTTCAATGCCCCTTCTAGACAGATTTGAACCAAATAGCTCTCATCCACTGCTTCATGGCAATCCACAGCCTTGTCCTGAAACCTTTTGACATAGTCAAGGATGTCTTCGCTTTCTTGCTACTTTTCTTTACACAATGTAAGTGTGGTCACCTTCTCCGCCACTTGAAAGAACTTAGAGTGGAATTTGTTGACCATTTCCTCCCAACTTCGGACAGAGTTTGGAGCTAAATTAACATACCAACCATATGCTCGGTCAGTAAGGGACTTAGAGAATTCTCTCAGCTGGAGGACGTGGTTTGGACCATGAATACCCAGAGTCTCAATGAATCGCACAACATGTTCTCGAGCATTTCCTTGTTTGCCATCGAATTTAATGAACTTCGGCACTGTGTACCCCTCAGGGTATGGATAACTCAGCACCTCAATAGGGTAAAGCGGCTTGACATCCGGATCAGGTAAAGAGGGTAAAGTCCTCTTGCCTCGTTCGAGATCGAACATGGCTTGCACATCGGCGAGAGTGAGAAACTGTTGAGGGAGAGAGTTTGATGGTGGTATTCCCGGAACTTGGCTTATGGACCTAAAGACTGAGCTAGGGGCGACTTGGCCATTTTGGTGCTGCGAATTCATCATTGGTGAGGACATTTGACGATACTGGCCATCAGTGCCTATAGACAAGCCAGTTGGTGATGGGACATTGAATTGAGGCCCGTAAAGTCCACCGCACGGCACCGCTATACCGGGTTGTGCTTGCAAATTTGTTGTTGGTACCAAAGGAGGCCCGTTTGGTGCTTGAGTAACATTCACTGGTGGCGTAACAAGATTAGGTACGGGTAGAGCTCCCTTTTGCGCCATCATGCCCCTTGTATTTGCCTGGACACCAACAGTCACCGGAGCCCCATTCATTACACCAGAACCTCCCCTAGTCACCATTGGATCTTGGCTTGGCACGCCATGGAGCCCGGGCGTAGGCAAACTGCTGCCGCCTACTGCGGTTTGAGCATGTGTTACTGTGGCCGTGTTGCCATGAGCCATGGGCTGACTAGTGCCTACTTCTCCTTGGATTTGATTTTGCGCTCCGGCGGGAATGACTCCACCACCAGCTTGATTTCTGTTTGGTGCCGGTGCAAAATTAGAACTCATTACCAACATGGTGTGAGTGAGATTCTGAAGAGTGGTAAGAATCTCTTGCTGAGTATTTTGAAGTCCTTGAATGGCTTCAAGCAAAAGTGGTTGATCTGGAGCCATGGTCCTGTCATCACCAACATTAGAGGATCCTTGCTGGTGAACTTCATCTTCTCCCGCCATCCTTGTTGGAGTTGTGTGGATTCCAGATCTCGTTAAGACCATTAACCAATCCGCCTCCCCAGTGAAGTCGCCAAATGTATGAAAGGGTTCAAGAAAGTAGTTAGAAAATTCGAAGATCCTTGAAGAACAACTTCGAATTCTCTAGAAGATGATGAGAGGCTTAGATTCTTCAATAGTCTCAACTTAAGAACACAAGAGTAAAGGAGATGATGGAGATAAGAGATTGGGTGAAGAAGAAGGCAAAGTGGCTAAAGAGAGAATAATGGCAAGGCTCTCCCATGGATCTCCCACTTTCACTCTCAAGGTTGATAATGGAGAAGGAAAATTAGTTCTTTCCCAAGAGTTAAATCTCCAAAATCCATCCCTTGTAAAGCTATGGGTGGGTGCTATTTATAGGCACCTCATGATGTAGGATGGAGCCCATATGCAAGGCACATGGGGAATATTCTCTCTAACCACCTTGTCCGATGAGGTAACCTCTCCGAGGATGAGAAAAACCCCGAAGAGGATATCAACCCCTCGGCGAACCCTTCTTCTTAGCCATACCTAACCAATGATCCCCAATCATCCCAAAGGGTCAGGGGTAGTGCCAGAGGACGTCCTACTGCAAAATATTGCCGAGTCTCATGGACCCCCTGGAGTCGTGCCACCTCGACCCGGGTATAGGCTAGTTTAACTGAAGAGTGAATTTATCTCCACTCACCGTCCTCGTAATCGGGTCCTTTGTTCGGACTCCATTACGCCCATGGTTCTGGTGCATAGATCCCGGAAAGCTCCGAGCCCGCAAGTGTTCTGGGGTTCATTAACGGAGCGACTTCTAGATTGCGTCTGAATCCGTTCGAAGCCAAGTGCTTCGGATCTCTAGGTTCGTGGATCTGAACCTTTTCGAGTCCGAGTGCCTCGGATCTCTAGGCTTGCTCAAACCCCTTTCGAGTCCGGGCCTGAGTAAGTCTCTAAGTTCGTGGATCCGAACCCTTTCGCAGCTTAGAGCGATTCAGCCCGTTTTATGACGATAACTCCGGGCCCACCAACCTTGGACTATTGGGCCTAATTAATTTAGTGGGCCCAAATAGCTTCTCTTACAAAAATTAATAAGGGTCAACTTTAAAAACAAAATTATGCTAAAACAAATAAAATTTTAATATATATTTCAAAGTTTTATGTTTTAAATGTATCTATCCAGTATCAGTATAAAAATGATCCCAGTTGTTTGTGTTTGACTTCCACGAAAAAAATTATATTAATAAGAGTGACCAACAATGTTTTTATGTTTTAAATGGACTGAAACTTTCTCTCTCCTTATATTTAGGGGTGTAAATTTAGCCTGACTAGGCCATCCGGGCCTGGGCTCGGACTGGCCCACAATCGAGTCAGGCAGGTTCTTGCCAATTTTTGGGCTAGCCCACGTGGAAAAAATCTTGGCTCAGGCCTAAGCCCAAGCCCAAGCCCAAGCCCAAGGCCACTAAAAGGCAGCTTGCAGCCTTGGTTCAGGCCTAGGCTCGGGTTTAAGGCCGAGCCTAACTATTTTTTGTTTTTTAAAGTTTTTTTTCACTGATTTTTTTTTTCACAAAAATAGCTTGAAAATGACATTAGGCCTCGATTGGGCCCTGCGAGCCTTGAGTAGGTCAATGGGTCGGGTTTCGGGTCGGACTAGCCCCCAAAACACACAGCCCAATACTAAGGTCACAGGTTGGACTCAGGTTCAGGCCTGGCCTAGCCGGTCTCTATGGGCCGGTGGGCCGATTTTGCGTCCCTACCTATATTAAGCGTCAAATACTAAAAAAGAGTGAGCAACTTTGGTGGCGACTTTCTCTATCCTAAACAATTTTGTTACTGACTTTCTCTCTCCTTATACCAAGTGTCTAATTCTTAAAAGAATGAGACTCGAACCTAAAACCATAGGTTTGGTAAAAAAATATTTTTACCACTTGAATAGTGCACCATATATAGTAACTTATTTTATTTTATTTTTACTTGTTTAAATTGCACAAGCTCATGTGTGCCAACCGCTAATAACTACATAATTTTATAATATTTGTCTTTAATAAATGTACGACACCATTGTGAACTTAGAATGAGGCCCACAAAATAAAATACAACAGAATATTAAAAACAATGATATGGAAAGGATTCATTCTTATTTCGATATACTTTTAACATAGCAACATTAACTCACGTTAACATTTCTCGTGTAATATAGTCTCATAATTGCTTGAGTGATCATAAAAGGTACATTTAAGTGCTCAGGTGAATAAAATTTTAGATTCAAATCTATCAAAAGATATCAACATATATTGTAATCTAATTACTAATATATTACCATTATCTTGTGCATATTTAAATAAATAAGTAAAATCCAATTTAAAATTGTGTGTAAGCCCCCAAAAATTATTGGGCCGGCCCCGAAAATTAGTACCCCCCGAGTTGTATGAATGGCACGTATATCCTTACCAACGGGTGAGGCTATATGCACACACCTCACACTCTCTCCCCACACACTTAATGAGGGGTGTGGTGGAGAGAGATGTGTGTGGGAGGATGTGTAGAGAGAGTGTTAGGTGTGTGTAAATAGATTTTCCCCCTTACCAACCCAACTACTAAAAAACTTGTGCATTAAAAGACTTTAATGCCCCTGTTAAAAAGTCTCTAAGTTTGGTCACCCATGGACAAGTTATAAATAAATCAATGCACCTCCAAAAGGAAGAAATGCTATCGTGAGCTCGAACTCATGTAGCTATTGTGAGCCTTGAATTTTAAAATTAAAACAAAAATCACAGTAAGATCATTGTAAAAAAAAAAAAAAAAAAATTGTTAAGGATCCTAGTCATTTTTGTTTTGATCATTTAATGAAAATTTTAAGTCATCTAAAAATGTGAGTACACACTGTTAGATAATGTCTCAATGGGACCACATAATTAAATGTGGTGTTATCATTTATAAGAAGCCTACAATTTAAGTGATTCAATTTAGTTAATAGGCTTAAGGGTATATGTGTTATGGACCTAATGTGTAGATACTAGTTGTATAATTTCTATTTCTATGAGGGGCAGAAATAGAAATTAAAACATATTGGTTAAAGTTGGTTTTCATTCCTTTTGAACTTCCACAACCTTTCAGTTTTGAAAACCAATTACAACCTTTAAAAGGTTATGGTCCCTATTCTTTCCCAAGTGGAAAAAAGAACACTGCCATTTTTCTAAATCCTCTCAAGGAGAAACATAAGGCACCAAAGGGGAAAGGATTAGAAGGCAATAACATAACCAAAAACAAAGAGTTTATTGATAATCACGCTTCCGTTTAACCGTTCATCAATGGATTCAGGTATGTCATTTTGTCTTGATTTCTTGATAATACACATGGTAAATGATCCAAAGTGTAAGGTTTATGTTCTGAAATTTATGTTGACAATTGGTATCAGAGCATGCATATCATGTGTCTTATCAGAATTGATATGCTTTATTCATTCTATTTAGTTTCCTGGAATCAGATTCTGGATTTTCTTATGGATGTAAATTCTGTTTTTTCCTGTTTTGTTCTGTGAAAATGGCAATTTGTTTTCTGGAATTGTAAAATAATTCGGTGGGCAGTTTTTTTTTTTTCCTCTCAAATGGATGAACATCATGTATTTATATATATATAGATATATCTTGCGATTTGATCGGTTTAATTTTGAACATCATAAAAATAAAATAAAATAAACTATTTGTTTTTGGACCCGTCAATTCTATTTATATATGTATGTATATAATTGGGATTGCTGCAGATTATATAACATATATGGGGTCACAAATTTAGAAATCTTTAAATTTAATGTAATTTCATACAACGTCTACAGAAATTTAATTTTCTAACATTCTCAATATAAGTCAATTCAAACAAGATGTCACAAAAGTGATCTCTCTTGTCTAGATTGTTTTATATGGAATGTTTTGATGTTCATGTCTGTGTATCTCATGCGGATATTTATCTGTCCAAAGACATGATTAAGACTTGGCAGAATTACACACACATTTTGTGGTGATAAACATGTGCCAATTGTCAAGAAAACCTAATGTGAATAATAAATCCATCAAAAGATAGATTTGTTATTTGACATAACTTATTGTCAATGTTTGATCATTACAACAAGAATACCACTTACAGTTAATATCACTACCCAAAGGCTTGGTATTAATGTTGTGCTAGGTATCTTGAGATGTTGTCATTAAATTAATTTATTTAGAGATTATCTATTTGGTAACTTAATGTGAGCATAATTGTTTATTCCTTTTATTTTCTTTTCTATTAAGCTTTAATGTCGACTACTTCAATCTCTGCCAACATGAACAATGTTCCAATGTTAAATGGAACAAACTTTAAGGACTGGAAAGAGAACATATTGATTGCTCTCGGCTGCATGGACATAGACTTGGCATTAAGGATGCCACAACCGAATGCTCTCACTGCACAAAGTACTCCTGAGGAAATTGTGTACTTTGAAAAGTGGGATCATTCTAACAGGCTAAGTCTTATGATCATGAAGCGTGGGATTCCAGAAGTTTTTCGGGGTGCAATAACAGAGGATGTTACCGTTGCCGGTGAATTTCTTTCAGAAATTCAAAAGCGTTTTGCTAAAAACGATAAGGCTGAAACAAGCACGCTTTTAGCAAGCTTGATTTCAATAAAGTATAAAGGTAAGGGTAATGTTCGCGAGTACATCATGGAAATGTCTCATCTTGCTTCAAAACTTAAGGCACTAAAGCTCGACCTATCTGATGATTTGCTCGTGCATTTAGTTCTCATCTCTCTTCCTGCACAATTTAACCAATTTAAGGTCAGTTATAACTGCCAGAAGGAGAAATGGACTCTCAATGAGCTCATTTCATTTTGTGTGCAAGAGGAAGAGAGATTGAAGCAAGAAAGGACTGAAAGTGCTCATCTGGCAAGCACCTCCAAGCATACGGGCAAAAGAAAGCATAAGGGAAAGGAAGTTGCTATTCCTCAGGGTCCGGAACCAAAGAAACAGAAAGTGCAGGATGGTTGTTTCTTTTGTGGCAAGCCCGAACACAGAAAGAAGGATTGTGCCAAATACGTCGCCTGGCATGTAAAGAAAGGGTTGCCTGAACTACCGAAAGCCAACTGATGCTGAAAGATACATCTTTGTGGGTGATGGCAAGTCAATAGAAGTGCAGGCAATAGCGCACTTTAGATTATTACTGAAAACTGGTTATTATTTGGATTTATTAGACACTTTTGTTGTACCGTCCTTTAGACGGAATTTAATTTCTGTTTCTGTATTGGACAAATTGGGATATTATTGTTCTTTTGGAAATATGAAGTTTAGTATGTCTATTAATTCCAATGTTGTTGGTACTGGTTTACTTAATGTGTTTGATAATCTATATTTGCTTGAAACTATTGCATCTTATAATGCAACCTTGCACGTGGAATCACGAGGTACAAAGCGTAAATTAACTAAGGAAAATTCAGCCTCATTATGGCACAAACGCCTAGGTCACATCTCTAAATCTAGAGTTGAGCGCCTTGTATCTGATGGAATTTTGGACTCTCTTGATTTTTCAGATTTTGATGTCTGTGTTGAGTGTATCAAGGGAAAACAGACCAAAATAAAGAAATATGGTGCCCATAGGACTACAGATGTCTTAGAATTAATTCATACGGACATTTGTGGCCCATTCCCTATGGCGTCTTGGAATGGTCAACAATATTTTATCACATTCATAGACGACTATTCCAGATATGGGTATCTATTTCTTATCCATGAGAAATCACAGTCTTTGGACGTATTCAAAAAATTTAAGGCCGAAGTTGAGTTACAACTCAACAAACGGATTATAAGTGTCAGGTCTGACCGTGGTGGTGAATACTATGGCAGATATGATGGATCAGGTGAACAACGTCCAGGACCGTTTGCAAAATACCTGGAGGAATGTGGAATCGTCCCACAATACACCATGCCAGGATCACCTAGCATGAATGGTGTATCTGAGAGACGAAACCGGACTCTTAAGGATATGGTAAGAAGTATGATCAGTCATTCTACTTTACCAGAGTCCCTCTGGGGTGAGGCTCTAAAGACAGCAACTTATATCTTAAATCGGGTGCCAATTAAAGCAGTTGTAAAAACACCTTATGAGCTTTGGGTTGGGCGAAAGCCTAGTCTAAAACATTTGCATGTGTGGGGGTGTCCTGCTGAGGCGAGGCCTTATAAACTTCATGAACGAAAATTGGACTCTAAAACCATTAGCAGCTACTTTATTGGCTATGCCGAACGATCACGGGGTTACAAGTTTTATGATCCCACAAATAGGTCAATATTTGAGACGGGAATTGCAACATTTTTTGAGGATGTTGAGTTTGGGGGGAGAAATCCAGTTAGAGACATTGTCTTTGAGGAGGAAGCAGGAGTAATCCCACTTCCTACTACTACTTTTGACCAATCACAGGTTCCTATACCTGTCATTGCTCGAGAAGTAATTTCGGATCCTCAACCAGACAATGTTGTTCAAGATAATATAGTTCAAACCCCCATTCAAGATGAGGTAATTGTTCCTGAGGAACAAACTCTACAACCTCAACCTCAAGAATCTGTGCCATTAAGGCGATCCACCAGAGAAAGGAGATTTGCACTTTCAGATGATTATATTGTATATCTCCAGGAACATGAGGTAGAAAATGGAATGTCGAAAGATGATCCAATCAACTTTCGTCAAGCCATGGAAAGTTCCAACTCTCATAAGTGGATAGAAGCCATGAATGAAGAATATAAGTCTATGCAAGACAATAAAGTTTGGGAACTTGTCTCATTACCAGTTGGTGCGAAGCCCGTAGGTTGTAAATGGATATTTAAAACCAAAAGGGATTCAAATGGTAATGTGGAGAGGTATAAGGCACGTCTTGTAGCCAAAGGCTTTACTCAAAAAGAAGGAATTGACTTTAAAGAAACTTTCTCTCCAGTTTCTTCGAAAGATTCTTTTAGGACAATTATGGCGCTTGTTGCATATTTTGATCTTGAGTTGCATCAGATGGATGTCAAAACAGCTTTTCTTAATGGTGACATTAAAGAAACAATTTATATGGTGCAGCCAGAAAACTTTGTGTCAGGAGACCCAAAGAATATGGTTTGCAAATTGACTAAATCCATCTATGGACTCAAACAAGCTTCTCGTCAGTGGTACTTCAAATTTCATCAAGTTCTCACTTCGTATGGTTTTGAAACTAATGTTGTTGATGAATGTATGTATCACAAGTTCAGTGGGAGTAAACACATATTTTTGGTTTTATATGTTGACGACATATTGCTTGTCACAAACGATATAAACTTATTGCATGACACCAAGAGATTTCTATCTAAGAATTTTGAAATGAAAGATCTTGGTGATGCTTCCTTTGTATTAGGAATCGAAATACTCCGAGATCGTTCTCGGGGTATTCTGGGATTATCACAAATGAGCTATATCGAAAAAGTACTCAATAGATTTGGCATGCAAAATTGTAAATCAGGTGAAACCCCGGTTGCTAAGGGAGACAAGTTTAGTCTCAGCCAATGCCCGAAGAACAGTCTTGAAATTCAAGAAATGCAGAAGATTCCTTATGCCTCGGCTGTAGGGAGTCTAATGTATGCTCAAGTATGTACGCGTCCGGATATTGCGTTTATAGTTGGCATGTTAGGCAGATATTTAAGTAATCCTGGCATGGATCATTGGAAAGCAGTCAAGTGTGTTATGCGATATTTACAGAGAACAAAGGAATATATGCTCACATATAGGAGATCGGATAAGTTAGAGGTCATTGGATATTCCGACTCCAATTTTGCTGGATGCCAAGACAGTAGGAAATCCACATCAGGCTATATTTATCTGTTAGCTGGCGGAGCAATTTCTTGGAGGTCTGCAAAGCAGACGCTCATAGCTTCATCCACCATGGCCGCAAAATTTGTAGCATGTTATGAGGCATCAAACCAAGGGATATGGCTGCGGAATTTTGTCACTGGGTTGCGTATTTTGGAAGGCACTGCAAGACCACTTAAGTTATATTGTGACAATAAGTCTGCAGTTTTATATTCCAATAACAACAGGAGCTCGACAAAATCAAAGCATATTGATATCAAGTTCCTAGTTGTAAAAGAAAGAGTGCAGAGTGGACAGATTTCCATAGAGCACATTGGGACAAACTCCATGATAGCAGATCCACTTACGAAGGGACTACCACCCAAGGTCTTTCATGAGCACACTGCTCAGATGGGTGTTGTTCTATTTGAGAACATTCTGGTTTAGTGGGAGTTTGTATTTATATTACTGCTTTATGTCAGCCTTGAGTTTTATCTATGTAATTAGATTAATTTCTGTAGAAATGAAATATTCAGTTTATTACACTCTGTTACGTATTGTGAAGTATTGATCTCAATAAAGTTAAGTAGGACCAGTTGGAAATAGGCATGTATGGATCACATCACATGTAATTTCCATGCTACGCATCCATGATTGATCTATGTCATTTAGCTGTATTAGTAAACGTGACCATTGGTGGATCGAGTTACGATTGATGTAACGAAGACCGTTTTGATCCTATATTAATATAGTTAATGGACAAGATTGTTTGGATACCCTCAAGTTATGATAACAAATTTCTGAGCTCACTAAAGTTAAGCACATTTTTCAGGATACATATGTGGTCCAGTGGGAGATTGTTAGATAATGTCTCAATGGGACCACATAATTAAATGTGGTGTTATCATTTATAAGAAGCCTACAATTTAAGTGATTCAATTTAGTTAATAGGCTTAAGGGTATATGTGTTATGGACCTAATGTGTAGATACTAGTTGTATAATTTCTATTTCTATGAGGGGCAGAAATAGAAATTAAAACATATTGGTTAAAATTGGTTTTCATTCCTTTTGAACTTCCACAACCTTTCAGTTTTGAAAACCAATTACAACCTTTAAAAGGTTATGGTCCCTATTCCTTCCCAAGTGGAAAAAAGAACACTGCCATTTTTCTAAATCCTCTCAAGGAGAAACATAAGGCACCAAAGGGGAAAGGATTAGAAGGCAATAACATAATCAATAACAAAGAGTTTATTGATAATCACGCTTCCGTTTAACCATTCATCAATGGATTCAGGTATGTCATTTTGTCTTGATTTCTTGATAATACACATGGTAAATGATCCAAAGTGTAAGGTTTATGTTCTGAAATTTATGTTGACACACACTACGTGTGTGAAACAATTGGATCAATCATGACAATTACTAATTGAAGTAGTTTGATACGATAGAATATGATATTGCTCCATAAGGATACTTGAAAAAATTATCTATTTTAAGGTCATATTTATTTGGATGGATTAAATTAGATATGGTTAACATTCCTAGCGCTATTAGTCTTATGATCATCAATCCCTTTAAATTGTCTATCATATCCAATGTTTGAATTGCTTATCAATTTTACAATTAAATCATATCCAATGTTTGAATTGCTTATCAATTTTACAATTAACTTAATTAGTCTGAATATTTTCTTAATCCTCTATTTTGTATCTCACCTCCTGTCTCAACTTCGACTTTCTTCAAATTAGTTTTTATTATTTCAAGAGTTTGTTGAGCTTCTTGTAGATCAATCTCACTATTTTCTCTGCATTATTTACTAAAACAGTGATCTCATTATTGTGTATTCTAGCAAAACCAACCATCAGAGCCATTGTTAACCATTGATTGTTAAGGTTTGGATAGACTATTAGTATTGATCTCTATTTTCCTTTGCCAAATATTAGATTATATATTTTGTTTAATTATTAGTCCAGTTCCAAGAAATAATATAGAAATAACAGATGAGAGTAACAATACTAGAAACCCAAAATATTTATTTAGAAAAAATATTGGATGATTGAGATGCAATCTCATTATACAAAATTAAATCTACACCCCCCAATACATTCTGAGTAAATTCTGAATTCTTTTTCTAAGACCTTATCTTTTCTATGGACAGGAGGTCCATGACTACCATAATTACCATAGCTTTTAAGGGCATGGGATCATGGCTCTATAATGGACACAATCTGACTTTGATCAACAACAAACAATCATGTTTATATCATGAGAGAGAGAGAGAGAGAGAGAGTCCATGAACATTTCCATGGAGGTGCAGGGTACACTAATATTATTTCCCCATTTCATTTCCCACTCTTTGAATCAACGTGGGGAGCTCTATCTCTGGTTTTTATTATCAAACGAACGTGAAGGCTACCACCCCTCCCTTCTCTCTCTCCTCCCCTCTCTCTCTCTAAACATTTATATATATATATATATATGCACACTATAGAGATCATCTATACATAATACTCAGAATCTGAGACACACTAATTGAGTCTCTGGAAACAAAACAAACAAAAAAGAAGGCATGGTGAGCATTGCTTCTTCTTCATTTGTCTTCCTCCTCCTAGCCTTGCTCAAGGCTACCATTGTAGTATTGGCGGGGTTCGACTACGGCGATGCACTCGACAAGAGCTTCATGTTTTTCGAGGCTCAAAGGTCTGGAAAATTACCGATGAATCAACGAGTTAAGTGGCGAGGCAATTCTGGACTGCGCGATGGCTTTCTTCAAGGAGTGAGTTCTCTCTCTCTCTAGATTACGTGTGTGCAGAATTAAATTACAGATACAATTCTTTCTGTAATTAAATTGTATGCACGAATTTTTGTACTGAAAATGATTATACTTAAACTGAGACCTCGTTTTACAAAAAAATGAACATAAAATTGTAAGAATAATCGATAATATATATGCGAAGGGTATAGTTAGTGTTCACGTCTCATTTTTTGAATTTTTTCTAAATATTCTTATAATAGTTACATGGGCAGTTATACTGTAATTTAGTGTTTTTTTTTTTTTTTTTTTTCAAATCTCTTAACTTTGGATTTTTCTTAATCTATTTTAATTTTCAAAATTTGAATTTAATCATACAATTTTTATTTTTTTTTTGTCTAAAACAAAATAATTATATACTCTAGTGTGTATATATACATGTATATGTGAAATTGTAATGCAATTGTTAGAGCAGATTTTTGTTGGGGAAATGCTCACCCAATCATTATCAGTTATTGTGTATGTGTACCTATCTATTTTGGTTATATTTACATGCTGATACACAAGAATATTTTTTCTAACAATTTTACATTTGTAGAGAAAATGGTTTGAGTATGATGGGAGACCAATCTCCGAGACTGTATCATTTGATATTTTTTTTGTAAATTAAAATGTTTAGATTTGTCTATTTTTTAACCCGTTAAATATATTGAGTAGATTTTTTTTGTTTAGATGTAATATTTAGTTTATGAGTAGATAAATAAAATCTTAATCATTTATTAACAAAAAGTAATAACATATAGATAGATAAAATCTAAACTATTAATTAACGAAAAGTATTGACTTGACAAACATTCATTATTTAGATTAGATTCGTCTCCAATGTATGTGTTGAAATGACAATTGTAATTGTCCTCTAAAAAAATGAAACGAATGTAGATGGAAGGTTTTTTTTTTTTTTTTTTTTTTGAAGAAATCAATATTTGAAATAAAAATCTGGACACTATAAGAAAATGTGACATAATTTCACAAACATATTTTAAATTATGTATTTTATATAATAGAATAGATATATGATGTGGGTTTGTGATTTTATATATGTATGTGTACTGAATATGCAGGTGGACTTGGTGGGAGGGTATTATGATGCAGGAGACCATGTCAAATTTGGGCTGCCAATGGCATATAGTGTGACAATGATGTCATGGGGAGCTATTGAGTTCAGGAGAGAGATTGTAGGACTCAACCAAATGGGTCACACCTTGGCTGCCATCAAATGGGGCACTGATTACTTCATTAAGGCTCACACTCAACCTAATGTTCTCTGGGGACAGGTACCCCCCTCATTTATATTATTTTCTTACTTATTTCTACTTCCTACTTTCTACTACCTTAATTAATTACATCAATTTTCTGAATTAGTTGGTTTTTTCTTTAAGTTTTCCTTCCTACCTCAACAGTGCTATGCCAATTCAATTGTTTGGTCAGCTGTTTCTAGCATTTCATAGTTCACACACACACACACGCATATATATACATTACTATTTATATTATTATGTAATGTGGACACTCAATTTGGTGTGAACATAAGTTTTGTCATGTATTCTTGATTTTTTATTCAAAATTGCCTTCAATATAAGTTCACTTATAACCATCATTTATCTTTACACATATTGCATGTGTGTACAACTGCTAATATATGTATATATTAGAAGGCCGTGTATGTATGTAAATGACGGTTGTAACTATCATTTGGAAGTAGGGAATTGAATGTAGAAGGAAGGGAAAATTTTGAAGAAATCGAAATTTGAAAAGAAAAAAATAAATAGACAATTGCATAAGAGTAATTTGGATAAGAGAAAATACATGACATAATTTCAAAATATATTATGAATTGGGCAATTCCATCACATTTTTTAATCAATAATGCTACAGATTTAGAAAATTATCTAGAAAAGTGAATCAATATTCATAGTCGGTGTGACTCACATTCCACTAATGTTAAATCTTTACGGTGCCCTCACTTTTTGGAGTAAAATTTAAATTACATTTTCATGGTTTATAATATTTTGTTTCTGAATTAACAGTTTTTTCTTTGTTTTTCCCTTTCCACCACAACCATGCATGCACAGAGAGAGAGAGAGAGGGGCATTCAATTGTTTGGTCACCTGTTTCTAACATTTAATAGTTCAAATATATATATATAATTGCATATATATATAAATTCATCAAGCTACAATATCCAATTACATATTTCTCATTTGTTTACATGAATCTGTTTGGGCCAAATTACTGGACTTGGGTTGGGCATTATTTGACACCATAAAGGAACCACTAGTAGGCCCACGGCCTGCTTACTCAATAATTACAGACTAACCCAAATCAATCTTTCATTTACCAACCATAATAATAGCATCCCTGGCCAAGGTCAAGCAATAATTTCATATGGTACATTATCTAAATTTTTTTACCTGCATGGGTTGCTCAGTAATTAAGGGAAAAATGGAAACTCCATTTAGAGTAATTTTTAGAGATTTAATAACCGTGATTTGTAGGTGATTGAGTGTATTCAGAATTTATTCGTGTCATGTACTGATTGACAAAGTGAGTAAATTGAAATTTTAAGTCATAAAAATAAAAATAAAAATCTTGTCTTTTCTTTTTCTCTTTGTTTCTTCTTCTTCTTCTTTTTTTTTTTTTTTTTTTTTTTTTTCCTTCTAATTTTGATAGCACATCAAATAAATTACCTTCTTGGGGATGCAAGGTTTTGCTTGTGTGCTCTAAAGTTTACAGCTTTAAGTCTTTTTTTTTTTTTAACAATAAGAGGATTAAATTTGCTTTTAAGGGCACTAAAAGTTGAGAACTGATTATTGTTGGAAATAAAGGTTTACATATTCAATGTATAGTTTATAGTTGCAACTGCCCTTCTAGCTACCAAGTTTATAATTAACTTTCTCAATTAATGGCATCTCTGAAACCTGAATTTCAGACCAAAAAAATAAAAAAATGTAAATCAGAAATTATTCGTAAGGTTTGAAGTTCTATAAAGAAATTACCAGTCATCTTTTAAGCATGTAAAGTTCCAAAGAAAATTACACATTTTGTATTTAATTTGATTACTATAATATTCATCATTTTGTAATGTTTTTTGTTCTATTTTTATTTTTATTTTTATTTTTTTGAAAATTAGAAACGAAAACTTTTTTTAGTACTTTTTTGTTTTTAAAAAAGTAGAATTGATTCAAAAAAAAAAAAAAAAAATTTAAAACTAGTTTTTTCAATCTCTCTTCACTCCCCACCATGTCGAGCCACCAACCACCACTAGTTGTGGGCTAACAACTCAATAGAGAACTCTGGCCATCCTCCAACGAACTTTGGCCAGCTCGAACGACACTATGGTTGTTTGTTTGACATTATCCTTTTTAGTGATTTTTTAATTTTTTTATAAAAAGATGGATAAAAAAAATAGAGAGAATAGATTGACTTTTTGTAGTGACTTTTCAGTTAATTTAGCCTGTTTCCAAACAAGGCTTTAGTCCACAACCAATCTCAAGCTAACAATCCTCTGGCAATTATCCTACGAACTTCAACTAGCTCCAATGACACTATGCCTACTAACTCCAGTGGCCACCTCCAAACACCTTGCACCGCTAGCCACCACCTCTGACAACTCACCAAATGTTATTTATTTTTATTTTTTTCAAATTATTTTCAAAACATTTGTGCACACTAAACAAATTTACAAAAATTATTTCCTATCAACAGAAAACGCGAAGCTGGCAACATTATCAAACGATTCTACATGCAGATAGCTATCAACAATTTTTGTGCACACATGCATATGACATGCTATAATGATGGTTTTGGGTGACTGAAACTGAATGAATTTCATGATCAGGTGGGGGATGGAGACTCTGATCACTATTGTTGGGAACGCGCCGAGGACATGACCACTCCCAGGACTGCTTACAGGCTTGATCCCTCTAATCCTGGCTCTGATCTAGCAGGTGAAACAGCTGCTGCTTTAGCCGCGGCATCTATTGCGTTCAAGCCTTACAATTCTTCCTACTCTAATCTTCTCTTAGTTCATGCCAAACAGGTGAGATTAAAATTATTACTTGTATACAATAAGTACATGTATAGAACAGCTAGAATTGAAAATCATGTGATTTTAACAGCAATTTGTTGTTGAATCTACTACTGCAGCTTTTCTCATTTGCCAACAGATTTAGGGGTTATTATGATGACTCCATCGCGTGTGCTAAGCAATTCTACACATCATCTGGTTATTCGGTTAGTTAATAAACATTAACTTTACATTAAATTTTGTGTGTCCGTAACATTACTGTTTACCTTTTACCTTTCATTGTGCTTAATATATTTCTTGCCAATTTCTATAATTAATGGTGAAGGATGAACTGTTATGGGCTGCTGCTTGGCTCTTCAGAGCAACCAATGATGAGCATTATTTGAAATATGTTGCTGATAATGCTGCCTCTATGGGTGGAACTGGTTGGGCTGTTAAAGAATTCTCTTGGGACAACAAATATGCCGGTGTCCAAATTCTCCTCTCAAAGGTAAAATACCCAATTGGTAACTGTTTTTGAAAACAGAAAATGAAAACAAAAACAAAATTATGGTATTTTGAGGTATGTGTAAGTAACATTTTGGAAGCTAAATGGATGTTGTAGGTGTTAATGGATGGAGGCGGTGGAGCTTACACTTCTGTCTTGAAGCAATATCAGGCCAAAGCTGATTTCTTTGCTTGTGCTTGTCTGCAAAAGAATGGTGGATACAATGTTGCCACTACTCCTGGTTAGTACCCCTAATTCTAATCTCTCTTGTTAGATGTGTGTGGTATAGCCCCATGTGAGAGTATTGTCCGCTATGGCTTAGCCTAATAGCTAGCCTCACGGGATTGAGAGTATTGTCCGCTATGGCTTAACCTAATAACTGGCTTCACGTGATTGTTCATTTAGACTCCAACCAAAAAGACATCTATTATAGAAGTGTCTTACACCGTCTTATAAATTCATCTTGAACATCATCTCCAACCGACACAACTATAACACTGATACCATGTTAGATACGCAACCCTACCCTCATCTAGAAGTTTTGTTCGTTATAGTCTAATTCAACCATCAACTTCAAGGGTTCGTCTCTTTAAGTTCTAATCCAAAAGACGTCTCCACATTGAAGGTGGCCAACACCATTTTATATGTCCATCATGGATATCATCCACAACAAATGCATGATTCGAACTTTGATACTATATAAACATGTGGTCTAACTTTCATCTAGAAGTATTGCCTAACTACGATCGCATCTAATATCAGAGGTATATCCTTTTTTAGCTCCAACTCAAAAGGCGATGCCTCCACAATCCACAATGAAGGTGTCTTATGCAGTTTTATAAATTTATCCTAAACATCGTTTGTAATTGATGTCGGATGCTAACACTCTAAATGACTATGAATGTAATACTAGAGATTTTTCTTAGGTATATTTCTAACAGAATTTAATGAATTACTTTTTGATGGTGATGTTACTCAGGTGGGTTAGTGTATGTGAGGGAATGGAACAACATGCAATATGCAGCATCAGCAGCATTCCTAGTAGCGGTATACTCTGATTACCTCTCTCAATCTCATGCTGTCCTCAAATGTCCAGATGCCCAACTTCAGCCTCAGGACCTCCTCAACTTTGCTAAATCACAGGCACGTTCACTACTCTTAACTCCATCTTCTTTTACAACAGTTCCATTACAAACATAAAACCCAATCACAGAATCACATATATATAGCTAAGATTTCAATGAGATCTAATGATTTTATCAAATCAAGAATTTTTCATCAAATCAAAATTGAACAAAATCTTTCAACAAATTTCCAATAAGTGATGAAATTGTTACAAGATGAAAGATTCGAGATGACTTTTTCACCAAAATTTTGGAATAATTTTTTTTATTTTTTTTTTTTGTTAAATTGATAGAATTTGATTATCAAATCAAACTCTTAGACTAAGACCTCGTTTGGGAACAAGCTAATTTAGTAACTTTTTAGCTATTTAGCTAAAATATAAGCTAAAAAAAACTAGTATGTTTGGGATGACTTTTTGGCTTTTTACGAAAAGATGTACAAAAAGTAGAGAGAAAAGAGAATCTTTGACTTTTTGGTTTGGATTGTTGGCTTTTTGGCTTTTTTAGTAACTTTTTGACTTTTTGGCTAAACGGGGCTGTCCCCAAACGAGGCCTAAATTCTTGAATCAGCTCCGATTCGTAGCTCGAATTCGGAGGCTCGAATTTGGCTCGAATTCGGAGCAGAGGAAGAAGAGAAGAAGAAGAAGGAGGGAGGAGGAGGAGGAGGAGGAGGACTGCAGGGGAGGGGGCCATAAAAATGGGGCTAGAGGAGGAGTTGGGGCTAGAGGCGGGGCTACAACGAGCTGCGGCGGGGCTGCGACAATCGGAGCTACTACGACGATCGGCGGCGTGCTACGACGATCGGCGGCGACAGGGGCCCTTCTCTCCTCTCCTCTCTCTCTCGCCTGTGTTGCCTGGTTCAACGAAGAAGAAGGAGAAAAGAAAGAAAGAAAGAAAGAAAAGGAAGAGAAAGAAAAAGAAAAAGAAAAAAATTCGAAACCCAAAACGACGTCGTTTTGGGTTTCAAGCGGAATTTGGGCCACGGAATTCGAGCTATCAGAAATTTTTCTTCTTGAATAAATTTGATGAAATTAAAAATAAAAAAAAACAATTGTGTATAAGTCATCGAGACAAACTAATAATTTAAATTAATTTTTTGAAAATTGAGTTTTTATTTTTGCGTTTTTGTTTTAATGATTTTTTTTAATATTTTAAGTAATTTTTTTATTTTTTAATAAATACACAACAATAATAAAAATGTATTAAATTTTTATATTTTATATTTGATGAATTTTTTCTCTGAGTCGGTGTGAAATTTATCTGAGTCAAACAAAATTTCTCTGAGTCGAATTTTCTCTGTAATAATGTTAAGAAACCTTAACTACTATAAAAATATTTTATATCTTTTATATTATAAAATCTTAATATTAAGAATCTTAAAAAAAATTCTATTTTTTAAAGTGTATCGAGGTTAACCGTATTTAAAAAATAATAAAATAAATAAAATTATTAAAAATATTAAATTTTTTGACTAAAAATAAATATTAAAAAAAAAACATATGAAAAATAAAAATTTAAAATTTTGAAAATCATTCAACTTCCCGGATTAGGTTTTTTGAAAAATATTTTTCAGAAAATTCTATTTTCTTATTTTTTGTATTTTTTTTATTGAATTTTTTAATATTTTAAGTAATTTTTTTTACTTTTTAGACATAACTAACATAATTATACTTAAAAAGTAAAAAATTTATGAAAAAAACTTTTTAAAAATTCACTAAATATCAAAGATACAAAAAAAAAAAAAAAGATAATTCAGTACATTTTTTATATTTTTATGTATTTTTTGATTTTTTTCACAAATTTTTTATTTTTTAGATATATTTAAATAAGATGCATATAAAAAAAAAATATCTAAAATTTTAAAAATATTTACTAAAAATAAAAATAAAAATAAAAAAACTAAAAAATTCAATTTTCAAAAAACTCACATTAAGTCCACTGATTTTAATTCCAAAGTGTGTGTATTAATTTTTGACAGGCCGATTACATGTTGGGGAAGAACCCAAAATCGATGAGCTACGTGGTAGGTTGCGGAGAATCGTATCCCCTCCACGTACACCACAGAGGAGCTTCAATTGCATCCATCTCAGTTCTTCACTCAGTGGTTCGATGCGTTGAAGGATTCGAGACATGGTATCATCGTCCTCAACCAAACCCTAACCTCATATACGGAGCACTAGTCGGAGGTCCTAACAAAAACGATGACTTCTTCGATGATCGATCCGATTACCAACAGTCTGAACCAACTCTCTCTGGCTCTGCTCCTCTCATTGGCCTCTTCTCCAAGCTATACAGCGTTTCTGGAAATTCAGGTGCCATTAATGTCATCTCATACCATTTTTAATTCTTCATCAGAAAATTTTGATTTTAATTTTTTTTTCTTGTCTTATACTAATTTTTTTTTTTTTTTTTTTTCAAACGGTATACTTTTTAAATTCATTTAATAAAATATTCATATAAAAAATTAAGATGATCGGATATTAATAATTATATGTTTGAATTAAATTTATATTATAAAAAAAAGAATGACTATTTTTCAAATTATGTTTCTCATTCATTTTTTATGATTTAAATATATAGTTACCGATATTTAATTTTCTTAATTTTTTTATAAATGTTCTACATTTATTCAATGAATCCTAAAAAATGAACGATTTAAATCACCAAAATTGATCTCAAAATAAGCCTACCAAGTCAAAACTCTCAATTTGAAATGAACTGGAGAAAAGCTAAACTCTTAAAATTTTGGATAAATTACCATCACACTTCTAAAAATTTACTAAAAATACAAATTATCTCCTATAATTTTAGAAATTATAAATATCTTTTGTCAGAATTTTTTATTTAATAAAAATAAAATAAAATTTCTAATTACTTTAATATATAACAATGAAATTATTTAAATTATTAATTAAAATATATTTTTCACATCATTAAAAATAATTGATTGATTTAATAATTTATTAATAAAATGAGTCATTTGTTATGTAATAAAAACTTAAAAAGGTGGGATGTAATGTCAAAAATAACAAAGACAATTTCTATTTTTTTTTGCAAATCTCAAAAAATGCATTTATAATTTACCCTTTAAATTTGACGAAAAATTTAATAAATTATCAACTTAATTAAAAAAAAAGTTGTTTTCCTTTAATTTAATAAATATTTGATGAAAAAATTAAAAATATATTTTAATTAAATTTAAATTTGATGAAACGACTGGACATCTAACAACATCCTGGCCTCATGTTTGCAGGTTCCTATCAACAAGTGTCTCCAAAGCCCCACCAAACAACACCAAGTGAGTGCTAAATTTGATATATTTGATATTGTTTATTTTTATATTTACATATTATTTTTATTAGTTTTAATTGATTTAATTTTACTGAATCTCAAAAATGATTGATCTAATTTATTCAAATAAAAATATTAGACATTCTAAATGTATTATCAAATATTTTAAAAGATATTATCAAACTTCATTTGATCTGCTAGATATAAGTGATTTGATCAAATATTTTATATATGCTCTCATTTAAATCTCATATGACCCACTTACTCTTTTATTTTATTTTTTGCAGCTTATTACCCCCAATCAACAACAGCACCCAATCTAAAACCAGGTCAGTACTCCAAACTAAGTCTTCTCCACAAGAGATTAATTGATTAACCTAATTTATTTTTATTTTTAGTGATTTTTTTTTAAACTTTGAGTAAAAAAATTTACCTTTTAGATCTATTTGTCTTTTGGCTTATTAACTTATTTAGATCACATCACCTATCTATTTTTCTATACATTTTTTCGTAATAAGTAAAAAAACTGACTTATAAGCTATACCCAAAACAAGAGTCTTAAAAATAAGCTAAATTTTGTCAAAATGTGTTGAAAATTGACTTATTTTTATCTTTACTAGATTTAAGGATTGTTTCAAAATTGAAAAAATAAAATAAAATAAGTCCACTTATAGGCTGCAACCAAAAGAACCCTTAAAAAAAGAGTTACATCTATTAAGTATTAACAACTTGCATTAGCTTGACAGCATAAACATGTTTGACATCTATTCTTTCTCAAACCTATGTTTAAAAGGACCGTTCTTAATGGGACCAATGATGAATTGCTAATTTGCAAAAATAATCACATGGATTCAGAGCACCACGTGGCCGTGTTCCTAATCAATGGTATTTAATGATTTGTCTACCATTTTTCTTATTTTTCGAACCATATAAGCATATATATTCCTCCTCTTACAGCAGTGTTAGGAATACAGATGAAACTAACAGAATAGGACCCTTTGGCTCACATTTGTATCGCATTACATGAATTTCATCTGTGCACTTAGAATTGGTCCTATCATTATTTAGCGGGCACATACTTAACACGGTGTTCTAGGAAAATAGAATAATAATAAATTTGATAAAAATAAAATGTTTTGCAGATACTCCTGCAGTTGAATTCTTTCACTCGATATCTGGTACATGGACAACTGGAAGAACAACTTACTATAGGCACAAGGTGATACTCAAGAATGTTTCTCAAAAACCAATCACAGATCTCAAGTTGACAATTGAAAACCTCTCTGGGTCTCTATGGGGTCTCTCCCCAACTCAAGAAAAGAACACCTATGAGCTTCCTCAATGGCTTGGAGTCTTGAAACCGGGCTCTGAATGCAGTTTTGTTTATGTTCAAGGCGGCCCTCAAGCTAAGGTATCGATTCAAAGTTACCACTAAGAGTACTTCAAGGGAGGAATCAATGATTCATGAGAAATTTCACAGTATATAGAGGAGGACTCTGCATTGATATATATATATGTATTTTTTAATTTATTGTTTTCATTTTCACCACTAAACGTCGTTTTTAAGTTTTAAGTAAACCTTATTTCCATTCCTCAATGGTTAAAAGTCTTGAAACCCAGTTGTAGAGTTTTGTTCATGTTCAAGGCGCCAAGTTATGGTACCCGTGCAAAGTTACCACTGAGAGTACTTAAAGAGAGGAATCAATGATTCATGAGAAATTTCTCACTATATGAAGACGGACTTTGTATTGATATATATTTATTTGATTATTTATCTCCACTTCCACCACTAAATGTTTTTTAGTTGTAACATTTATATTATACTTGCAAGCAAATTTGAAAGATTATTGGGCATGTTTTGTTACGTTTTCATTTTATCCGTTTTTCGTTTGCGCATTTTGTGTTTAAAATTTAAAAGCATCCATCTTCATATCGTACAAAAATAATTCTCTAAAATTCAACATTTTTGTATTTCCCACCATAACCTCATTAGTAAATTTGACTACTATTGCTAGTGATTGTGCATGTATCTGAAGTTTATCTTATAGGTATGTATTATTCAACCTAACGATCTGTAACACTAAACTTAATTTGTGTTATATGAGACAATAACGAAAAGTTTTGTTGTTGAACCAAATAGTTTTTTCAAATATAATAATATAAATATGGATCTCAAAATTAAATTTAAGGAATTTTACTGGGATCGATTATGATGAACTTAAAATAATTACTAATTATTTGAAAACCTAATAATCACTTGCAATACTTCATATATTTGTACAAAGATTAATAGAATATTATTCTTTTGCCTTAATCTACCTTTCCTCTCAGTTTATCCATCCCTCTATAATAACCAACTTTGTTCTTTTTTAATATAATTTAAACTCAGATGTTCTAATTTGTAATCAATAACCTTAATTTATTGCCAGACATTAAAATAAAATATCAAAAAAATGATACGACAATGTCCAACAAACATGTTCAAAAGTTTTAACAAATTATCAACATACAAATTAGGGTAAATTACAAATACATCCCTTGAGATTTGATTAAAATATGAATCACCCCCTGTGATTTTGCAAATTACATACCACCCCTTGAGGTTTCTAATTTCGTAACAAATTGTCCCTTTTATTAATAAATCATGAAGTCAATTAACAGTTTTTAATGATATTAGAAATATGTTTCAATTAATAATTTAGATAATTTTATTATTGTATTAGAGAGAAATTATGAATTCATTTTTTTAGTTAATTTTGTTAAATAAAAAATTCTGACATTGGGGTATTTGTAACTTTCGAAACCACAGGGAGCAATTTATACTTTAAACAAACCTCAGGGGGTGTATTTGTAATTTACCCTACAAATTATTAACAATGGAGTTATTTAGTGCAACTTATAAAAATATAGATTTTATTGTTTTGAAAATTTGTGCCAAAGTGTTTGATACAAACATGTTCAAAAATTTTAACAAATTATCAACATACAAATTATTGACAATGGAGCTATTTTGTGCAACTTATGAAAATACTAACTTTATTATTTTGAAAATTTATGTCGAAGTGTTTCATACAGCTTTTGTTTATAATTTATGAAGGGGAAAAACATAAATAAAAAAAATATGAAAAGTTGATTTTTATCTTCTACTTTTTTATTATAATTTTCTACTTTCTAATTATCAAATTTTCATTTGTTAAAAGTTGTACCAAACATGTCCAAATAAGCAAGTGTGTTTGGTTTCAGTTTTTTGAATTCAATTTTTTTTTAAATTTGAGTTTTTTGTTTATCGTATTTTTTGTTTTTTGTGAATATTTTCAAAATTTTAATTATTATTTTTTTATTTTTTTAAATGCATCTTACTTGGATGTATTTAAATAGTAAAATATTTGTGAAAAATATTTTAAAAATTAATAAATACACAAAAATACAAAAAAATGTATTGAATTTTCATTTTTTTTATATTTTTGGTATTTAGTGAATTTTTTTAAAGATTTTTTTTCACAAATATTATACTTTTTAAGTGTATTTATATTAGGTGTATCTAAAAATTAAAAAAATTGCTTAAAATATTAAAAAAATTCATTGAAAATAAAAATATATATAAAAAGCAAAAAAGTAGAATTTTCTAAAAAGTAAATTCTAAAAACTGAAACCAAACAAAGTGATTTTGTGGATGCTAAAAAATTCTCTGGTTCGATCACATCTTTAAAAATCCACAAGCCTAATAGAAATTTTTATGCATATCGTCCAAACTATTATTATGAAGGAAGACACAACAAACTCTTCACTTTACCATCAACAAACAAATTTTAGAATATATAATAGTGTACGAGCTCGAAATAATCTTTTCGTATAATCCTGTAGACTAAGTTTGCATTCCTCCAAATATCGTCGCTTTACTACCTAAAAATACACATGAGCTAAGATATTCAAACCATCCGCACCAAAATGCTCTGGGTGTCTAGAAATTTTGAAGACCAAGAAGCCCAAATACCGGGCTACAACATTAACTGGAATAAGGGAACAGCTAGTAAGGATAGTCCGGCTTCATCTTCTTTGCTACTTCAACACCTGCCGCACTAACCCTTGTTTTTTTGCTTTGGCAGATTTGAACCAACTTAAATCACATTATGCCTACATTGATCAAAACGACCTTCATGTCGCGTTTCGTTACTGCAGCCAAGATCGAACCGAGCTCCTAAACTTCGAGCCGACTCATCGTTATAGTGGTAATAAGAAGACTAAGGTCACAGACTTCCTCATTAAGCCATTGTTTAAGCCACGCCCAAATCTCCCCTAAATCAATCTTATTCCTCTTACTGAAGAGTAAGAGATAGCAAAAAAGCGAGTTGTCCAAGCCCTCACCATCAAGCAAACGTCTACCTCCAACGCCGAAGCGCAAACTGAACTAGATCCAGCCGGTCAAGCACGCGAGACCGTTGTCGCCCTCCCATCCGCCAGAGCTTCGTCATCTCGGCCCAGCAAGAGGCTCCATACTTTGGCCAGTCGGATGCAATGACTAATAGATGAGGAAGAAACCAAGCTGCATGAGGTCGAGCTCCCCGTAAATGAACAATCACAAGATGGCCACCGAGCGACCCCTTCTTCCCTTCCGGCGTGAACACCAGCTGTGTCTTTCAAGGGCCGAGCTGTGACTACGACAGATTCTGTTTGAGCCGAAAAAGACCACCTCCTGGATTTTAACTTGGCCAAGAGTGTTTGTCTGCCAGCTGATATGGAGCACCACGAACATTTGACCCAGCTGAAGGCGATACGGTCTGCTACGAAGTCACTAGTCTTGGTAATCCTGAATTCCACACCTTTTTGTCCTTTCCACTATCATGCCGCCCGGTTTAGCTAATTATTACATACGTTTTACAAGCCGTTCAGAAGAACCACATTGCCCATCAGCACATCTTGGAATTAAGGAAAGTGGCTAATGCGGCCATTGTTGATGGCAAGGCCAAAGAAGCCGAGCTAAAAGAGCTCCAAGCAAAGTTCGTCAAGTTGAGCACTGACCGCAATCACCTGCCTGAGTTACTTCGTGCAGCTGAAGCGGATAAGAAAAAGGCCCTGGCGGAGAAAAAAGACCGCTATTTGAGAGAGCCTGCTAAGTTAGAAATGGCTAAAAATATCGAAATAAAAGTCCTTGAGAAGAAGATGGAGGATGCTGTGGACCGCGGTTATGCTGAAGACGAGCAGTCCTACGTCCAGCAATGCGAGGCAACCAAGGATATCTTTTTTCAATACGGCTGGAAGGTTGCTGCAGAAAAACTCGGCCAAGCGCTTGATTCTGAGTTCTTCCTCAACCTTGCTCTCCACTTCATTCCAAGCTATATGGCGGCTTACGCCAACGCCGTGCAACAAAAGTTCCTTCAAGTGGAGGAGGATAGTCCGGTGTCTGTCGATGTTCCTTCGTTAACTAGCCATCTTGGTTAGGAGAACCTATTACTAGTTCGACCGGCAGGCTAAGCTAGGCCTGGTCGTCGAAGAAGGCATCACCGATCTGACACTGGACAGTGGTACTGAAGACGGTATTGAAACCAGTGCAAGTGCAAATGCCAAGCTGGATGACCTATTTGCCTGACCGTGATAAAAATGTGTTTTTTTTTCCTGTTTTTCTTTACTTTGTGATGTAACCGGGCTACGTTCAGTGTGTTTCTTCTGACATGTTCTACATCTTTTTAAATGCATGCTCTGCCAAACTAACTAACTCGGACATATCTGACTCTGTCAACCTTCTTTAGCCTAGATACCCATCTCGGCTAAAGTGTGTAAAAAAAATGTGTTGGTCACACCTGTCAACCTTCTTTGGCTGAGATAGCCATCTCACCCAAACAGTGCAAAAAAAATTGCTGGTCAAACCTGCCAACCTTCATTGGCCGAGATAACCATCTCGGTCAAAGAGTACAAAAAATTTGTTGGTCAAATTTGCCAACCTTCATTGGCCGAGATAACCATCTCGGTCAAAGAATACAAAATATTTTGTTGGTCAAACCTACCAACCTTCATTGGCCGAGATAACTATCTCGGTCAAAGAGTACAAAAAATTTATTGGTCAAACCTACCAATCTTCTTCAGCTTAGATACTCATCTTGGCTAAAGAGTGCAAAAAATTTGTTGGTGAACCTTCATTGCCCCCAGTTCGGCAAAGAGTACAAAAAATTTGTTGGTTAAACCTGCCAACTTTTTTTTAGCTTAGATACTCATCTCGGCTAAAGAGTACAAAAAATTTGTTGGTCAAACCTGCCAACCTTCATTGGCCGAGATAACCATTTCAATCAAAGAGTACAAAAAATTTGTTGGTTAAACCTGCCAACCTTCATTGGTCAAGATAACCATCTCGGTCAAATAGTACCAAAATTTTGTTGGTCAAACATGCCAATCTTCTTTAGCCTAAATACTCATCTCGACTAAAGAGTGCAAAAAATTTGTTTACAAACAAAATAAATACAAGAACTAAAAGAAATTGTGCCGAAAAATATGCCTACTTGTTTTATTGAATGTCAAAGAAAATTACAAGTGTAAAAAAGTTAAAAATAAAATATTTTGAAATTGGCCATGTTCCATGGCCTTGGGATAGCTCGGTCGTCCACGTCTTCAAGGTGGTAAGCTCCTTTTCCTGCTAAACCCATCACTTTGTATGGCTCCTCCTAGTTGGGTCTAAATTTGCAGTCCCCAGGCACCAAAGTGTTTCCATTACTTTGCGTAGCACCTAGTCTCCAATCTTGAATTGCCTTGGATGTACCGCCTTGTTGTATTTTCTGGACAGTTCCTGTTGATATGAGGCGATATGTACCAGTGCCTTTTCTCTTCTTTCTTCAGCAAGATCTAGCTCTAAGGCTATGTCCTCACTCACTGTGACAACCGTCACACACTGCCCAAAATTTTGAAAAGTCCCGCCATTTTGCCTCAATTACATATATAGCCCTTTAGCCTCAAATAGTCACTTCTACTGTTCATCTTCTAGCCCCCAAAACCATTGTAATCACAGCTCCAAACTTTCACTTGTTTGTATTCAAGCCCTGGTACTATCGTCTTCGTCATCAAATCGAACTCTCTACTATTGTTAGAACGCCATTTGCTGATCAGCGTCATATTCTCCACTCAAAAACCCGTAAGTTTCATGTCTTTTTTAACACTTCATATGATGCGCTACGTGTTCTTGGTTTTTCCATCATTATAAACCTATCGTAGTGATACTGCAATAGCATTTTCAGTATTATCGTGCACCACAATGAGCTTAAAACTGCTTTAGCTTCGCAAACCCCATACTATAGGAAGAATTCCCTCCAATTGGAACTGAAATTAGGCAAGAACACTGACTTTAATCCAAAATCGTAAACAAACCAGACTAAAAATCTGTTGATAGCCTTGCACATGAGTATAATCGAACTAGGGAGTTCTCCACAAACCGAGCTAAAAGCCCTTGCCCCTGGCCTAGACTGGGGTAAACCATAGCCTCATGCGAATTCAACCGAACTAGGAGCAACACCCTTCTCCTAACCGAGCTAAAACCTTGTCCTAAGTCAAGGTCGGGCTAAACCCTGGCCCTTTCTTTAGCCGAACTACACGTCGCACACACTCTCTTGACCAAGCAAACTATAAACTAATTTGCACTGTTGTCTTAGCTCGGTCACCACTTGGCCATAACACATTACATGTTTTTCACTGTGCAAACTTGACCAGGTTATTCAAGCACACATTCACTTGCCCCTTGGTGGCTCTGCTCGACCGAGTTATTCCTCGTTCAACGTTGAGCTAAGGAGCCGAACAAACTTATATTAAATTAAGGCCACCCTATGGACAAATACCGGTTTATGGTGAGCTCACCAGGTGCCATAGCTGAGTTCCGACAAGACTACAACATCCCTGATGATGTACACTTCGACCTGGCCGAGCTGGACATCACGCCTTAGAGCAAGCCCCGCTTCGTCCCGTTTACTCTGCTATCCATTGTAGAGGGCGGACTCCTGTTCCCAGTGCAACCCCTCATCTGCGAATTCCTTAAGCAAACCAAACTATGCCCCACCCAATTATTTACCAACACATACCGAATAATAAATGGCATCACCGAACTCAATCACCGTCTCAGCCTCAGCCTCGGATTGGACAAGCTATTTCACCAATATTCGCTGCACCAAAATGATGACGATTTGTGTCTATTACTTTAGAATCAGAAAAGACCAAGAGAAAATCGTCAAGAAAACACCAGAAAAAGACTTAAACGATGATGATTTTCTCTGAGTGTCTGGAAACTTTGAAGACTAAAAAGCCCAAATACCGGACTACAACATCAACTGGAATAAGGGAACGGCTGGTAAGGATAGTCCGGCTTCATCTTCTTTGCTACGTCAACTCCTACCGCACTAACCCTTGTTTTTTTGCTTTGGCAGATTTGAACTAACTTAAATCATATTATGCCTACGCCGATCAAAACGACCTTCGTGTCGCGTTTCGCTACTGCAGCCAAGATTGAACCGAGCTCCTAAACTTCGAGCCGACTTATCGTTATAGTGGTAAGATGAAGACTAAGGTCACAGACTTCCTTATTAAGCCAACGTTTAAGCCAGGCCCAAATCTCCCCTAAATCAATCTTATTCCTCTTACTGAAGAGCAAGAGATAGCAAAAAAGCGAGTTGTTCGAGCCCTCATCATCGAGCAGACGTCTACCTCCAACGCCGAGGCGCAGATCGAACTAGCTCTAGCCGGTCAAGCATGCGAGACCGTTGTCGCCCTCCCATCTACCAGTGCTTCGTCATCTTGGCCCAACAAGAGGCTCCGTACTTCGGCCAGTCAGATGCAACAACTAATAGATGAGGAAGAGACCAAGCTTCCTAAGGTCGAGCTCCCCGTAAATGAACAATCACAAGATGGCCACCGAGCTACCCCCTCTTCCCCTCCAACGTGAACACCAGTTGTGTCTTTCAAGGGCCGAGCTGTGACTATGGCGGATTCTGTTTGAGCCGAAAAAAACCACTTCCTAGATTTTAACTTGGCCAAGAGTGTTTGTCTGCCAGCTGATATGAAGCACCACGAACATTTGACCCAGCTAAAGGCGATACGGTCTACTACGAAGTCGCTAGTCTTGGTAATCCTGAATTCCACACCTTTTTGTCCTTTCCACTATCATGCCGCCCGGTTTAGCTAATTATTACATACGTTTTGTAAGCCGTTCAAAATAACCACATTGCCCATCAGCGCATCTTGGAATTAAGGAAAGTGGCTAAGGCGGCCATTGCTGATGGCAAGGCCAAAGAAGCCGAGCTAAAAGAGCTCCAAGCAAAGTTCGTCAAGCTGAGCACTGACTGTAATCACCTGGCCGAGTTACTTCGTGCCGCTATCTAAGCAAAAGGCCCTGGCGGAGAAAAAATACCGCTATCTAAGAGAGCTTGCTAAGTTAGAAATGGCTAAAAACGTCGAAATAAAAGTCCTTGAGAAGAAGATGAAGGATGCTGAGGACCGCGGTTATGCTGAAGACGAGCAATCCTACGTCCAGCAATGCGAGGCAGCCAAGGATATCTTCTTTCAATGCGGCTGGAAGATGGTTACAGAAAAACTCGGCCAAGCGCCTGATTTTGAGTTCTTCCTCAACCCTGCTCTCCACTTCATTCCAAGCTATATGGCGGCTTACGCCAACGCCGTGCAACAAAAGTTCCTTCAAGTGGAAGAGGATGGTCCGGTGTCTGTCGATGTTCCTTTGTTAACTGCCCATCTTGGTTAGGAGAACCTATTACTAGTTCGGCAGGCAGGCTGAGCTAGGCCTGGTTGTCGAAGAAGGCATCACCAATCTGACACTAGACGATGGTGGTAAAGGCCGTGTTGAAGCCAGTGCAAGTGCAAACGCCAAGCTGGATGACCTATTTGCTTGACCGTGCTAAAAATGTGTTTTTTTTTTCCTGTTTTTGTTTACTTTGTGATGTAACCGGGCTATATGCCCCTCATTTTGTAAGCACTTCTCTTATTAAAAAATTTCCAACTTTTTACACATTCAGTGTGTTTCTTCTAACATGTTCTACATCTCTTTAAATGTATGCTCTGCCAAACTAACTAACTTGGACATATCTAACTCTGCCAACCTTCTTTAGCCTAGATACCCATCTCGGCTAAAGTGTGCAAAAAAAATGTGTTGGTCACACCTGTCAACCTTCTTTGGCTAAGATAGCCATCTCGCCCAAACAGTGCAAAAAAAATTGTTGGTCAAACCTGCCAACCTTCATTGGCCGAGATAACCATCTCAGTCAAAGAGTACAAAAAATTTGTTGGTCAAATTTGTCAATCTTCATTGGCCAAGATAACCATCTTGGTCAAAGAATACAAAATATTTTGTTGGTCAAACCTGCCAACTTTCATTGGCCGAGATAACTATCTCGGTCAAAGAGTACAAAAAATTTGTTGGTCAAACCTACCAACCTTCTTTAGCTTAGATACTCATCTCAGCTAAAGAGTGCAATCATTGCCCCTAGTTCGGCAAAGAGTACAAAAAATTTGTTGGTTAAACTTGCCAACTTTTTTTTAGCCTAGATACTCATCTCGGCTAAAGAGTACAAAAAATTTGTTGGTCAAACCTACCAACCTTCATTGGCCAAGATAACCATTTCGGTCAAAGAGTACAAAAAAAATATTGGTTAAACCTGCCAACCTTCATTGGCCGAGATAACCATCTCGGTCAAATAGTACACCAATTTTCTTTAGCCTAGATACTCATCTCGACTAAAGAGTGCAAAAAAATTGTTTACAAACAAAATAAATACAAGAACTAAAAGAAATTGTGCCGAAAAATATGCCTACTTGTTTTATTGAATGTTAAAGAAAATTACAAGTGTAAAAAAGTTAAAAATAAAATACTTTGAAATTGGCCATGTTCCATGGCCTTGGGATAGCTCGGTCGTCCACGTCTTCGAGGTGGTATGCTCATTTTCCTGCTAAACTCATCACTTTGTATGGCTCCTCCTAGTTGGGTCCAAATTTGCAGTCCCCAGGCACCAAAGTGTTTCCATTACTTTGCGTAGCACCCAGTCTTCGATCTTGAATTGCCTTGGATGTACCGCCTTGTTGTATTTTCTGAACAGTTCCTGTTGATATGAGGCGATATGTACCAGTGCCTTTTCTCTTCTTTCTTCAGCAAGATCTAGCTCTAAGGATATGGCCTCTCCATTCAAATCCGGATTGAAATTTTTGCTTCTAATAGTGGGGAGGCCGATTTCCAAGGGGATTACTGCTTCTATTTCATAAGCCAAGGAAAAAGGCGTTTCGTCGGTTGACCACCTAGGTGTAGTTCAGTAAGCCCATAAGATGTGGGGAAGTTCATCAGCCCATTTTCCTTTCGCTTTTTCTAGCTTCTTTTTCAGACCATCTAAGACTACTTTGTTGGAGGCTTCGGCCTAGCCATTAGCTTGAGGGTATGTCAGCGTGGAGTTGTAGAATTTGGCGTGGAGTTATAGAATTCTATCTTATGTTCTCGTAAAAACCCCTAAAGATTCTTCCATCAAATTGGGTGCTATTGTCAGATATCAAGGCCTTAGGAATTCCAAACCGAGTGTTCTGCCATACAAACTTCTTGAAGTCTTTTTCTTTGATAGATGCAAGCACCTTTGCCTCCACCCACTTTGTGAAGTAGTCTGTTGCCGCAATAAAGAAGTTTTTGTTGCCCGGCACAGTTGGGAGTGATCCCACTATGTCCAAGCCCCACATTGCAAAAGACCAAGGGCTGGTCAAAGGTAGGAGCTCTCTAGCTGGTTGATGGATTTGATGCGCAAACTTCTGACATTTTTCGTATTTCTTGACATACTTCTCTACGACTGCTTGCATGTATGGCTACCAATACCCCTGTAACATAGCTTGGTAGGCCAGAGATCTCCTTCCTTGGTGAATTCCACAAATGCCCTCGTAGATTTCGAACAAGAATGCCTCGACCTTGGTAGGATGGACACACTTTAAGTATAGTCATGTGAAAGATTTTTTGTACAATGCTAGAGATGGGGAGAGCCAAAATTGTTGTGACTTGACCTTGATCTTGTTGGCCTCCTTTTTTTTCTTCTGGCAAAATGCCATCTTTTAAGAACACCACGATAGGGTCTATCCAAGAGGGACCTAGCTCGGTATAGCATACTTCTGCCGTTTCAGGTTCCTCAATGCTCGGTCTAGGCAGGAAGTCTACTAGAAGTGTGTGCGGGATAGATGTGTCGACCATCGATGAAAAATCGGCCAGTTCATCTGCTTTGCTATTTTTTTCTCAGCTAATTTGCTCTATCCTCACGACTTTGAACTTCATGATCTCATTTCTGACCAATTCTTGGTACTTGGCCATTCTATCATCCTTCGCTTCATAATTGCCAAAAATTTGGTTGACTACTAGTTGGGAGTCGCTGTACACTATCAGCTCAGTGGCCTTTATTTGGCAGGCTGACTTCAAATCGGCTAACAATGCTTCGTACTCCACTTCATTATTGGATGCTGGAAAATTGAGATTGATGGCTTGTTTAATGGTCAAGCCGTCTGATAAGATGAGGACTATCCCAAGTCTAACCCCGTGTCTGTTAGATGCTCCATCCACAAAGAGCTTCCACATTTCTCCTACGAATAGCTTCCAGCAAGTGAAAGGATCTGAGGACGCTTTAGGATCAGGGACGCCTTCCTCCAAGTTTTTGTCCGTCGTTAGGTTTTTATCCTCACTGTCTAACTGCCTTAGCATTCTACTTTCAGGCACGTCCTTACTTGTATTTGTACGGCTTGCTCCTTCCCTCATAGTGATGAGCTGTTGGCACTAGTGGACGACGCAGCCACTGTAAAGCTAAGTAGTTCACTGCACAATTGAACGACTTGCAGTGGGGGCTACGCTATTCCCGCTGCACTTTCCCTCCTTTCTTCGGTTACATCAGTCAAATCAACCGAGCAAACATAATGACTTCCTGAAGTAAATTCGGCCACAAAGTCTACCAAAGCTTGGGCTTTTATCACGGTTCTCAATTGGAACTTGATGTCGAATTGTCCTAATTCTACGGCCCATTTCAATATTTGCCCAGAAAAGTCTGTCATTTCAAACAAGGCCTTTAAGGGAAAGGCTATTAAGACGATCACGGTGTGGGCATGGAAGTAGTACGACAATTTTCTTGAAGCCACCATCAAAGCTAAGGCCAACTTCTCTAGTGGCAAGTACCTCATTTCGATGCCCAACAATGTCTTGCTTACATAAAAGATAGGCAAGTGCTGTATTCCCTCGGCGCATGCCAACACTGCGCTAATGGTATGTTGGGAAACTGCCAAGTATAGAAAAAGTTTCTCTCTTAGTACTGGGGTTGCCAACAGTGGCAGAGAGGTCATGTATTCTTTTAAGCTTTCCAAAGCTCGGTCATATTCGTCATCCTACTCAAACTTGGCCTTAAGTGCTTGAAAGAAGAGTCGACACCTATCTGACCACCGACTTATGAATCGGTTGAGCGCGGCTGCTAGGCCTGTGATGTAACGCCCTAAAATAATTGCAATATACCATCCAAAATGATAAATAAATAACAACATAAATTAGAATACAATATCCTTTCATTACATAAGATACAATTGTACAAAAGAGGTGACACATGCAATATACATTCATAAATAGTACATCCTGAATCTACAGCATGTGTTACGAAACAGTAAAAAGAAAATAAAAGAAACAGATAATCATATGCCCTAAAGGCTTACATCTTTCCAAATAAAGGCTTGGTGTGACAACCGTCTCCTGACTTTCGTAAATTAATTATATTAATTATATGCTTATTGCTAATCATGTGATTATGTACTATGTGAGTTATGTGCCATATGATAGATGCTTGCATTGATTGGTATTGTAGTGTTATTGTGAACAGATATGTAGCGTTATGGATTTAACCTGTCTGAATCACTAATTTTACCAAGTTAAAATTTACTAATAGAATATGAAATTAGAGCCTAACTCATATTAAGAAAATTAAAACTAGTTTGATTTAAGTCATAAATGTTAGAGATTAGTTTAATTTCAATGAGTTTGATTTTAATTAATTTATTGGTCAAATTCATTCAAGCTTGAGTGGTATAAACTAGTTCAATGTTGTGCTGGCTATATTGAATTAGAAAATATTATATACAAGGGACTAAAGTCAAGAATTTAAAAAAAAAAAAAAGAAAAAGAAAAAGAAGGTGAAAGAAAGTGCTCAATATAGAAGAGAAGTGGTAGGCTTTGGTTGAGTCTCATGCATGTTATACGTAGAAAGAGAAAAGAAGAGAAGAAAAGAATAGGAAAAGGAAGAATATTGAAGAAGAATACTTAGCTCTTCACAATTCTCCAAGTTAAGGTAAGATTTTCATTCAAACTTTCTTGAAATTAACTTCCCACACTCATTATCATCTAAGACAAAGGGTCAATTAGGATGAATTCATGGTTAAATTGGGAGTTTTATTGTAGAAATGGACAAACTAGAACATACAAGTTAAGTTAGGAAAGAATTGAAGGGAATTGGACTTAAATCTAACATACATGGCATGAATTCATGGTAGTTTATTTATATATACATTTTCTTTCATGAACTTCATGAATTTCCTAAATTTTAAAGAGCTTTCATTATGAAGTTTGGACTTAGAAGTTTGGAACACATGGTCCATAGTTTATCCTAGTTTTGGAGTTTTGATCAACCAATTGGAAGAATTAATTCTAGTTTTGGGCATGCATGATTTCATTGTGTTCACACTCATTTCTTTTGCATGGGTTTTGTAGTTTGAAAGGAAATTCCATGGGATGTAAAGTCTTAAGGCTCAAACATGTATATCTATGTATATACATTTCATTTCAAAATTTTACTTGGTTTTCATGGGAAAACTTGAGTTGAATTAAAGTCATACATTGTGTTTGATGTTAGACTTTGTAAGTCCAATTTATTCTTATGGATTTTGGGTTGAATTGTATGAAAATGAGCTTAATTTTACAAAGAAACTCACTGCTCAAACAGAGCAGTTTTCGGACTAGTTATGTGGCACCGCCGCACGTGCGGCCTAAGGCTCCGTACGTGTGGAAAATAGGACAATTTTGGGAGAGCATTCTACTTAAATTGCAGGTACGGGAGGCAAGTGTGGAGGTGTCCCCGCACGTGTAGCAAGGACCCCCATACGTGCGGCAATTAGGGTAGTCTGGGTTTTGTTTTTCACTCATTGTAACAAGCCTGCGAGGGACCTCGCTACAGCTCGGACTCGATTTGTTGTCACGGTTCTTAATCTTGAACCAAAGAGTCCAAATCCGGCAAATCGTTTTGAGAAAACAGATTTTTAGAAGAGAAGTGCCAAACATGGACTGCTTTGCCAGATACAAAGTCGCCACCTAAATATTTTTTAATGGGGGAATTTAGGAAACCCTGACTCGGTGCCAAAGGCCACGTGTCTGTCATCACCAAAGTTGCCTCGGCTCGGGAACTTGGGTACGATTGGGGAATGTCACTTCGTGAGCACCCCCGCTCGCCCGATCAAAGATCGGCCTCTACTAATCATGATATCTAGTTTTGAAAACATTGTGCGTTCTTATTCCGGTTATTAGCCTAAATTTACTATGTGATGCGCACAGCATACAAGTATAGACCGGGTCGCCTGAATTGGAACAAAACATTTCATGTTTGTTTTTTTGCTACTCGCAAGTAGGCTTAAAATGCAGATTTTGCCACCCTCAGGTGGGCTTAGAAAAAGATGGTTTTGCCACTATCTAATGGGCTTAAAACTCACAGTCAATGCATTTGTTCCAATCCAAATAACCCAACCTTCACCCTCAGGCATTCAGGCAGTTATATCACATAAGCACATAACCTCATAGTAAGCATGCTATCATGGCAGTCACTCACACGCATGCAAGGATGCTAAAGCATAAAACTTACCGAGTACTCCAAGCCAAAACAGAAGCTAATTAGAAATCCATGCATGATCCTAATTATACAGAAATGCCTAATGCAACACATGCAAAAATGCAACTATAGCAGGCTCGGCTATTCTAAACATGGCATATAAGATGCAACAGTTAACAAGTATTCAATTTGGAATTGAAATACAGATGCAGTTAGTATGGTGCGCCGAGCCCGGCGCATGCAAAACAGATGAATGATGCAAACATGCTATCATACTGTATGCTAATTGAAACATGCCCTAATCTAACCATCATAAGCTGGTAAATAAAAGGGAGAAAGACGTGGGGTTGGAAGACATACATCACACACACGCACACTTATTACAACATTGCCCTCGCGCGGAGGGTCCGAAAGAATAATATACAGTCCCAAATGAATAAATAATACAGTCCCGAATAAATACAAAATCCTAATTAATTTACAAATTAATCTAGGAAAGCTATAAACTGGCATGCAAGCCAGGGACTGCCTCGACTCTGATGAATGATGTATGTTTGGGCTGCCTTGCGCGAAAATCCACTGGAATGCCCCAATTAGCCTCTGTTTGTAATTGTTCTTGGAAAGCGCGCCAAGTCCCGGAAGGCTACTAATTCTTGAGTTGCTGCAACAGAGAGCAGGAAAGGGGCATAGCAATGTATTTTCACATATGTATGCATGCCTCGATCCTCGTGCCACCAATCACGCATATCGATGCATGATGGCCGAGGAGTCGAATTGCACAACTCAATATGGAATGAATGCACAGGAAAACACAACAAAACCTAAACTCCATCATGGATAATCCGGAGTGTCGGTGACTGGGAATTGAGACACGTTCCGTCACTCGAAGTACGAAACGTCCCTCGTTTCCCGTGCTCGGGCTAACTCCTACCCCAAACACAATGCAATATGCATGACATGCATGAATGCAACTAACATACAACCTAGCATGCACAATGCTATGAAATGGCATACACGATGCACGAGATGACATGGCATACACAATGCACTAACATACAACCTAGCATACGCAATACTATGAAATGAAATGGCATACGCAATGCATAATGGACTTACACCAACACAAGTGGACCTCAGCCACACTCACATAGGAGGCCATTAAATGAAAATGAGACACTCGAGATGCGTGCACGCGTGCACGCAAACCGAGGACCGAACCCAAGGCACAAATGCCACTCTAACAAGGCATGGCAAAGCATGGAACATGGCATGCAAACAAGCAAATTTCAGTAGCAAAATATGATGCAAAACAGCCCCGAATCATGGAAACATGGCACCCGATGCGTGGAATGATCCTGAAATGCAAAACTCGGTACATGAAATGGCTTACAGCTATACAAAGCATGCATTATTTAAACATGAGACCTAAAGACAGAATCAAGACAGTCCTAAAATAAGCATATTTACAGTTTTAAGCAAGGCCAAACAGTGAGTAAAAATAGGCCTAAGTTAGCATGCAAAAATAGGCCAAAAGGGGGACAAAGAAGCAAGTGACAACTTATGGCCCTAAATGGCCAAGATCCCTTCAACAAAGTTGAAGAGGGACTCAAAAAATGGTACTTTACAGTTGATGACCAAACCCAAAACAGTGCACATGCAAGCTTAAAATACTATGCAAAATAAGGCCAAAAGAGAGTATATACACAAAGAGCAAAAAGGAAGTCTCAAACAACAAAAGACCCTTAATCAAACATGAAGAGGGGGTCAAAATAATGCTATTTACAGTTCGGACCAGAGCCCAAAAAAACAAGCACAATGGGCTAACAAAACATGCAAAAATGAAGCCAAGAGAGGGGTAAAGAGGCAAGTGGAAAATGGAAGCCACAAACAATGATGAGCCCTTAAACAATGTTGAAGAAGGGCTGAAAATAAGCTTCTTTACAGTTTGGACTAGAGCTCAAAACAGTTTACATATAGGCCTAAAATAATATGCAAGAAAATGGCATACAAAGGAGGTAACGAAGCAAGTGGCAGTAAGAGATCTCAAACAGCAAAAGGTCCTTAATCAAATATGAAAAGGACCTCAAAATATGACTATCTCAAGTTCGGATCGGAGCCCAAAAATGCAGAATGAAGGTTCGAGAGCCAAAACACGCAGTTCGGGGCCCCGAAAGTGGGCTGTTAGGCACCGGAAGTGGTGTCCGACCACGAAGTTGGTCTCTCGGACCACAGTGTCCCTCAAAAGGGAGGAAATAAGGTATGTACCAAAAACTGGAACAAACGGAGGTGGTTAAGCGGTCTCGAACCGAGGCACACGGCCGACAGCTCCGAAAAATCGGGAACCAGGCTCCAAACGGGGAAAATGGCCTACGACCATGAAACGTAGCCTACGGCCACTGAGAGATGGTCTACGAGACCTCTCCCTCCCTTTGGGAAGAGAAAACGGAGAAAACAAAGCCTGGTTCGTAAACCGAGGCAAGGCACAAAAGAGTCCGGAAGTCCGGGGGCAAGGCTCGCAGCCGAGACTCTGGAACCTCTGAACGAGCACGATATACAATATCACCAAGCGCTCAATCAGTGACGTCTGAGTCTTAAGGTCGGTCAAAAATGGGGTGTCTACACTCATCTTTTCCACCTTTTGGGCCTTCGTTTGCATGGTTTTAAAGTATTTTCATAATCATTTGCATCTCATGAGTGCATTAGAATGAATAAATGAAAATTAGAACCGAACGAGTGTAGATGAATAGTAATTGAGTGAGTAAATAATCGAATTAATGGTATTGACCAAGGATTGAATGTAATTGTATCATTGTGCTTGACTTTATTTGCTTAGGTTGGACGCCGAACCAATAGTGCGTGTATCGAGAAGCCCACTGTAAGTAACAATGTTGTAAAGATATGTTCAAATTGTATTTATTTTCTGAATGATAAATTATATCGTTTCTAAACGGTTACTTTTATCGATTGAATGATGATCCTCTTTTGAATTGTATTCATGGCATCCATAGCTTATTGTTATTGTTATTGTTATTGATATCGCTATTGTTACAGAGATCTCTGTCAGTTCCAAATCTTGGAACTATTGTTATTGTTTGATGGCCATCAATTGATTGTTCGGTCTTTATGACCTATTGTATTGTATTGTTGTTATGGGATGTACCACGTATGACTTATATGAATATGAATACGATTGAAAATGATTGATTGAATCGAATGATTGAACGATTAATTGACAAAAGATAATGATTGAAGTTGATTGTTTCAAAGACCGTAAGGACATCATTGTTAACCTCTTTACACATTTGTTATTCACCAGGTTTTAGCTCACAGTTTATTATATATATGTAGGTGGCCAGGCATCGGATCAAAGCTAGAGGCGTCGACCCGAACCCTTGGTTTTGTCAAGCCAGCTATTGTACCTCATTACGAGGTTCCGAACTAGCATGTGTCATGGCTTTTTGGGTGGTTCAATTTCCCTTTTTTTTTTTTAAGTATGTTAAGTGAAGAGAATGTTTTAAGACTATTGTCAATGCTGTTTTTGATGATGTGATTAATTTCCTGACTTGTATTTTGCCTTGTATATATATATGTGTGTGTGTGTGTGTGTGTGTGTGTTTATGGACATGAATTGTTTTGGATATGGCTATGCATATGAAAGTTTATTTTCATTCAGGTCCTCACAAGTCATTGACATTATCTTATTATTGATTGGTTTCTGCCAGTCCTATATCATGTATTATTGTCATTATTATTAATCAGGCCTTTGGTAATCACGGATTACTGGCCGATTATGATGCTAAACCTATAGGGGCGGGTTTGGGTTGTGACAAAGTGGTATCAAAGCACGAGTTATACCGCACACACGAGTCCAAATGAGCTATACAATGTCTTAGAAAAGCAATTAGGGCATTGCATGAGCATAAATAAGTGTGTATGGATATGATATGCATATATGAACTAACATACATGAATATGAAACCATCTTTCCTATGTTTATTATTACCATGTTTTATATAGTGGAATGGAGAATGCAACGAATATAGATGAAACTGAATCATTCGAAACAAGAATTGTGATTGGAAAGAATGGTTAAATTGTTAACACAAGCTCTAAGACAACAACAGAACCAACAACCCCCACCTCCTCCTCCACTACCAGTGCAGCCTGAACCAAATGCCAATGATGATGTGATTGATTTAACATAGAAGTTTAATAAAATGAAGCCACCGACATTGCAGGGAGGATTGGAACCACTAAAAGCTGAGGCCTGGATCCTCGAAATTGAAGAACTATTTGAAGTGTTTCCGTGTTCTGAGGCACAAAAAAGTGTTGTTGGCTACCTTTACTCTATAAGAGGAAGCAAGACGATGGTGGATGCTTGTGCGTGAAGATAATAATGCAATGGTTTGGGCTTAATTCAAGGAAGCATTCTATGATAAATACTTTCCTCAATGTGTTCGTGACCGAAAAGTGACCGAGTTTGAACAATTGAAGTAGGGTACCATGTTAGTAGCAAAATTTAAAGCTAAGTTCACCGAGCTCACTTACTATGCACCACACATGGTAGACACTGATTATAAAAAGGCTAGAAAGTTTGAGGGTGGAATTAACGTAGAGATAGTTGATCGGATTAATGTCTTGAAATTACTCAAGTATGTGGATGTATTAGACCAGGCTATCATAGCCGAAACAAATGTTGCAGCATTGAAACAAGCTAAGATGCCGGTGACTGAATGGCGGGGTAAGAGACAGTTTTAATTTCAAAAAGGGCCAGAACAACTCATTGAATAAAAAGAAAAATACAAGGTCAACAAGTAGTTCTAGCCAAGGCAACAATTCTATACCGCCTTGTTCAGAATGCAGCAAAAGAGACAAAGGGGTTCATTATAAAATTTTCGGGGCATGTTATAAGTGTGGCAAGGTGGGCCACATAGTTAAAGATTGTCCTCTCGCATCTCAAAACTTTACTAGACTTGTAGTAAGTACTACAGCATCAACTACTACACCAAAGTCCAATCCTAAAGCTACCGGAAAAGAAACTTTGAGGCAAGGCCAGGTGTTTGCACTTGTACCAGGGGATGTGCAGAACACCGAGACGGTGGTGTCAGGTATACTCCCTATTTGTGCTCAAAATACTTATGTTCTGATTAATTTAGGGTCTATACACTCATTTGTCTCCCATGCTTTTTCACGAAAATTAAATAGACCACTAGAACCCATGAACTATTTATTAGCTGTATTTTCACCTGCTGGGGGGTCTATGATTTGTGCTTTTGTGTATCCTGCATGTGAGATTGTTATTGGGGATGTGCTTTTATATGTTGATTTGTTATCTCTAAATCTTGATCATTTTGACGTAATTTGGGGAATGGATTGGTTAACCAAATATCATGCCTCCATTGATTGTATAACAAAATAAGTTGTTTTTTGTCCACCTGGATTGCTCGAATTTGTATTTAACGGAGTTAGTGTAGTACCCCCCCCCCTTATACTTGATTTCATCTATGAAAGCATTCAAATTGATTAAAAATGGGTGTAAAAGGTGTTTATGTTGCATATTAACTGTGCCTGCTGATACTCAAGCTAATGTGGATAGTATTCCTATAGTCAAAGAATTCCCAGATGTTTTTTCAGATGATTTGCCAGGGGATCTGATTGACAGGCAGATTGAGTTCACTATTGAGGTGATACCGAGTACACAGCCAATTTCCAAAGCTCCGTACAGAATGACACCTATTGAATTGAAAGAGTTGAAAATCCAGTTACAAGAATTGTTGGACAAAAAGTTTATCCGGTCTAGTACATCACTGTGGGGCACTCCGGTCTTATTTGTGAAAAAGAAGGACGGTTCATTACGGCTTTGCATTGATTACCGTGAGCTGAATAAGGTGACAGTGAAAAAAAAGTACCAGTTGCCTCGCATTGATGATTTGTTTGACCAACTGCAAGGTGCTCAAGTCTTTTCTAAGATTGACCTTAGATCTGGATACCACCAATTGAAAGCCAAAGCTGAGGACATTGAAAAGACTGCTTTCCGAACAAGGTACGGACATTATGAATTTCTTGTTATGCCTTTCGGAGTTACTAATGCGCCTGCTGCATTACAGAATTTTCAAACAATTCCTCAATGAGTTTGTGATTGTATTTATAGATAATATTTTGATTTATTTCAAGAGCAAAGAGGAACATGAACATCATCTAAGAATTTCCTTGCAAACTTTAAGAGAGAAGAAATTATATACAAAATAGACAAAGTGTGAATTCTGGCTTGATAGTGTTATGTTTTGGGGGCATGTAATTAATAAAGATGGCATTTCAATTGACCCACAGCAGATTGAAGCAATAGTGAATTGGCCTAAACCTACCAATGTTATTGAAGTCCGTAGTTTCTTGGGTTTGACCGAATACTACCGATGATTTGTGAAAGATTTTTCCAAAATTGCTTTGCCTTTGACTTAGTTGACTCAGAAAAGGGTACCATTTGACTAGACCAAGTAGAGAGAATCAGCCTTTCAAGAATTGAAGACTCGACTAGTGACTGCACTGATTATCACCTTACCCTCAGGTATTTATGGATTTACTATTTTTAATGATGCTTCTTATAAGGGTTTGAGATGTGTATTGATGCAGAATGGGAAAGTGATAGCATATGCTTCCCGACAACTGAGGCCACACGAAAAGAACTATCCGACTCATGATTTGGAACTTGCCGCAGTAGTATTTGCATTGAAAATTTGGCGTCACTACTTGTATGGGGCAACATGTGAGGCTTATACTAATCACAAGAGCTTAAAATATTTCTTTACCCATAAAGAGTTGAACATAAGACAACGAAGATAGCTGGAATTGATAAAAGATTATGACTTGCAAATTCTGTATCATCTAGGGAAAGCTAGCACTATTACCGATGCAGTTAGTTAGAAATCAATTGGGAATTTGGCTTGTTTACTTACCAGGCAAAAAGAATTGCTACACGACCTTGAGAAATTTGGAGTTTACATTGTTTTGCGCGAGCAATGTGGGACCTTAGCTGCGATCACCGCCCAACCGGCACTTATTAAGGAAATTAAAGAAAGACAACAACAAGATGAATTTTTGAAGAAGATCATTGACGAACGAGAATCCAAACCAAGGCCGGACTTTTTTTTCGAAAATGGTGTATTGAAATTTCATCTACACCAAATGATCTCGAATTGAAAAAGCGAGTTTTGCAAGAAGCCCACAGTTCAAAACTTTCTATCCACCCAGGGAATACAAAAATATACCAAGACTTGAAGCTTACTTTCTGGTGGTCGGGAATGAAGAAAGAAATTGCTAAGTTTGTGTTAAAATGCCTACATTGCCAACAAGTCAAAGCCGAGCATCAACGACCTGCAGGACTGCTTCAACCACTGCCAATACCGGAATGGAAATTAGAGCATATTACCATGGCTTTTATTGTTGGACTACCTCGCTCCAATAGAGGTATGGATTCAATTTGGGTAATTGTTGATCATTTGACTAAGTCTACTCATTTCTTACTTGTCAAAACAATTTATAATGCGGATAAGTTGGCTACAATTTACATTAATGAGATTGTTAGATAGCATGGAGTGCCTGTGTCCATTGTTTCTGATAGAGACTCGAAATTCACATCAAGATTTTGGCAAAGTTTATAAACAGCATTGGGTACTGAATTGAGATTGAGCAGTGCATACCATCCACAGACAGATGGCCAATCAGAAAGAACAATCCAAACTCTAGAGGACATGTTGCGTATGTGTGTGCTTGATTTTCAAGGGAATTGGGAAACTCACTTGCCTCTAGCTGAATTTGCCTACAATAACAGTTTCCATTCAAGTATTGGTATGGCGCCTTTCGAGGCTTTATATGGCAAGAAATGTCGGTCTTCTATTTGTTGGGCAGAAATTGGGGACAGGCCTTTACTTGGGCCTGAGATTGTACGTGAAACAACGGAAAATGTGAAATTGATCAATAAAGATTGAAAACTGCACAAAGCCAACAGAAAAGCTATACAGATGTCCGAAGGCGAGACAGGGAATACGAAGTAGGTGATCATGTTTTTATTAAGGTGACACTAATGAAAAGGCAGACTCACATTGCAAGTTAGCACCAAGATATGTTGGGCTGTATGAAATCATTGAAGAGATTAATCCAGCGACATATCAAGTAGCACTTCCTGCCGAAATGGAACATATGCATAATATCTTTCTTGTTTTGATGTTGTGGGATTATCTTCAGGATCCTTTCCATGTTATTGAACCCACTCATGTGGTGTTAAGTGATGATTATACATATAAAGAAAAGCCTATATAGATTGTAAATAGACGAATCAAGAAGTTGAGAAATAAAGAACTCCCACTAGTAAAGGTAGAATGGCAAAATCACGGTGGAATTTATGCAACTTGGGAGAGGGAGGATGATATGAAGAAAAGATACCCGAACCTATTTCCATTTGATCCTATATTCTTTTCGGAAGAAGGTAATTGAGTTTGGAGGACCAAACGTCCTAAGAGGGAGAGAATGTGACAACCGTCTCCTTGATTACATATATTAATTATATGCTTATTGCTAATCATGTGATTATGTGCTATGTGAGTTATGTGCCATATGATAGATGCTTGCATTGATTGGTATTGTAGTGTTATTGTGAACAGATATGTAGCGTTATGGATTTAACCTGTCTGAATCGCTAATTTTACCAAGTTAAAATTTACTAATAGAATATGAAATTAGAGCCTAATTCATATTAAGAAAATTAAAACTAGTTTGATTTAAGTCATAAACGTTAGAGATTAGTTTAATTTCAATGAGTTTGATTTTAATTAATTTAAGGGTAAAGCACTAATAAATCCCAAAAATAATCTTGTGATCTATTTAGTCCTTTATTTTTTCTTATGAACCCAAAAGTCCCATTAAAGTGAAAATTACACAAAAGAGTAGTCACTTATACGTTTGTGTTTAATTTTTTAGGGACAAAAGTGGATTTCTCCAAATGTGAAATTACACATTTGGGTAATCCGCACTATAGAGGTTTTGGATTTTTCCTATTTTTGAAACAAATCTCACATTACGAACAATAATGTAACACTCTCATGTAATGCTCCAATAACGTAATACTCCAATGTAATATACTAAAAAATATCTTAGTGTACTTTTTCCAAACGTAATAACATAACACTCCAAACTTTTCTCAAACGTAACACTCCAACGTAACACACACTAATATAACACACACAAAAAATTTAGTGTACTTTTTCCAAACGTAACACTCTAATGTAACACCAAAAAAAAAAAAAAAAAACCTCGTTAGTGTACTTTTTCCAAGCGTAACACTTCAATCAATATAATCTCAAATGTAACACTCCAATATAACACACACACACACAAAAAAAAAAACCCTTAGTATACTTTTCCTAAACGTAACACTCCAATCAATGTAATGTTAAACATAACACTTGGTCATAACTCATAATAGGGGCGGGTTTGGGTCGTGACACTTGATCATAACAAAAGTGAGTTTTAAACTCAATACAATTAAAGCCCTAAGCTTATACAAAAGTAAATATAAAATAACAAAATTGAGCCTTCAGCTCCATAGTCCTCCTAAGCTAAGTCCTTGGTGGAGGCAAATCACCAGCACCAGAAAATAGTTTTTCCAAATAAGGTGAGCCAAAATCTAGTAGAAATAATCCAATGCAACATATGAAACTTAACAAAGATATAAGGGTAATATGTATATACAATGCCATTGATAAACCGTTTCATAATTCTTTTGCAAACCATGCAGTATCAACTGTATATTTCAAATCCAGAAATCAATTCCATTTCATTTAGACAACCAAATTAAGAATACAACTTAATAGGTTTCTAACCAGTGCAACCATCATGCTGTAGACACCCCATTTTTGACCGTCCTCAAGACTTGGACGTCACCGCTTGAACACTCGGTGATCATCCATGTTTGTGTTCGTTTTGAGTTCCCGGAGGTCTCGCTACGCGTCTTGCCTCAGGATCTCTCAACTCAACTGTTTTGTGTTTGGTTTTGCACCAAACACTTGTGTTTTGCCTTTGAGGGGCAGGGAATGGCTTGTGGGCCATCCCCACACATCACCGGCCATGGCTTAAGGCCACCGGCTGTGTTTTGTTGCCACCGGCCAAATGTTTGGCCGGTCGGCACTATAGATGGTCGACCGGCCATCTTTTAGGTCAAATTGCATTTTTGGCTGGCTGACCACTGTTCATCTGCTTTTGCAGATATTTTTATGCCAGCTGTGCTAGCTGGCATACACTTTGCTCCCCTCCATACACGTGTATGGAGGGATCTCCCTCTTGTTAGCTTGCCTTGGAAGCTTTACAATATTGGATTGTCTATAAGAGGAGGCCTCTTCTCCCTCTTTTAGGTTAGACAACTTTTTTTCAGAGCTTTGAGTTCTAGGGTTAGGGTTTACATATATCCTATCTCTATATCTCTCTTTGTGTATTTGTGTGTGTTTAGTCTTAGTATTGCACACAAACACCCACCATTACACCTTCTCTTGGAGCTGAGGTCCTTGGAGGTTGTTCTTGAAGTTTTGGAGCTGGTTTGGACCTAAGGAGGCTGCTGGTCCACCATTTGTGAAGAGGGTCTTCAAGGGTAACCACTTTCCCCTTTTATTCCCCATTTTTGCATAGCTTTTTTGACTACCTTGCAACTATTTTTAGACTTGGTGTATAACATATAAAAATCTTGCTTTTGCCTACTCTAAATAGTTGTTTAAGAGTGTTTTGGGCTTTGAGGTTGTTTGACCCCTCTTAGGGCTTATTTGAACCCTTTTTTGTGCCATTTTGGTGAGCTCCGGGACCATTGTGTTTGGGCCTCCTCACCATTGAAATCATGAGGGATTTCAGTGGTGAGGATGCTGCCTTGAGGTCCTAAGAAGGGGAGGGCCACCCCCTCTCCTTGTTGTCCTTGAAAAGGGCCATTTTAGCCTCTTGAGAGAGCATCTTGTTTAAGTGTATGTTGGCCATACCTTAACTGATTTTTGTGCTTATTATGTCATAATATAGCTCTGTTTTTAATTCTTTGAGGTACACCATGCTTGCTTAGCATACATGCCTTGTAATGCCATGTTTTGGCCTTAACATGCTTTAAGTGTTGACCCTTGTTCTAGCATGATTTAGGCTTAGCTTTGTGAAGCTTTTGTGTTGGTTTTAGCATGCTTAAGTTCTATTTTTGGTTGTTTTGGTCGACCATCACATGTTTAATATAGCCACCTTGCATTTTGGCTTGTTAGCCTTGGGTGTGTGAGTATGTAGCATGCTTTACTAGCCTTGCTTCAGTGGTTTGGAACCACTTGTAGCATCATTTCAGTCCTCATGGTATGCTTGTATGCTTGCATTTGATGTCCCTTTAATGCTTTACAAGGTTGTCGTCATATGCTCCATGTTTGGCCCCTTGTGTATGCTTGCATGCTTAAGCCACTTAGATGCCATCTAGGTGTATCCTTAGCATTTATTGGGTCTGCATTGGACCTGTTTTAAGTCCCCTTAGCCTTGTGAGGCTTGGTTGACTTAGCCTTGGTTTAAGCCTCCTTGGCTTGCCTTAAGTACTTGGACCATTATTGCATGCTTTGCTCGTTTTGATTAGTTGGTTTGGCACCTCTCCTTCATGATTTTCAGAGCTTGCTATGCATGTCATATGTCCATGTTTTGTCTCTTTTAAGTGTGCTTAAAGGTTACTTGTTTGATGCTTAAGTGTTGGTCCATTTGCATGCATGTTTGCATGTATGATTGTCCCTCATTTCCATAGCATTGGCCATTGTTTTAGGCTTGTTTGAGGGCTGCCTAAATTAGTTTAAGTCCACCCCTCAGCATGTGGTTACATGTTTGCCTTATGCCTTGCATGCCTAAATACACATTGCATGTCCATATTGCACACTTAGCCTTCATGCTTAGGTCGCATTCCATTTGCATGCATGCTTCACCTCTTGAGTTGAGTATGATAGAGGTTGAGCCCCTTTGTTCGATTATGTGCATTGCATTCCATATCGAAATGCATACTTGGTTTCTTGGGCCATCACGCATTGAAATGCGCGATTGGTGGTCCGAGAATCGAGGCCCATTCCCCTTTGAGTCATGAATATGATAAGGAGTGTGGTTGGTGCATACATTGCTTGAAATACATTGCCATGCTATGTTTTGCCCTCTGTTGCTGTCAAAAACAGATTCTGCAAGAAGCTTTGGCCGGCCGGCCATCTTCAGTGCCTACCGGCCATCCATCAGTGGCCGATAGCTTAATAAGTGGCCGGTGACCATTCCCCTTGGCCGGTGGCCATTCCTTCTAGCCGATGGTGTTCCACAGTGTGCAGAGAACATATCGTGGGACTTGTGCAGCCTTCAGAGGAGTAGAACAGTCAAAGCAGAGGCATCTTGTGCATAGCAGTGGCTTTCCGAGCGGAGCCGAGCGCGCATTGCATCGAGCCTTCTTCCCGAGGCTGCTTCTCGTTTTAATTAGCTTAGTTAATTTGCTTAACTAGTTAATTGTCTGTAATATTTTAATTAGCTTGTAGGTTAATTAATTGTATTATTCTTTCGGTCCCTCCGAGTGAGGGCTAATTTGTAATAAGTGTGGGTGCGTGTGTGCATGTCTTCCAACCCCCACTTTTTTCTCCCTTTTACTTACCTGCTTTAATGATTAGTATTAGGACATGTTTACTTTAGCATACCTTATGCTATGCACGCGTGCATCATTCATCAGTATTGCATGCATCGGGCTCGGCGCATCATGCTAACTGCATAGTATTTCAAATCTAACTTGAATACATGCTATCTGTGCATTTCACATGTCATCCTTAGATTACCCAAGCCTATTCTAGTGACATTTTGTATGTGTTGCATTAGCCACTTAACATGGACTTGGATCATACATGATTGCTAACATGTTCTTTGTTTTGGCTTGGAGTACGATGTAAGTATTTATGCTTTAGCATCTCGCATGAGTGTGAATGTTAACGTGCTTATCATACAGCTAGATGCTTATTTGATTAACTGCCTGAATGCCTGTGGGTGAAGGCTGGATTGTTTGAGTTGGAACAACTCATTGAAATCCGTGTTTTAGCCTACTTGCGAGTAGCAAATCTCAAAACGTTTTCCAAGCAAACGGATATGCAATACTTTGTTCCAAATTAGGCAATCTAGTCTATACTTTTGTGTTGTGCGCATCACATAGTAATTCTAGCTAATTAACCGGAATAAGAACACATAACGTTTTCAAAATCAGATATCATGGTTAGTAGAGGCCGATCTTCAGATCGGGCGAGAGGGGGTGCTCTTAGCTGACCTTCCCTAATCGTACCCAAGTTCCCGAGCCGAGGCAACTTTGGTGATGACGAACACGTGGCCTTAGGCAAACGAGTCAAGGTTTCCTAAATTCCCCCATTAAAAAATATTTAGGTAGCGACTCTGTATCTGGCAAAGCAGTCCATGTTTGGCACTTCTATCTAAAAATCTGTTTTTCTCAAAACGATTTGTCGGATTTGGACTCTTTGGTTCAGATTAAGAACCGTAACAAATTCGAGTCCGAACTGTGGTAGCATAAGGCCCTCCCTCGGGGCGCGTCCACACATGCCACCAACTTTATTTTCCATTTTACAGATATTTAGTCCACGGGAATCGACACCCATGTATACGCATGGTTTTCGAGACTTTCACCTTGGACACACAGGCCAACTAAATTCAATGAAATACATCCCTTTTCTTCTCTCACACATGGAGTACATCTGTTTTCTTCTCCCAAATATCATACATTTACAATGTATTAAAGACATAGTCATATTCAATGACAACGAATGAGAGATTAGTTTCAATTCGCCTAATCCTCATGTAATTTCTACAACAATCATAGTTATCCTCCACCAATAGCCCAAAATAAATATTTCTAAATAGATATACAATCACCAAGACAGATAAACTATCCAAGTTTCTATAGGTGAGAAATAATACATATCCAACTCCACTATCTATATAAACATCCATCCAATTTCACATTTTTAATACCAATTCCATTTATTTGTACAAAACAAATGTTTGAGACATTTTAGGAAAAATTCCTTTCTTTCAAAATCCAACCCAAGTATCAAAATCAACCATTTTATTACAACCCAACCACATGTTCACTTCCATACCCATTTTCAATACATCCATTTGTAAACGCCTCTTTTAATTTTAAACCAAAATCCTAGATTTGTTTGAAATCCTCATAATTCATAATAGTGTTTATACAAAACAAATAACTAAGTTAAGAGTCATACAAAAGTATAGAAAATCCCTACCTCGAAGCTAGAAGACGAGCAAAGCAAGGATGCAACTCGAATGAAGCTGAAACCCAACTCTATTCGGATGAAAATGAAGCTCTAGGTGAGCTCTACCTTTTTAACCAAGGGAGTAGAGTGGAGAAACGTGTAGATCTTGGTGCATTTGTAGAGAGGAAGTAGGTTTTAGAGTGAGAGAGTCTCAACTTAGGGTTTTGATATGTTTTATAGAGAGAGAGAGATATGAAAAAGTGATCTAAAATGACCTTTTTACAATCTGATATACGCACAGTCCGCTCAAGCACAAGAAGTGACGCCCGAGTGTCCAGACACAATAAATTGTTCTGCTCGAGCGCAAGAAGTGACGTTTGACTATAGAATACACACTTCCAGTAGTTTTACAGACAACAGACCAACGCTCAAGTGCAAGAAATGCCGCTCGAGTGCAGAAAGCATCGCTCGAGCTAGAATACACTCTCCCAGCAGTTTTGCAGACCTGCAAAAGTACTGAGAATTCACAAAGCCCGCTCGAGTGCAAAAAGTGATGCTCGAGCGGAGGAGTTTCTAGGCAACAAAAGTTTGAAAACCAAGCTACCAACCTGTTCCAAACGCAACCAATACAACCCAATAGCCAAACTCAAGGAAATATAAAGGAAGTAAGACATGAACAACAATACGAAATCATGAAGCTCGAGTTCAGAATACAAAAATAGGTCAGGTCTAAACCAGAATCGCTATACGTGAGATGTTGTAGTTCCTCGACTATGTTGGGCCTCTCTAGATCTTGAATGGCTTTGATCTGAGAGGGATCGGCTTCTATACCTCAGTTGGTTACTAGAAAGCCCAGAAATTTACTTGATCCCACGCCAAACGCGCATTTGGATGCATTTAGTCGCAGCTTGTGGGTCTTTAAAATTTAAAATATCTCAGCTAGGTCATTGAGATGGTCTCATTCGTTCTTTCTCTTGACCACCATGTCGTCTATGTAAGCTTCCATTGTTCGGCCTCATAATGGCTTGAACATTTTGGTGACCATTCGCTAGAATGTAGCCCCTGCAATTTTTAAGCCAAAGGGCATGACCTTGTAGCAATATAATCCCCTTGGTGTTGAAAAGTATGTAACCTCCTAGTTCGGTTCATACATAGCGATCTGATGGTATCCACGATACACATCAAGAAAGCTAAGTCGGTTTTGACCTATGGTTAGGCCCACCAGTTGGTTTATCCGAGGTAGAGGAACACTGTCTTTTGGGCATGCTTTATTGACTGTCTTGTAGTCCACACAAAGGTGCCACTTGCTGTTCCTCTTTGGCACCACCACTATGTTGGAGATCCACTTGGGATAGTGTACCTCTCTGATTGCCCCTACCTTCAACAGGTTTCTCACTTCCTCAACCATTATCTCGGCATGGTGAACTGTCGATCAGCGAGTTCGCTGTATAATTGGTCTGGCGATCAGGTGAACGTTAAGTTGATGATAGATGAAAGTTGGATCAATACCAGGCATGTCATACGGCATCTAGGCAAACAATTTGATGTTAGAGGTCAAGAATTCCATGATCTCTATTCTCTCGGTGCTGGACAAAGAGGAGCCAAGCAAAAAGAACTTCTCTAGGACCTTTCTGTCTATTCTTACCTCCACCAGATCTTCTACTGTCTTATATTCGGCTGCCTTGCCAACATCTGCAAATAACTCATTACTTTTAGGCTCCTCTACCATCTGTACGAACACTTCAGCAGCTCGGCTGTCATTTACGATCCCGAAGCACTGCTTGGACATGATTTGGTCTCCCAAGATTTTTTCAATCATTCCAACTTCGTTAGGAAATCGCATCACTAGATGGTAGGTTGATGCCACTGCTCGCTTGGTGTCCAACCATGCTCTCCCCAAAATAATGTTGTAAGTAAAAGGCACTTTCAGCACCCAGAATTCCACTTGTTTTGTCAATGTCGCAACTTTGACCGGCAAAATTATCTTACTAATCGGCTATTCTGGCATAGAGTTTAAACCAACCAAAGGAGATGTCGTGAGTGCTAAATCTTTGTCCTCCAATTTGAGTTGTTTGAAGGTCTCATAGTACATTATCTCGCACGAGTTCCCTTGGTCTATCAAGATCCGCTTGATGTCAAAATTCTTGACGCGTAAAGTAACCACTAGCTCGTCGTTGTGTGGGCTTTGCAACCATGCTAAGTCTCTGTCAGAGAAGGTGATAATGTTTTTCACTTCCTTCTTCCCTTTTTTCACGGTAGGTTGTACACTTAGTATTTCCATCATGTGCTCCGTCTTCTTGATCATCCCTCTAAGCTCGGAGACTTACTCAAGCTCGATGATCTCATGTATCACATTGATTACTCCTTGAGGCGGACCTTCGACTGGCATCCCATCTAGCCTATTACGATCCTAGGAGGCTGGCCAAGCTCCCTCCTCAATATACTAGTCCAAGTGGCCCGTGGCCACTAACTCTTCTAGATAATGCCTTAGTGGCATGCAGTTTTCAGTTCGGTGCCCCACTTCATCATGGAAGGTGCACTGATATCTATCGTCGTAGCCCCTTTGGTTTCTCCCAACATGGCTGGCTGCCGAACGAAGGATTTATCGCGTATTTCGCTAAAAATGTGGTAGATAGGCTTCTTGAACACTGTAGTGATGGTCGTGTGGACTCTCAACTTCCTTGTTTGGGAGTCTTTACCGTTTGGTCATCCTCCTCGACTGTTTTTGTTCGATCGATCCTCCCGGCCGACTGTGTTAACCTTTGATGCGGGCTTTTTGTCTGACATCGCTGTTGTGCCAAACTTTGCCTTGGCGCAAGCACCATCTTTTTCTACCTTGATGTGCTGGTGTACTCTCTCCATCAAGGCTTCCATTGTGGGGGTGGCATTATTATCATGGAATCCCTCAACTTATAGCCCACCAGTAAACCCTACTTATACTATGTGATAGCTAGGTTGATGGGGCAGTCGTCTATCTGGTTGAAGGTATCCCAATATCTGTTATTGTAAGCCTTCAATGTCTCTTTCTCACCCATGTCAATGGCAAGCAACTAGTCTATCTCGACTGGAGTTTTGGTGTTTGTCTTGAACCTGGTGACAAAAGCCTCCGCTAGTTGTGCCCATGAAGCGATTACCTTCTGGCAGCCTCTCAAATGAAGTCAAGCCCAAGTCGCTTAAGCTTGACGTAAACAAAATACACATTGAAGCCTCATTCCGTCGATGTATGGCCATAAATTGGAAAAAGTGGCTCAAGTGCATGTAGGGGTCTGATTTCCCCTTACAGGTTGTGAACTTCAGCTGGTTGAAACCCAAGGGTAATGGTGCGTTTTCTATCGCCTGAATAAACGGCAAACTTTACAACCTTGCTAACGCTTTGTCTGCTGGTTCGTAAGCAAGGCGCGATATTAGAATTCCAACCTCGACACTTCTATGTGTCCGAGGAACCAACCACTATAGAGCAGAGACCCTTTAGGGATCGCGTGCCTGGACGTCTTCTCTCCTTCGAGCCCTTTCTTCTAGCACGGTCCGCAGGTCTGCCAACCTAGGAAACTCGGTGTGCTGAAAAGTGGTTTGATGCGTATGTGAGCGTCGATAATTGCTTCCCTCAGTGTAAGACCTTTCAATCCTCATTCTCTCAGACCTGGAGTAACGAGTCCTGGAGGTTCTTGATTATGTATCGCCTGTCTTGAGGCTTCTGCTTTCAGATTGCGAGGGTGTAACTTGCCTGTCGCGATCCTCTGAGTGGAGAGAACGCATTTTGCTTTCTCAGATCTTTTGTCTTACCATGCATTTGCCCTTCATCTGGCGCTTCATGATTTCCAAGTCAACCACCATTCTCCTTATTAATTTGTCTTGCTCTTTTACGCGATCCTCCAGAACCTAAGAATCCACCTTCCGTCACTGTCCATCTGGGCTTTGAGAGCGACGAGGACTTGAGTCCTGTTTTTCTCGTACGCCTCCCCGTGGGTTCCATCGCTAAGGATCCAATTTTGCCATAGGTGGAACAAAAGGCAAATCCTCGAGCCTCCTATCGCCTCTAGAGTTTGTCCATCAATAGTAGAATGAGGTAAGTCTTCATTGTGCGCCATTGAAATTAGTTTGAAATAAAACTTCAATCAAAAGGTTTGTTCCCTATGATATTTCCCACAAACGGCACCAATTGTATGACCACAAAATAATCTTCTCGTATAATCACTGTTGACCAAGTTTGCACTTCTCCAAACGTCGTCGCTTTGCTACCTAAAAACACATGTGAGCTAGCATGTGGATGTGTGTCAGAAACCCTCTGATGCCTAAGTCAGCGAGTAAATGATAGACAATAAGCTCTGCGTATTTTAGAGTAAGAATTGCAATACCTGGAAATAGGTATAGTCGTGAGCTTTTATAGATTCCACCTAGCACAATCCTAGTAGGACTCATACTCTCCTTAGTAGAGTCTTGCTAAGAATCACTCTCCCAAGGATAATGCCTATCCTGGTAGCACCCTACTCATTGCCAACTAAGTGAGATGGTTTAAACCCTTTACCTCAGTTGGCGATACGGTCAACCGAACTAATTTTGGCTTTGCTCTGCTCTCAGCAGAACTGTGATAACCTCAACCAAGATGGCGCTCTGCCGAGCTAAACTTAGCTCGACCCCCTTCACTGTTATCACCTTGATCCGCTACAAGATTTCCTCTAGACAGCTAGGTCCAGACCCCGGTGACACATCTAACTGGCTTGGTGTCTGCCTGGCCCAAGACCGAGCTATCCAAGCTCTTACTTCGGCCCATAGCCCGTCCCTTAGCTCGACACAATTTATCCACATAAATTACCCTCTCATATAGGAAATGAAAAGAATATACGTAAACAACAAATATCTTTCAACATAGAAAAAATATCTTGTCACTAGAGTAAATGAAGATTTCATCAAGAATAAAAATAAAATAAAATAAAATGGGTGTTTATACATAAGTTTTAATTTATGAACTTATGTCCCATTAAGTCCTAACTAAGATTTTTTGGAACTTCAAGTCCCCATTAAATTTTTAATAGTCGAAATTACTGTTCAAACAATGGTTATTCATCATTTATGATTATATATAAAGGAACATGTGAAACCCCATATTTTTATATAATAAAAATAATATATATTTTTAAATTTTTGTAAATAATTATTCACAATATTTTACATTTAATAGTCTTATATTTTTATACTGAAAATTTATTCAAATAAAATAAAATAAAATAAAATATTTTTGATTTTATATTATTACTCAATATTAATGTCTGAACCTTATGATATTTTTATTATATTTTTCTCTATATTTTTTTGTAATCAAATTACACTAGAACGTAATATTTTCGATACTAAAACCCAATCAAAAACCATGGGTTTACTCCCATCGTTTCCTCGCTTCCCACCTTCCACGTGCAATCATTTTCTGTATCAAAAGAAAATGCGGTGGGTATGCAGTACTATCAAGTGTTCCATTTCCTTTTATCCTATTCTTTTAATTTCTTTTCATTTTCTTTTACTCTTCCTCATTTTTTTTTCCATAAATTGAGCCCAACTTTTCCTCACATTTCTACATCTTTTGCTTGTCTTCCAATTTCATCTCTCTCTCTCTCTCTCTCTCTCTCTCTCTCTCTCTCTCTCCACCTCTCATTCTCAAAACTCTCATTCTCCTTCTTTATCTCTGTTCTTCCTTCTCCTGCTGACCTTCATAGCCACTGCCTTAATCTATACTATCACCACCCGAACCACCAATCCGCGAACTTCTCCACCACCATCACACCATCGAACCGCCACCACCACCGTCACCTAATTTCATTATAATCTAGAACCACCATTCACAATGTGTTGTAGGTGAAGAAAGAGAAGAAGAAGGAAGATGGAGGAGAAAGAAACAAAGTTAGAGAAGTTTATTTTGAATTATAAAAGTTGGTTTTCGGCTTACTTTCGGCATGACAAAACCATCCATTCCGGGAAGAAGTGAGAAAAATAGGTCATGTAAGATGAAGTACGAAGTAAGTTGAAGAGATTGGCGAAAGAATGAAGTAAAACCGTTAAGAATTAAGAAAGTTATGGAGTCCGAAAGATGGTTCGAAGAAAAGTCCGAGACGGAAGGCAAAAATCTTATTTTTGGTCAAATTTTAGAGATTTGATGGCATGCAAAAAGAGACGGAACGAGGCATGTGAGTAGTGAACCAAAAACTAGGCTGTGAGGTAAATCTAATGACATAAAAATAAGGTAAAACGGAGTTACGATGAAGAAGATACAAGTATTTGAACGGGTGGCATTGAAACTAAATTTCTGGGTCTTTTTGTTCAGGCATGCTGCGGCTGTTGGACGAAAATGAACTGAATTTTGTCCAGCGTTTATCTGCTCATGGTGCTACGGTGCATCCTAGTACATTTGGGTTATTCGAGTGATTCTATGACTTGGGGGATAACCACCCTTAGGTTTTTCAACATGTAGAATCCATTTTTGGGGTTAGATTTTGCAAATTCTGAGTCTAAGATGATGATCGACAACTAAAAGTTCTAAGAGAATCCAATGGAAAATCAACAGTGATATCGCATCCGATTGAAGTGAAATTTCAGCAAGACGATCATGGAGCCAAGATAGTCATATCTTACTATCAAAATCATAAATCAAATTCGGACGATAAGTCGTTAGCAACCTAACATAGTAAGAAAACTCTATTAACCCTCTCATTCTTTTTAATTGTTAAATTTTTAGATTTGTGTTCATATGTTAGAATAACTAAAAATTTAGATAAAATCTTGTTTATAGTTGTATATAAATTTGTGATTTGTATATTAAATATTTGAATGTTACTTTTATATTAGTAGCCTTAAAATCATTGTATAATTTTGGAATTAGAATTGCATGTGTAGTTTGTGCGATTAAAGAGATGGTTGAAGATTTTATTTGGTTTGATTATATGACTCTTAAATCTACCAGAAACTTGTACAAATTTTTAGACAATTTTATGCTCAAAATTTTGAGATTATTTCTTCTACGAAATTGTTAAGAATAATGTCTAGTTCATCTAGGAATTTTTGTAACAATTATTCTAGTTTTGTAAAAACTTATACGAAATTTTAATTAGATCTGAAACTGTAGACAGATTTTACGGCATATTGGAAAAATCATTAAATATCCTATATTAAACCAAATCTGGTATTTTCTAAATAAAAAATGAAATTTGGGAAGTCTAGTTTCATAATAAATTTTTAGATTATAGAATTGATTTATAAATTTAAGTGTGGAATTATTTTAAGAAAATGTAACAAATCTGTGTCATAAAATTTCTAGAAATTTTATCAAATTATTTATAACTTATTTTTGGAAAATTCTTTCTGAAAAATGAGCATAACATGTTTGTTGAATATCTCATATAGTTACATGAATTTTAGAGTTATATAAATAATTTATTTATAATTTTAACTATGAAAATTATGTTCTGAAAATTCTAGGCAGAATGATAAAGAATCAAGATTACTAGTTCAACCATTTATTAGGACCAAAAATTAATATTGTGCTAGTCTATTTAATTGAATCTTGTAAATTAGTAGTACATGCATGTGTGTTGTGATTTATTTTAGTATTTAAAATTATTATATCACACCATGACTTGATTAAATTGTTCACAATAATTTATACACATTAATGGATTGTTGTAGAACGTATGTGTTGATATTTTTTGTTAAAAATTATATTGAAATGGTATAATATCGATTGTGATCTAATTTGTAATTATTAGTGATTAGTATGAAAATTAATTAAAATGATCAACGAAGTGTACGAAATTAATGGTTGATGGTTAATACCGGTTGTTCAGGGTGAATCCTGATTTTAAAGAGTGTATGAAATTAAGGGTTGACGATTAATACCGGTTGTTCAAGGTGAGCCTTGGTTTTGAGAATTCTCATGTAAATTATGTCGCGAAACCCTAAGATGGCATGAGACTTATTTGAACCCTTTTCAGTATTCGGTTTTAGAATAAGGATGGATGTGCAGATGGTACACAAGGAGGTTACGTACCCCTGGCAAACCGTTTCCTTAGGACAGACCACGGATGCCACTACTTGGGTATATAACTCCAGACGTAGGCATCCTTGGTAGTTACGGTTGGTAACACTTGAATATTTGACTAAAGGGGGGTTTTAAATTAACTGTTGTCATGCTTAGTGATTGGTAAGTTAAATCTCTTTGGTGAGATTTCGAGTGTCACCTAATTTATTAAAATTATTGAAATTATTTTAATGGTTGTAATTTATATTTATAATTATATTGTTATCTCATGTTTATAATCTCATTATTTTTCTCTTAAAAAGAATGGTAGGTTGGTTATGTTTTCTTACTGTGTTGCAAAACTCATAGCATATATTTTTGTTGCCCTGGCGTTTTATGCCAAGTTTTGGCGAGGAAATAATTGAAGCTGAAATGGAATTGAAGCTAACGTAGAGCCTTAGCTGACTTGAAACCATGACTAGAGTCGAATAACTTTTATTATATTATATATTAGCTATTAAGGACTTTATAATTTCATTTGATGTTGTATTTAGATAATTTTAAGTTTTTATTTAATATTATTTGAACCTTTGGTTATGTACAAGAGTTGGAATGTCCTATTAAGATGTCAACTTTTTGGTTTTTTAAGTCATTTTGTTTATTTAATTTCTCTTGATGTTCCAAAAATTTGGGGCGTCACAGAATATAATGATTTGACATTTATTTTGATTTTCAAATTTTTAAAACATTAACTTTCAAATTGAAAAAAAATATATATAAAAAAAATTATGTGCACAAAAAAAAAAAAAAAAAAAAAAAAAAAGTTATGTTTTTTTTTTTGAAAAATTTGAAAAACATAAATTAATTTTTTGTTCAAAACTGAAAATTTTGTATCTATAAAAGAGTATGATGATGGAACATTGATGTGTAAAATTGAAAAAAAAAATTTAAAAATGAAAAAACTGTTAATGTTCTCAGTTTTATTAGATAGTTGAATCAAACCAATAAGTAGGGGGACAAAAATGTTTAATCTCATACTCTCTTTTCTTTTCATCAATTAGTGAAACAATTATCTTGAACATTACTATATAAAATTAATAATGTTCCTAATTTTAAAAATTGGAGAAAAAAAAACTAATAATATTCTCAGTTTTATTAAATAGGACTTATTGGTTCAAAAAATCTTAGATAGGACCTAAACTACCATAACATTTGTAAATAGGACTTTTAGATAATTAACTCAAAATAAAATGCATAATCTACAAGTATTATAAAAGTGTGAATAACTAACTTATCATTTTTTTTTTTTTTTTTTAAATCTTAATTTTACCCATTCAAATCTATTATATTTTCTAAAAGTTATGAAGAGTTTTTTATAAACTATCTATCTTTTTATTTTTAGAATTGAACACTAAAAAATGATATATCTGCTTTCAAAAGTCCTATATAAATATAAACAAACAGTCTCTCTTATTATAATAATAATAAAAAAAGCATCTCCTTAGTTTTTACATTGATGATAATTGAAGAATAAAAAATAATTACTCTTTTTTTTTTTCTTATGTCTGTTTATATACTGATATACATGATATTTACAATTGTCCGTTATAGATCAAATCATTGTGAATAATTTTGATTGAATCTTAAAGTTATATGCATTCGTTTGAATCTAAACAGAGAAAAACGCAAGCATTTTTAAACTAGAGATTTGCACTGCATCTTAAAATTTCGCAGGTTTTTTTCATATATTTTCTTTTGTTTAAATTATATTTTATGAACTGTAATATTTTATATAATACTTTAATAACCAATGTATGATATCAAAATTTTAAATAAGACCCCTTTCGTTAGTTTTATTTTTTAAAATATATTTTTTAATTTTTGATTTTTCATATTTTCTCAGTTTTGATAATTAAAACTATTAGAAATTCTTCACATTTTATATTTAAATTATATTTTTACATGAAAATCTAATATCTAATAATCTAAACAGAATTAAAAAGTACAATATTGGTAAAAAAAATTATAAATTCAAACACGTACTGATTTTTTATTGTTATTATTATTATTATTATTATTATTATTACTACTACTACTACTATTTAATATTAATAATTTTTTCCCAAAAAGAATACATAATAAATTATTTTTTAAGTGTATTTAAATTAAGTGTATCTAAATCTAACAATAAAATAAAATATATATATATATTAAATTAAATGAATATAAAAAGAAAATAAAAAAGTTATTAAAAAAAGTGTCAAAGACAAAAAAATATGAAAACCAAAAAATTGGAAACAAAAACTTGAAAAAACAAACCAAACTAAACACTATAAACTTATCTTTTTAAAAAAATTTCTTCATTAATCTCTAATTTTATACAAATTATTCACAAATTCCTTTCAGTTTTTATGCGAATTTAATAATCTAACTAAAAAATGGTATACACACAAACATATAATGCTAAACATCTATGACCAACTATTTAATTATGAATAATTAATTTCTCATTATTACATGTATTATATTGTTAGAAAAGATTTCACATATTATTTTAATGTCTATATATAAAAATATATTAAAAAAAAAACACATAACAAAAAAATAGTATAAAAAATATAAATGTAAATTTATATATGTTATTATATTCATACATTGTCAATCTGCAATACTATATTATTATCGGATAATTTAATTTTCTAGAATGTATTGTTTTAGTAATATAGTTATAATTGTTAGGAAAAAATTGTTAAGTTGTGCATTATTCTCCTATCAAATTATGTTCAATACATATGTTTTCATTTGGGATGTGAATTAACTTTTTGGCTATTTTGTTTGGGGCTAAAAAGCCTCATTTGAGATGGACTTTTTAGATTTTTTGACTTTTGTCAAAGAAAAAATAAAATAATTATGGTTTAGATGTGACATTTTATCTTATTACTTTCTAGTCTCTTTTTTTTTTTTTTTTTTTTTGTGTGTGTGTGTGGATATTTTAGCCCAAAAAGTTTATGCCATATATATATATGTCATACAAACAAGTAATAAATCAAGATTTTGTAAAATACTTCCATCAGAATAATAATTGTACTTTGTTTTCCCCTCACAAAAAAAAAAAATCACATTATTGAAGGAAAATGGATTTTGAAGTTCATAACAATATGATATCGGCTCAAACTCTTGTTCATCAAAATATTATTATTACAATGAGTTATTGATGGGCATAGCCCAAATAAGTGGCCCAATGGGCTATCCAAACAATTCCTAACCCAACTTAGGCCCAGGGGTCAGACAAGAAGAAGAGACAAGCAACCTCCTTCTGTGAGGTCCACGGCATGACAACACTACCATAGACTTACGGCTGATAGGACAGGTCGACTGACAGGACACGGTAAGCGAAGAGGCCAGAAAGGTATGGAAGAAATCAATATATACAAGTAATCACTCTCTCTCTAAAACTACCTACTACCTCCTCTCTAAGAAAAAGGCTTGCATTTTTTTAGGGACTCATCTAACTTAAACATCAGAGGGTCCTCAAGAAGGAACCCCACCTCCGGGGTCATTCTCGACGGACTTGGTGCAGGTACAACTGGGAAGATGAGGTTCAATCATCTTGTGGAGCATCCGAACCCTGTCTGACCCATTCCTCATCCGACAAAACTACATCGTACAACTAGGAAGATGAGGTTCAATCATCTTGTGGAGCATCCGAACCCTGTCTGACCCATTCCTCATCCGACAAAACTACATCATCAGTTATAATGGTAAATAAGAAGATGGTAAAACAAAAATTACAAAAGGTCTATTGCAACATGCTCTCCAAACGAAATTAAAGAAAAACAATGTATGTCACACATTTTAGTCAAATTACAAGGAAAAAATAAACGATGCCCAAACAGTATCGTAGCACTCAATAATACAGAAAGTAAGTACATCAAATAAAAAATTTTGATCAATTTTTGTTATATGCTAATTACTTACAGATGTCATAATGAATTATGTAACTTGACAGTTTCATAAAAGTGACCCTACAAATACTTATAATTATGAATCCATAAACATCATGAAAATAATTATGAAATTCCTAAATCGAACGAAAAATACAATATCATTCCAATTTCTTAAAAAAACTATTCCACGTTTTCTATGTAAATGAAAATATATTAATAATTAATGTTATATTTTTCATCATGCAAGATATTCGTGATACAAGAAACGAGACTCAATAACTCTTGATATATAAAAATATAATATATATTGATATTAATGCATTCTTACACCAATAGTGTGCAAATAATATACAATAGTGGATTCAATAAATTTGTATTATAAGATGAGCTATTAAGCAAAATTATGTAATTATACAATTGATTTTACACCTTCAAGTGTATTGTATATACGAATTATGAAAAATTGAAGTGAAAAATTAATAGAAAAATATTTATATAATACTATACATTTAAAATATTTACTTATTGCTTATTGTTTAAAATAAGATTGTGATCTCAACAATCTAACTATAAATTAATATTTACATTTATAAAAATTCTCATTTATCATTTGTAAATTTAATCAATTATTATGTGAAACAAATTGTATGTTATAAAAAACAAACCAAAAACTAAAATTTCAGTCAGTTTCAATGAGTCAGTTCAATTTTATTGATTTTTCTTACCTCCCTAATCCAAACCCTAAAATTAATAATATAAATAGTGTACAGATCAGTCTAGTTCAATTCAATCCAAACTCTTTGTGCCTTACTCATAAACTAAACTAAACAACCTTACTCATAAACTAAACAAAACAAAAAATTTCTAATTTCTTAAAACCTGAACCTAACCGCCCTCTGAAATAAAGGAAGCCAAACCAACTCATATAGGAAGCTCATTAAACTCGTTCAAGATTTGACTCACAATCCAAGAATGAACACATTTCAAAACTCCTCAAATTTCACAAACCCTGTTTGAACAACCTCATAATCGGCTCGATTTGTTTTCAGCCCAAATCTTGACAGTCACATCAAATATGAAAATTATCAGGAAGCAAATAAAAACATACCAACAAGTATAGATACCTAGTGCAGTAAACAACTTATCAATGCAAGGTCCTCACCATGTTTAGTACTGTCTCATTTTTCAACACGAGAGTTTAAACAAATATAATTCCGGTCTTAAGTCAAACCATGCAACTAAATCTCTCAAAAAACATATAATAATAAACATATAAATGAAAAACTAAAACAAAACTAGAGGAACCCCAAAATTATCATTCTTCAAAATTCCTCCCTCCATGCGTAAAGCCTAATCATCGAAAGTTGTCTTCTTTCCTACAGTTGACACAAGATATGAAACCATAAGAGAGAATCACACTAGGCAATGCCAAACAAAAGAGGCGGAAACAAGGGAAATTATTTGTTGGTTTTTTGGCTTTTTTAGTTCAACTTATTTTTGTCATGAATTTTATTTTTAAGTGAAGTGACTCAAACAACTTTACTTCTTAAGCTTATTCTCAACCAGACAATCCTACAAATTTAAAAAAATTAAATGAGACCAACAAAAAAAAGTTTTATAGGCCTTTTTTTTGATAAAATTTGACTTGTTTTCATTAATGAACTTTTTTCAAAATTAAATTTTTAGAATCGTTTAATAGTGTGACTAACCTAAAAAGTAGCAATAATTTGACTCCAAGTTGATAGTTAAGAAAAGACAAAAATAAGTTCAAAAAGTAGTTTGGCCAAATGAAGCTTTAATAATAAATGAAAAAAATCAAACATACCTGTACCAGGCGTAGCCATGCTTGGTTTGTTGGGCGTTCCACGTCCTCTACCTCCACCTCCAAATCGGCCTCCACCTCCGAACCGGCCACCTCCACTACGGCCACCACCTCGATCACCTCTAAAACCAAACCGACCACCACTGTCTCTACCACCAAACCGACCACCACCACCTCGGCCACCAAACCGACCACCACCTCTGCCACCACTATCACGACTATCTCCTCTTGGCTTTGCCTCCTCTACCGTCAAGGAATAACCTCCAATGTCAGATCCACTGAGTTCTAGAGCCTTGTTAAAAGCATCACTGTCAGTGAAATCGATGTAAGCCATCCTGCAAGCAAAAGAGAGGAGGATAAGCAGTCATTTATATAGAGCACTCAAGACATTCACCATTCAACACCTCAGGTGAGGAAAACCAAGTCAGAATACCTTCAAGTGACAAGTAATTTGCACAATTTGTTTTATTATGTCGAAAGTGGTAAAAGAGTAATGGTAAATATCATGGAAGCTTTCCCAAAATAATGTTAATCTCATCATTAAGCTTTAAGCTTTATAAAAAGCTTTCAATTTGTATGAGGGGTGTGGAGCTAACTAAAAATAGAAAATCAAACTTTTGTTCCCAATTTTTACCAATATATATATATTATAATTATTTGGATATAATAAATTACAAACAGACGTGCAAGGGTGATAAACGAACTGAAAAAGCCAAACGATTAATTGTTCAAGCTTGATTTGAATAATGTTAATCTCATCATTAAGCTTTATAAAATGCTTTCAATTTGTATGAGTGGTGTGGAGCTAACTAAAAATAGAAAATCAAACTTCTGTTCACAATTTTTACCAATATATATATAATTATTTGGATATAATAAATTAAAAACAGATGTGTAAGGGTGATAAACGAACCGAACAAGCCAAACGATTAATTGTTCAAGCTTGATTTGAAAACGTTAACAAGCTTCAAAATTTGTTCAAGCTTTGTTCGTTAAACTTTCGAGCCGATCTCAAACGAGCTTTTATCGAGCCAAGCTCGAGTAGTTTGGTATTTTTATCTAGTTTTAACGAGCCGAACAAGTAATTCACTGTTCAAGCTTGGTTTGAAATCTTTAACGAACTTGAAAATGTGTTCAAGCTCGACTTGTTTACTTGACGAACTGAGCTTGAACGAGCTTTTAACGAACCTAACACAAGTCGAGCTCGAGCTGTTTGATTCATTATTTATCAACCCTACAGATGTGTAAAGCAAAAAAAACAATTATCTTCAAGCATACACAAAATACATTTATTTATTTATTGTTGCCGCTGTGCAGTGTCGTGACCCTTTTCCATCAAAATTGTCATTGTAGTATCCAAGTCTCATGCTAATATCCTAGCTTCTTAAAGCTTAGCCATTTAAGAAACATATCCAACAAAATTCAAATTAGGAGAATAGTGATGATATTAGATAAATACCCTTTAAGTTCTCCGGTCTCGCGATCTGTCGGAACAGATACCCTTGACATCTCTCCACAAGTACCAAAATGCTCTTGCAGAGCACTCCTTATCTGCAATGCATGTAGGTTGCATTATAAGAACAGGTATAGAAAAACAACAAACAGAAGGAACACTAGTGCTAGAAGAAATTTGCTTGCAAAACATTACCTGTTCCTCTCCACCACTTTTATCAAAACCACGGACAAAAATGGTTTGTCCTTGAGCTTTCCCTCCCTTCTGATACGAGTCTCTCTTTTCTCTACAAATTATGGGGATCAAAATTTAAATTAATTAAACCTAAATCAGTGATACTTGAGAAACCTTTAAACATGGATAGGAAAGTGTGTGATACCCGCTAAATGGAGTGTAGGCACCCCTTTCCTTTGCCAAATCAAGTCTCACGCTACGACCCAACAAATCTTGACCATCCAACTTGAGAGCCTGCAATGAAGACATGCATAGTGTTTAGAACTACCATTACCAGTCCAGAAAGTTCACCCGACACTCTTGGTTATGTATAATATCTTGAATTCTCATTCTTCTAAGTATATCTTATTAAAGCTTAGCATCAGATCTGTTTGGTGTAAATTAGTATAAGCTAAAAACTGACAAGCAAACAGCAAACAGCAAACAGCCAGAAGCAACCCTTAACCGACCTTTCAGATAATCAACTTATTTAAGCTATTTCTGTGTAATAAGTTGTAATAAAAAGTTGTACCAAACAGTCTCGCATAGACTCCCCCAAAACAACAAATTGCTATGAGCAGCACCTACAACGAGCACCAAAAAACCGTCGTAGATTTATGACTGTTAATCTATCCTCATTACACTTAACATTTGTGTTATGTAGAGTTTATATTTTTATTTACTTCAAATGAAATATTCATATATTTTAGTACAAAACAGACTAGAAGCAAAAGTTCCAACAAATCATATGATAGGAAACTTTCAGTGGACCCAAAAAATTGAGAAACTCCTCACCATCATTCAACAAATTTCTTCACCACTGTCCAACAATTTATTGCTATTCTCATAATTACTATTATCTACTCCAACGGCACAAATAAACAACACTCCACCGGTCAGAGGGAGAACAAAATGAAAAAAGCTAGCATGACATAGGCTAATATAAACTTTACACGAACTCGACCAAATATTAACTTGAATGAGATGTACCTCTTGTGCAGCTTCTGCTGTGGCAAATTCTACATGTCCAAAACCCTTGAACATTCCTTCAGCATCTGATGCAAAGCGAACATCAACAACTTCACCAGCATCTTTAAAAAAGTTCTCCCTGAAGTAAAAACCAAATGTCAGAAGATAAGCTTAGGGTTTAGAATTCCAGATTTCCAGTAAGCAATACATACACATCAGCTTGTTCAACCGAGAAAGACAGGTTGCCAACAAACAAGGTTTTTGATCCTCCACCTTGAACTTGGGGAGTAACTGGGGTTTGGGGCTGCATATAGAAATTACATTTTCACATTCAATCATATAGGCATAGAGTTCATAAAAAAAATGAATACATGAAAATTGTATATTTGATATGGTTATTGCTTTCTGACTTCAAATCATACAAACTAAAAACTGAAATAAAAAACTTATTTGCCAAACAGTTACTGAAAACAACAAAAACAATACCAAACAGGGTTCTTAGTGCTTACAGCTTTTTTAACAGAATTGGCATCAACCTTTTTGCTCTTTGGTGATGTCGCGTCAATCATTTCAACATCTTTAACCTGTTTGGTGAAGAAAATATCAGGAAAATTTGGCTAGGATACTATAATTTGGGACACCAGAGACAGGAGTACTCATAAATCTACAGCTCTTGTAAGTTCCCAGTTGACGGTTGAAAAACATATGTGAGCATAAATAAAAAGATCAAACCAATGTACAAGGGCTTTATGCTTTTAGGGTAGTGTTTGGGAGAGGTAGAAGGTAGGTGGCAGCATTGCAGCCACTTTGGATGTGATACAACACTCAAATTATTTACTCAATTCTGTTTTGATGTTTAATTATCAGAATAGCTCAACTCATCTAATCTCATCTTTCAATGCATAGATACAGAAAATAGAACACAGCCTCAGGAACCATAAACTAGACAGGCCACAACAGAACCAGAACAGCCAACACAATCAGAACAATTTCAACATTTTTAAGGGAAAATCCATATCTTGAAATAAACATATTATTTAGAACAATGCAATACAATTTACCACTTTACCCCTTGTGAAAAAATAGCAGCCCAGGCTTGTTCAGTTTATAATGTTCATATTTAGTAAATAAATAAAATAAATCAAAATAGCCAAAATAAATAAATAAAAAGGGGTAAACTCAAGGCGTCAAACAGTTCACTACAACAATCTAGGGCCACCTTTGGGTGCCGACTGGACAGTCACAGTCCATGACCTCAAACAACAGACCGTTCACCAACTATATAGCAACCACCACCACATCAGGGCGACCTCCACTGCAGGCAACTCACTAAACATGTTTCTTTGTTTTTGTTTTCATTTATCTTTAAAACATTTTTGTCAACCAAACAAGTTTTTATTTTTCTTTTGTTTTTAAAGAACTAGTTTTCAAAAAAATACAAAAAACTGACAACAGAATCAAATGACACCAAAATGTTATCAGAATGCAAAATGTAAATCGAATCATCAACCCAAAAATTTCAAAGATTCTCCTACCTTCTTTACTGGTTGTGCCTTTGTTGTAGGCTCATCATCAGAGCTTTCATCAGAACCATCCTCCTCACTGCTGGAAGTTTCTTTTGTAGCTTTTGCATTTTGCTTTCCAGCTTTTGGTGCAACAGTGGTCTGGCAGCATATCGCACAATATGATCAGTTCCATGCAATTTAATTAAGCAAGATTACAGAAGCATGTCGCTGATATTTAATGCTTATGATATTCTGTACCTGGGATTTCATTTTTTTTGTTTGAGGCTCTTCATCACTTTCATCGTCACTATCTTCATCACTATCATCATCACTGTCTGCCTTCTGTATTTACAAATAGAAGATGATGAACTTTTTTAACATAAAATATCCAGAACGTCCAAAGAAATCCAAAATGCTATCGAAATTTTGAAAAACACCCATCGTTCCCATGATATGCTTTGTGCACTATACGCAGCACAAAAATACCAGTTTGGATACCTTTGTTTCAGCTGCAGAAGATGGCCTTTTTAACGAGACAACTTTGGTTGCTGGGGCCTGCAAATTCATTGTTTCAAATAAGCAATAGTACATCACATCAAAAGATAATACAAAACAAAAGTGAAGCAGTCAGCAAATTATTATGCATTCATCACCTTATAAATGCCTCGGGTTTCCTAACATACTCACCCACTTTCGTTACCAAAATTGATTACTCAGATGTGCTCACAATCAAGGGTAGTTTTATAATAATTTGCAAAATTTTGGGATAATTCTCAGTGCAAACAGCCAAATGAAATAAGAGGCCAAGAATAATAATGAGAAAATGATGGATGGACGGGATGTTTCGCACAAGTAACTCGTGATGAACTAACAGTGGTTTAAGCATCAAATTCTTTAGAGCGATAGATAACTAAAAAAATTGGAGTTTGAATCTGGCAAAGTAGCAATGGTGACCTCACAAATATTAAAGGTGGTGACTGAACTTGATAGTAGGAGACCAACATTCAGTGGTAGAGGTCAGTTTCACATTGCATCATAGGTGCTAGACAATATTCCAAGCAGTTCGGTTCAAGTTTTAAATAAATGACTAACTTCTAAATCTCATAAATATATCAAAAAGATCCCCAAAGAGATGGGTCAAGTATCCCATTTACTCTGATATAGAAGCTAACATGCAGGTGGTTAGAATTAATTTCAATTTAAAGGATCAAGATATAACAAAAAAAATAAAATAAAATTTTATGTTTAATTTGTTATCAAACAATGGCTTTTTAATAATTTCCCATACCATTCATTGTCACATCTATCTAGTAACCAAATATTGTGGCACGAATTTCAATCACAAAAAGAAGGCCAGAGTACCACACCTCATCTTCATCTGATTCAGAATCTTCAGAGCTGTCACTTGTTTCAGTTCCCTTCTTGGAAGCCACCACTGGAACGTTCTTTGAACCAGAAGTTGGCAACTTTTTGGCTTGAGAAGTTACCTTTGCCTTGTTATCCTGAATACACCAACAATTCATAAATAACAACAGAAATTTCACTCCAATAATGATACATTGAACACAATATGATGCTTCTTGTGACAGCAACACAGCACAGTCAACCCAACTACACCCCCCCCCCCCCCCCCGGGTCAAAAAAAAAAACTATCTTCTGCTTGGACAAGTATTATAAAGCCAGTAGACAGTCAAATCTTCATCATCCGCCCTCTCTACTTATTTTTATTGTTTAGTTTAAAGGCAGTCAACACTCACATCTTCATCATCCGAGGATTCTTCTGAACTATCACTTGATTCCTCTTTCTTCTTGACAAACGGAACAGAAACTTTGTTACCAGCAGTTGACGGCAACTTCTTGGCTTGGGAGGTCTTCTTATCCTAATCAATTACTTTTGTTAGTATCTCAGTAAATACATTAGTTTTGATTCTAATAGCAAGTAGAAACGATTCTCCAAAATAAAATAGTTTCTCATGCTTATAGATAGAAATAACAACACTTGCAATCTCACATCTTCCTCATCTGACGAGTCAGAAGTGCATGAATCAGTTGTGTCCTCCTCTGTTTGCGGGACAGCAACAGGCTTCTTTCCTTGAGTAGTGGGAGCTCTTTTTTTCTGAATAAAATATAATAATAATAAATAACTAAGAACACAAACCTCTCATACAAAACCAACATCAATCAGAATCCAACATCATTGAACTTACATCATCATCTGTGCTGTCACTTTCATCCAAATCAGAATCATCACTGGATTCGTCTATTTTCTTTGGAGCTGCTAATGCACCATTCTTAGCTGAAACTACAGGCACTTTTTTTGCAGGTACAGCTACCTTGCTTTTAGGACCCTATATAAAAAAATATAATATAAACTTAAAATTATAAGTAAACTGTTGATATAATACAAAATTAAATGAACTAACAATAGTAGCCAATTAATATCAGAAACCACACACGTAAATGTAACCCTTGTACATACTTCATCAGAATCACTCTCTTCCTCAGAATCAGAACTGTCAAACACCTTGTCCTTTTTAGCTGGGGCAGCGGCAGTGCCATTTTTAGAAGCAAGCACTGGCTGTTTCTTCAAAGGAACAGCTTTGACAGGTTCCTCCTGAAACAAAATAGCACATGGTCAGAAAGTCTTTAACAGAACTACACAAAAAATATTGAGGCAGTGCACGGGCACTAAAAAATTATAAAGTGAATGCCAATCACATCCAATGAAAATTTATTGCAGTGCTCACTTCATCTGATGAAGAATCATCACTACTAGATTCTTCAACAGGCGGCTTTACAGGAATTACTACCTTCTTCGGCGCTACCTTAACCTGTTAATTCATGGAAAATATGACCATCAATACATGAACTTGCTGCGTGTTCTCAGTAAAACAATAAAGCACAAACAAACAACAGGTCATAAAATAACAATTCAAGTGAATATGTCAATAACATATTCAAAACAGGCATAAAGCGCAAGCTGCATAAGCCAGTCAGCGAACAACACAAGCCAGACTAGACACATTTCACCTCTGGAGAGAAAGTACTATCCACCAAAAAACATCAATTCATCAAACAATTTCTTGACTTTTTTAAAGTCATTGACTTCAAACTTATGCCCTGTCAGTTTCTCTTCTAGCATTCTTTCCTCTTTCTTTTTGTCTTTCCAATTCCAAGTTTCAAACAATGACTCAAGAGAACAAGCAAAAATTTCAGAGCATTATCATCAATCCAGTTTTACTCTATCAAACATATAAACATATAAAGCAACATATCAATTGCTAAGACATGTATGATTGTTTCTTTCCTCTTTCTGTTGCCATTTTTTTTGCATCACTATTGGCGATGCACACCACTGACATTCCAAAATGTAATTTTTAAGTTTATAAGAGCATTATAATGACTAGGGTAACATTCAAATAAAACAAATTTAATCTTCCCTTCTAACATAAGTACATATATAATTAATTCAAATATAGAAAATATAGATTTTCAAATATTTATCCTTCTACGATTTTTTACAACTTCCCACTTTTTGCTAGAAAGTAGGAAGCCAATAAAATTTATGCTCTAACATGTTTGGAAAAAAAGAAAGAAAGTTAGATAAGGTGGAATAACTTGCAAATAAATGATCAGTTATTTAGGACCACTAACTGCAAGGTTTCAAAATCAATTATATCTATAAATGATTCAAGTGATATGACAAGCAGGTTTCCAAAAACTAGAAAAAAGAGTTACTGCTCAAAACCTTCTGTTCTTCTTCAGAATCTGAAGAATCATCTTCTGAGCTACTGGTTTCTTCTTTCTTATTGATTTTCTTCTTGACGGTCTTAGCCTCGCTCTTCTTCTTCTCAACAGCCTGCTTTGTCCCAATGTCTATCTTCTGCTTCTTGGCACTCGCTATCTTCTCTACCGCCTCTTCAGCTTCTCTCTTACCTATACAGACACACTCATCACAAATTCAACACCCAAAATCAATTTACCAGCGAACTAAAACACAAACACACAATCAATTAAAAACCTTCAAAAGACCAAACCTGTATGCAGACGCACACACACACAACACAAAATCAATTTATAAACGAACTAACAAGTAAACACAAAATTGAAAAGCTTCAAAAAACCAAACCTTTATACAGACTCACACACAACACAAGTTCAGTACCCAAAATCATTTTTTACCAGCGAACTAAAACATAAACACACAATCAATTAAAAACCTTCAAAAGACCAAACCTGTATACAGACACACACACATACACACAACACAAGATCAATCTATAAACGAACTAACAAGTAAACACAAAATCAACATCAAAATTAAAATAAAAAAGCTTCAAAAGACCAAACCTTTATACAGACTCACACACAACACAAGTACAGTACCCAAAATCATTTTTGCCAGCGAACTAAAACATAAACACACAATCAATCAAAAAGCTTCAAAAGACCGAGCCTTTATACAAATTCAAAACCCAGAAATCAATTAGCGAGCTAAAACATAAAAGCACAATCAATCAAAAAGCTTCAAAACACAAGCTTTTTTTATACACACAAAACAGATTCAAAACCCTAAAACAATTAACAAAGAACTAAAACAAAAACACACAAATCAATCAAAAAGCTATCAAAAGACCGAACCTTTCTTCCCAGATTTGACGGGTTGCGCTACAGCAGAAGCTGCATCGACCTACACATAATCAAAAACATCATAAGCATACATGTATATACACATACAAACATACATCAAACAACATAAACATGTATATATACACATAAAACAAGAGAAGAGTGTTACTTTGGTGGATTTCTTGCTAGATTTGCCCATATCTGAAAGATTAACAAGGAGGAGGACAAAGAAAAACTAAGAATTGCTTTGCCTGCCGCAGAGCTGGTTCTGCAAAAACCCTAAAAAAAGTAGGGTTTTGGGATATGAGAGAGAGAGAGAGGTGGGTATCGCGGCCTAGGGTTTTATAATGGGAGTGTGTGTTTATGGAGCAGCTTAGAAACGGCGCTGGTTTTAGGGTTTTGATGGATATTTTTAGCGTTTTGTGCACACGTGTTGACTCCGTGTGTGTAAGTGTGTGAACGCTAAAAACTAGAGTGAGCTGAGTTTTATTGTGGGTGTACAAAATAAAATTAGGGACATTAAATTTTCCATTAAATGAATAATTAAATGTTTTATATAGGTGTGGGGTTTATATTTTTATAAACTCAACACCATGTAAAATATTTAGTCATTTATTTAATAGAAAATTTAAAACTTATAACATTTTCCAATTCTCTCCATAAACTCTTCTCCATTTAAATTGACCTAAATTAATGTAGGATTTTTTATTTTTAGGTGATACTTAGATTGTGTTTAATTGGGAAATTTGAAAAGAAATGAAAAAATATGTAAAATATGAATAAAATATATTTATATTTCATCTAATTTTATATTTTTTTCTTTTCTTTTTTAAATTCCTCCTCAAATTACCTAACCAAACATAGCCTTAAGGATGGCAAAATACTCGATTCGTCGGGTTCTCAACCCTCATCGACTCTAATAGAATGAGTTTGGGAGTGGTTGGATAAGTTTGGGTCAAATTTGAAAAAAAAATTGAGCAACTAGATCGAATTTGAGTCATGTGAGGATAGTTTTTTTTTTTTTTACTTGTAATTGATCTGCAGATATATTAATAAATAAATAATAATATTATATGCAATGTATGCATATAGTACAATATTTGTTAATATTTATACAATATATAATTTTTTTAATTATAAATATAATTTATAGTTTTAATTATTGAATTTCAATATTATTATTAAATTTTTTATTGTGTTACAAATCGGGTAGAGTCGGATGAGTGTTACATTTGTGAGTTTGAGGTGAGTGTAATGGAGAGTTTTCATGCGGCCGGTTCGAAAATAATAGGTTGGGTTGGGTTGGGTTGGGTTGGGTTGGGTAGGGGGACCGGACCCATGCCTGTCATAATGCTAAAGGTATACTTGAAAATACAATAGTAAGTGAAAATACAATAGTAAGTAAAATTTTAGATATGTATATATATAACTTTTTGTTTTTATACAGGATTTGCTTTTCTATAGTTGAAAATCTCAATTGGACAGTGACTTTTGGTTTGTAGGACCCGTCACGAGTTTTGTTTCGATAATTTAAATTGTTAATTTTATATAATCTTTTATATGTATTATATATGAAAAAATAAGTTGATAAGATAATCATAACTTTTTTAATTTTATTGTTTTCGTCTCTGAAAAAATAGGCCTTCTCTTTTAAAAAAAACACTTTTTGGCTTTTCTTTTTTTTTTAAACAAATGCCATAAAATGGAAAGACTATAATTATCGAATTGATTTAATTTTTTTCATGCATGATATATACAGAGGGCACTACAAAATAAACAATTCAAGTTGGGGATCTATAGCGAGCTCTGTGTACCCAAACAACCCAGGTTCAGTTGACATCTCGACTTAAGAGACGCCAACTCATTTTTTATTGTATATTATTGAATTTTAATTATTTTATACATTCATTTATGAAATATAATATAAAATAATATAATGTATTCCATTTATTTGTATTAGGATGTTTTGCTTTATTCTCTACAGGAGAGACTGCACCCATTTCTTTTTATAGCTCTTTTAACTTCGAAAGATAGCAATAGATAATGCAAAGCTCACGATGAGCTAACTACATCTCTTGCGAGTCGACCTGCATGCGACAAGCATCAAAAATAAGATCGATGCAAGGGCCACATACATAAATCAACGAGTTGATCACGACGAGCTAGCTACATACAGACAGGCATCAGAAATAAGATCGATGCAAGGGCTACATACATAAACCAATGAGTTAAATCCATTTATTTTCTCTCATTCGAGCCAACAAGCCTCCTTATAAGAGCATACACAATGAAATAGTTAAAAATGTGTTACATAACAAAAAGTGATAAAAGTATGACCCATTTTTGTGTGTTAAGGTTTGTTAGTTTAGTGACTGTGTGGGGGGTTGCAATGGATATATGTTAAGGTGCATGTTAAAGTGTATATTAGATAAAAGTAAAGTGTTAAAATACATATAAATATAAAAATTATAAAAGTACAATAAGACTCAACCATCAGTCCTCTTATTTCTATCACTCTTTTCCCTCAACTCATTAGTTGGCTAGCCACAGTTATAATGTACACTAACAGCTGACAATGTTAGTGTACACTTTAACATCTCTTAGTAGTTCCATTGTGAAGACAAAAGTGAAAATGGCTAACTTAGGCTCCGTTTAGTGAAACTTTCAAATCATGATTCCATCTCTCAATTTGAGTGTGACGTTTGGATACAAGTTTCAAAAATTAATTTCACATCACTTTTGAAAACTCGTTTTAGATGGGATTTGAATTTTGAAATTTGGCTTACCCAATAGTCTTTTTGGACATCTGACCGGTTGACCGGAATAGTGTAAATTTTGTTTATCTTTTTTTCTTTTTGCAATTGGCACTTGTTATTTTTTATGTATTAAATAAATAATATTTTTCAAATTTTTAACAAATTTTTACGAGCTTTGAATAGAATTTTGGATTGTGTATTTGGTTATGAGTTATAAGTTTTTGAATCAAATAACTTTTATAATTTCAAAAACTCAAAACTCAATTCAAAACTCATTTCAAAACTCATAACCAAACAAATTTTCCATACTCAAATCATAGTTCTAAAACTTACAAACTCAAAATACAACTATATTCTCAAATCATATTTAGAAAACTCTACTGAACGCAACCTTAAATTTTAGCATCTGACACTAACAAATGCATTGGCCCGTCCATTGCTAATGCTTTAAACCCCCCCCCAAAAAATGATTGAATTAAATTTATTTGCTCTAATTTATCACATCATTTCTCTATTTTTCTGCATATCTTTTAATAAAAAGTAAAAAATAAATAAAAATAAATAAATAATCAAACCCCAAACTACCCCTTTAATTTTTAATTAATCAAGCATCCCTATAAAAAAAAATGGACAAATTACCTACTAGTCCTTATACTTTAACCCTTATATCATTTTGGTTCATGTAATTTCAATTGGCTTGATTTTGATCCTAAATTTCTTACTTTTGTCTCAAATTACTCCAATTAATTTCAATTGTTAGCATTTTTTATGACAAATGCGCACATAAGCGGTATGCATAATGTTGTAAGAGTAGAACGACTTTTCTTTCTCTCTCTAGTTGAGACCTTCTCACTCTACACTTTTCTTCTCCTAGGGTTTCCAGCGGGCTGCGGCAGTCGGGGTGGGGGAGGGGATTTCGGCAGCCTCTGGCCTCCTCTCCTCTCCTCCTACCCCCTTTTTTCTCTTTCCTTTCCTGGTTTGCTGCAAATAATATGGAAGCTTGGGACTTCTATCTTCTCCCTCCTTTGTGGGGTGTTTCATCTTCCCTCTGCTTCATCTTCGGCCATGGCCTCACCGGATCCGCCGCCTCAGCTTTGCTTGATCTATTGTCACCGCCGCCGCTGGATGTTGTTGGTGTGGATGTTTTTTTTTCTATGCTCTGTTTTTGTTTATTTAGTTATGGTGTCTATTAGGGAGTGTATGTTCAAACTTACCCATTCTGTGATTGGGATCTTTGATTATTTTAGACATGCTCTAATGCCGACTCTATGATCGGTTCTGTTTCGCAGTATGAGCACGAACACATGATGTGGATCTAAATATTTTCTTAGATTTCTCTCATTTGTGCTTCTTGTAAAATTTTTACTTTGGTGTAAGTTTTGGTTTTGATGGATCTTGTAAGTGTCGTTTGGCCCTTTTAATTGAAATTATCTACTGTTCAAAAAAAAAATGTTGTAAGAGTAAATTTGATCAATTTAATTACTTAATCTCAACCAACTCGGTGATTATCTTTCGTCAAAAAACCTAACAAGTTTATCAATTTGACCAAATTGACATAAGATTTTAAAAAAATGAATCTATTGAAAGTATAGGAACAAAAATGACGCAAGCGACAAACTATAGGGACTATTGGTATATTTTTTTGAAAAAAAAAATCGAACATAAATCTAACTCAAATAGTTTGATTTATTTTGTTTTCATACAAGCCACCTAATCAGTGTCCACACACAATTGAAATATGAATCAAGCTTGAGTAATAGTTTACTCTATTAGTGTCCCAACTATGATGTTTTGAGAAAATATGGATCGCTTGAGCGATGGAAGTAAATGGGGATCGCTCGAGCGATGGAAGTACCACTCAAGTGGTGAAAATGGGGCATCTAGTATCTCGTCAGCAGGTCAAAAAATTTGGAAAAGAGGCTTTTTCGCTCGAGTGACCAAGTCACCGCTCAAGCAGTTCTTGCTCTCACACCACTCGAGTGGTAGATTGATCGCTCGAGTAGTCTGTTTGGAGTCAGGCATTCAAAAATCAATTTTTCACTCCACTTTTCTCACTTTTTCATTTCCTCTCTTCCTCTTTTCCCTATTTCCGAAAACCCTAAGTCCCAAACACTAGATTTATTTTATTTCTACCAAGGATCTCTTCAAAAACTTGCATTAGAAGTGAAGAACTAGTGAAGGCCAAACTTCTCACCGATTGGATCGTGTTTTCATCAAGGTTTTCAACTTATAGCTTTCATTTTGAGGTAAGGATATTCTTAACTTTGTATGTCTATGAATTAATGTGGATATGTGGTATTTTCTTAGTTTTATATATATTTATAAAGGGGTTTCACCCAAATTTTTAAAAGAATTGGAATAACCCTTGATGATAATGAGTGTTGATGAGGAAATTTTACTTTGGAAATATAGATGGGGAAAAAGCCCAAATTTTTATTCAAACCCTAGTTTTGAATTTTACCGTAAAGATGAAATTTTGTTCAATTGGACCTTGAGTTATGAAATTAAGTTGATGCTTAGTTAAAATACGTATGAATATTGTTTTTCAAATTGTTTTGGAAATTTGTGTTGAAATGAAGGAAATTGGAGGTTGTTGAGAATGTGGAAGTTATAAGTCTTTGATTATTGGTTATGATAATTCCTTATTGAAGCATTGAATGAAATATAGGTAAATTGGCACATTCATAAACTCATGCATCATGTTGCATACTTCATGGTTTGGTTCCACAATTATTGAAATCTCTTGAATACTTGGAATTGTCGAAACGAGGTAAATAGTATATGAGTCCGGGTAATGTGTCAGGTTTGGAATTGTAATGAGTATTGTATTGGTACCCGCACGAGGAGTCAAGGTGCCCAATTGCCCTATCTTGAGCTTATCGCTGGACGAATATGGGAAAATGTTTTTAAGTGTCCACTGGCCCTATCATTTTTAGAGTTGGCAAATGTGGAAAAAGGAAAAAGGTTTTTGGGTGCCCATTGCCCCGCCGTTTATGGAGTCAACAAATGTGGAGATATTTTCTATGTAAATATATATGTATATATACATATATATATGTATGTATAATGGTTTGTGACTCTTGCTTGGGACATCAATACGTATTTACCACCCCATTGTTGAATATGAAATTTTGAAAAAAAGTGTACACTGAACATCATTGATTTTAAAGAGGAAAACACGGATTTTATCACGACCTGTGCTTAGCATGATCAGATGCATTTCAGCCTTGTTTGGCATATATTAAAAAAGTCAAAAAGTTAAAAAGTCATTCTCCTATTTAAGTTACATCATTTTATTTAAGTCACATCACCTCTCTACCATATCACTTAAAACCCAACTCATATTTCATAAAAAGTCAAAAAGTGCACTTATTTAGAACATCCCAAACCATCCCAAAAAGTGCACTTAACAGTACTCCTACTGGGCATTAGCTCATTTCAATCTAACAAAATTTTCAAGACTTGGTGGTATGATTTTACCTAAGTGACTTAGTGGTAGAAGTGTTTTTAATGGAGCACATGAGCTCATTGGATGTTACTTGCTGAAGCTCCTAGGGCTATTTTGTGGAGTAAGACTAAACGTCCACCTTTTTATGTAACCAAGGACTATCCTTGAAAATGTGTACACCATTAGGGCACTATATTATTGTATTCTCTTGCTCTCTGAACTATCATTACTCATGATTATATGTTAATGAAACAACGATGTATATTTCACTTAGAATAGTTCAATGAGAAAGAGATTATTTTGAGTAAAAGACTATATTCTTTAATAGTGTTCATTGTAATAGCTGGAAGATATTTAATGGTTTTAATTATAAAATGGATGACAAATTTAGGGGCGTTACATAGCCTTAAGACATCTGATGACTTTTAGCTTTCTTATTGGTACTATGAAAATATGGATACTGTTTTTATAAAAAAATCCAACATTCACACATGAGCCATCATGTAATTTATTCTTTGGAGTTAAAAAATTAATGATTCATATAATGAAATAATAAATTGGATACTACTATATCACATGAGTATTTGGTCAATACTATTTGTTAACTAGTTCTATATGATCAAGATCCATATTGTAATTTATAGGGAAATTTGAAATCAGTTTATAAATTGAAAAATAATTATAAATTAATGTTAAATTTTATCAATATTAATAATTAAAATTATAAACTTTTCCACACATTTGTAATAATTTTTTGCAATTACCACTTGTAGGTAATATGCACTAACTTATATTGGGTCATGCACATCTCTTTTTGGGTGTATATTATATGCAAGTTATGACATTTGTCACAAATGTCATAACTAAATCTTTTTCAGTCATAAATAACAAATAATGAGGCATAACCAAACACCACATAAAGTATAGCCAAAGATCTTTTTTATCATAAAAAAATAATAATCATAGTAGGTCATACTCAACATACTAATAAGTCATAACTAATAACACAATAAATTATAGCACGTTTGGTACGATAGAATGAGCTGGAATGGAATGCTCATTCTAACTTTGCATTTCCTTTCCCTTATTTGGTATACCTTATCTAAGTAGGAATAGTTATTCCATTGGAATGGTTATTCTAACAAAATAAGGGAATGCCTACTCTTTCCTCCAACTTAAGGAATGGCCATTTCATTCTGTATGGGAGCCAAATATCCGACGTTATCCGTACTCCTCGTGTCCAAGTTGCATCTCACTCCGATCGACCTGAGAACGTAATGAAGGTGAGCTACCCGGCGGTGTGCTGCCAGAAAACCCCTCTGACGGTCAAGTTAGCACACTTCTAGAGAGAAAGAAAAGAGAGGAGACAAAGTGGTAGTTGAGATCTTACCAGAGGATGTTCCATCCTGGGTATGGAGGCGTAGCCCTTTTTATATAGTTTCTGCGCGCGCTTTTGTGCTCATTCCCCTCAAGATGCGTGGACCTACTCTCCTCTCACGTTTCCCCACGTGTCAGCACTAATACAGCTAACGCCACCTAACAAAACTGCAAAACAAAATTGACGCGTACGGACCGCAGGACCTCCTTCTTGCAGTCCCGTGGCACTATGTAGTAATTCTCACTGAGCTACGCTTAGCACAACGCCACGTCTTCACATTACGACCGTTCTCCTTTCCCAGTTTCCTTGATAATTCCACACCCTGGTCGGACCGAGCTCTTTAGTCGTGATCGGGCTGCTGCTCGGTCGACCCCAACGTTGAGACGACTAATCCCGCCTAACTTTAAAGAGTGCATATCTCTCCCGGGCTGGTGACCCAAAGTTGTTCCAACTTGACCGAACTAAGCCCTCAGTTCAGTGTGCACCCAACGTCTAACCGAGCAAAGACTGCCTCTGGCCCAAACTAGCTCGGCACAATGTTAAGTCGTACACCTCCCTCTCACATTCAATCATAGAATCACCACAAACTTTTATTATTTTCATTTTTTTAGTACTTCAAAAAAGTATATTATCATTTAGTTACCACTATTTCCTTCTATTATCACTCATTCCATTACCACCACTACAATCGCCACCTCGCCGTATTACCACCACAACTCACCACTACCACCACCATTGCTGCCACAACCATTACCACCACCTCCACAACCACCACACCACCATACTACCAATGTCGCCAATACCACTACTACCGCCACAACCATTGCCACCACATCCACAACCATAAACCACCGCTATCACTATTATTAGAATCACTACTGTTCTACCACCATTTCCACTACGACCACTACTACTATTTTCATAAATATCACACTAGCACCATCACCATTGCAGGAACCATTACTCTACTATCGTTGGCCACTACCGCCACAACTACCACCATCATCGCAACCACAACCACCACAACACCACCTTACCATCACTACTAATTTATTTATCACTAACTTGTTAAAAAAAATAATAAATAATAAAAACGTATTCCATTCCAATAGTTTAATAGGCATAACCAAACATGAGAATGAGAATCATCATCCTATTCCTACGTCATTCCATGTTGGCAACCAAACAACGAAATGTGTATAGATATTCCATTCTATCAAACCTTATATTCTATTCTCATTCTGATTTCATTCCCATTTCATTTCATTCTATCATACCAAACATACTCAATAAGTCATAACTAATATCATAATAAATCATAACCAAATACCATAATTGTCATAACTAAGACATACAGTACATACCCTAAAAGGGGTGTGTATTGTAAAATTTCTCATTCATGGGGTTTTGGCCAAAACTCCTTGGCCCAACATTTTAATACAAAAAGGGCACAAACTAATTACATGTTGCAAAACACCCTTCACCATTAAAATAGAGTGCTACTAAATGTACCTACCTATTTACTTTGGACCTCCCATTTCTTTGACCCTCCACTCACATAATTAAAACCCTCTAATCTTCTCTTTGAACACCTACCTTAATACCAAATATACCCTTGTATTTGGACCCCTAACTCTTCTTTTCCATTCCACCGTCGACAGTGTCGCTCCGACGATCCCATTTCTGGAGACCTCCACATCCTTCGTCTTTCCTCTTTCTCTTATTTCTTCTTATTCTTCCCTCCCTCATTTTCTGTTTCTCTCTAGTCTGCGCCCTCGTCACTTTGTATGCGCCTGTTGCGCAACCTCCTAACCTATTCCAAACTCTCTCTACTCCGATCATCATTACCAACAACAACGAGTCGACGTTTCATCAGAGATCGACGGTCCTAGCCTCACTGCCATGTCCAAAGCTTGAGTTTACTCTGACTAGGGGTGGGCGTGGGTCGGTTTCGGCCACGGAACCTTCAATCCGCCATCCGTCCGCCAAATTGGTGGAATGGAGAAAATCAATCCACATCCATCCGCCAATCCGGCGGATGTGGATTGAGCAGATTGGTGGATCGGTTTGGCGGTTTAAAATTTTATAAATTTTCAACATAATTCAACTTATGCACTTCCTTAAAAAAAAAAAAAATTTATTACAGTCAATGACTTAAAAAAGTATTGCAATCACTGCATGCCTCATCCAAAGAAAGAAAGTTTAAAACTTTAGAATATTACAATCATTACATGCCTCATCCACATATTATAATCACAGCATGTCTCATCCACATAAAATATTACAATATGTGGTTCTTAAAATATAAAAACAATTCAAACCACCAAACCATGAACAGAGTAGTAGTAGAGATTGTATGTCTTTGTATTATTACATCTATATCTGTTTTTTAAAACAAAAACCAACCAGCATATATCATCTTTTTTATTTATTATTTTTATAGTTAGATTTAAAAATCAAAAAATATAGACAGATAATACATTTATTTTTTTCAATTCAAAAAAATATATTCAAGTTGAAAACTGTTTTTCAACATAATATATTTAACAGAATATTTAAACTCTTTTTCAATTGAAAACACAAACTGAATATCTAAACAAATTGAAAAACAAAGTTTTACAAATTACTAGAGGTGCTTGCGATTCGGCGGTTCGGTTACGGTCAAAGGAACCTCAAATCCGCCATCCGTCCAAAACTAGGTGGATTAGAAAAAATCAATCCGCAACCGTCCGTTCGTCATCACGCATCCGTCCAAAATGCGGCGGATCGGTTCGGTTCGATCGGTTTGAGTGGATCGGTATATTTGCTGCTCATCCCTAACTCTGACGTCAATGTTCTTCGTCCCAACGAGTATTGGAATTATGAATCGCTCATTGTTCAGTGGTCGTAAATTCGAACGAAAAAAAACCCTAATCTTCTTCTAGTTTGCTTTTTATTTCTTCTTCTTCTGTTTTTTATTAGGTTTGTTACTGTAGCTAATGATTAGAATGGTTGAACTGTTGATCATTTTGGGTTGATCATCATGTAATTTGCAAGAATATATATATATATATATATAAAATAGTAACGATAGCAATAGAGGAGTGGAAATATGAAGTTCCATTTTTTCTTCATTGTTCTATTTTATTTTGGTGAAGGTCGCCGGAGGTGATGGAAAATTAGGGTTAAAAGGTTAAGAATGAGGGTAAAAATGGAATTTCATATTTGGACAAAATTGGAATTAAAAAAATAAAAGATATGGGGGTCTAGAGAAGAAAGAAAGGTCCCAATAGCAGCCTTCTTAAAATATAATATGAATTTACTATAATAGCCCTGTATATATATATAGACGGAGACTGTTTAGATACACCCAAACCATTTGTATTCTTGTTTCTCTCAAAAAAACTCTCTAAAAAACCTTTATTCGAAAGCTAAATCATCGCGTTTTGGCACAAATTAATCGCTATTTCTCTTGTACGTTGGTTTTCACATCACAAATATCATCTTTTATATAATCATTGATCATCGACTCGTCTCTGACACCGATCTATTTGAATATTAAAGGAGATTTAGATTTGTAAAAATGTCTAACTTCTTTGTTACAATCAATTTGAATATTGAGGCTATGATCTCAAATGAATATGTTGCAACATGTTCAGTAACGAAAATAGTAAAATTTTACCATGTAAGAGTAAAAAAATGTCAAACTAGAATAAAAGTTTACTATCAATTTTATGAACAAATCAAAATTTTACTGTCATTTATAATTAGATTGTCACCAAACAAAACTCAAGTTAGAGTAAAATTTTAAAAGTTGACAAAGTATATATTAAAAGTTGATTGTAAAATGGAAACAAATTTGTTTGTTCTTAATGAAGAATGCACATCTTCTTAAAATGCTAAAATTTCACAGTAAAATTTAGTGTGAATCAGAGTAAAATTTTACTGTTGATATTAATTTTGATGGTATAATTTTTTTATTGTTTTTTTAAGAATTTCATGGCAAACATGAATCTTACTTGATAGATATTGATGAGAGAATTATAAAAATAATAATTTTATTAAAAATCAATATAGATACAAAGTTATATCATTTTAAAATTTGAAATATAAAATTAGTTAGTAACGACAAGATCATCCATAAAAAAATGAAAACAAATTTGTTTGTCATTCATGAAAAGATGCGTCTCTTTTTCAGGGGGTTTACAAATTAAAAAAAAATTGGATTGTCCTCTCTACTAAAAATGGGTCTACGGAGGGAGTTTTGGTGAAAAAAAAACAAAACAAAACAAAAAACTCAATATATTATTGTGAATCAAATTATAGGAGGGAATTTAGAGATCTTAAATTCACAACAACAAAAAAAAAAAAAATGCGTAAATTCATTTATGAATCACAAATTATTGTATTTGTATCAAAATATTACATAACAGTTGTCAAAAAAATGCGTTACATGCACCACAAAAATACACATCAAGATGCATATGGAGTGTGTACCGAAGGAATTTTCTTGTATAAATTCGTAATCATTCAATTTGTTTTCTCTTCCAATCTTTCCAATTTTGAAGAAATTCAAAAGTTTACAAGAAAAATAAAATTATATAAATTGATTTTCATTTTTCCTTAGTTCTCTCATCTTTAATAATGCAAATAAGTGATAAATCTAAGAGAATCAATTTATTTTATTTTCCCTCTCATCTTTAATAATGCAAATGAATAACTACTATCACATGACTGTTTTTCGTTAGTTTTTGAAACGGTGATATACGAATGGATTCAATTGAAACTTGACTTGAGATTTGAAGGTTAATTGAGATAAATAAAAAGGTAAAGAATAAGAGCAAGATTGGATGTAAAGTATGGAAATGGAAGTAGGCCGTTAAATGAACCAAGATACTTTACTCGTTACAAACTTGTTCAAAATTTGTTTATTACTAGTGAAATGGCCGCGTGCAAGGCAAGTCAGTTAATGCCCATTGTTGGTGCTCATTGTGAGAAAAACTTGCTACTTGTAAAATGTAAATAGCTAAATGTCAATGAAAATTGAGTAATCAAAAAATTATAAATACAAATAAGCTTAAAATTACTTTAAAAAAAGATTAAAATAAAACTTACAAAAAGTAATGCCTTTGTCCAAAATCTATACATAGAAGTATAATGTTTTTTTTTTTGTTTTTTGTTTTTTTTCAAAAACAACAACACTAGTGTTCACAAAGAGATGGAGAGGAAGAAACAAAAAAGGACAAAATCAAGAATGACATTCCTGTGACTTATGTTCACATAAAAGTTTATCCCATGGCTACAACGCATTAAGATTTGCAATCTAGATTTAAGAATTGCAAATTATTAGATCATAATTTGAATTGTCAGTTCAACCTTCATAAAATAAGGTACATTAATAATAATAATAATAATAATAATAATAATAATAATAATAAAGGACAGAAACACATGACCACTCTATTTAAATATTTTGAACAAAAATAAGTCAGTGACACTTGGCTTTTTTTTTTTTATTTAAAAAAAAAGGGTTCAATTGTCCAACTAAGGCTACAATTGAACATAAATAAAGCTAATTGTTCATTGTGTTGGTATTTTTTCATAATAACACAAGAAAATTATATAAAATGAATTAAATAAAAATGACAAAACAATTATTATTATTATTTATTATTATTAAAGAATGAAATATACAATAAACTATAGAACAAAAAAAAAAAAAAACACAAGAATGAACTAGATTATACCATGGAACATATTACAAGATGGATTCAAATAGACATATAAAATAATATATTATAGATTATTTAAATTTAAAAATTTGAAGAACAAAAGCTAAATGATGCAAACCGAAACCTGTGTGATACCACAGTTTCTTTAAAACAGATTCACCGCCTCTCGGTGGGTGCTGAAGGTACGCCAGCATCTGTCTCCCAAGAAACGATGGTTCAAATCAACTAATGCAGAAGCACCTTCTGAATAGTTTTAGCGAACTTGACAATGACTGCACTTTCTCTAACGAGAACCAAAGAAGGGTTTAGTAAAAAAAGATAGGAAAAAAAATTTTTAGTGTAAAAAATCATCTCCAACTTTTTTATCTGAAAACTTTATCTCCATTTTCCATCAAAAATCTCTCAAAAACTCTTCTTCTAAGTTGGAAGGGAAAGGCCCCTTTTATCTTTGTAGGGAAGGAGTCTTAGCCATGAAGGCTACCATAAAACCTAGCATCAATGGCCGTCAACTCTAACCATTAGGGCTAAAGTTACAAAGGTGCAAAACTCTCATCTGCATAATATGATCATCAACTCTATCATCAAAAGATAAGAGTTACAAAGGTTGAATAAATAAATAAATATATATATATATAATGCTATTTACTGAGAAAACTCTCTCGTTTTAAAAATTCTCTCTCTAAAAAAGCCTCCATCTCGGCCTCACCGTTGGCCAGCCGGCCGCCGCCTTTGGCCATGGCGGTTGGCTGGCCTAGCTTTCTCTCTTTGTGCTGTTGTTTCTCTCCTAATAATCTTGAGCCCCCTTTTGTTTTCCAGTTTTCTTCCTTTTCAGATCTAACCTCTAGATTTGTTTAGGGTGCTGGTTTTATCCTTTTGTTTTGTTTAGGTTGTTTGTGTTATCGGGTTTTTCTTTGGGTTTTTTAGCTGTTTATCCCTTGGGTGGTTCTAGATCTATCTTCACTTTGTGGGTTGATGGAGTTTTGGAAAGCTTTGTTGGGTGGTTTTTGGTGGGTTCTTTTCTCGGCCTTGGGTGGTTTTGCTTGGTGTTTCAGCTTCAGCCTTGGTGTTCAGTTCCGGCCTTGGGTTTTGGTTTAGGGTGGTTGCATTGGCCAAGGGTGGGTTGGTTCAGGAAATTCATTTGGGCACTTCGCTGCGAGAGGGAGTTTAAGGGGTGGAGGATCCAGAGAGGTTTAGGATCTTCATTCGAGCGCTCCATGCGAATGGGAGTTTGAGGGATGATTTCCGTTCAATCCTTTGGTGGTCGATGTTTGTGTTCGATTAAGCTTGAAGAGGAGAGTGAAGCAAGAAAAAGCTAGGCGTCTGCTATGAAGGGTGGTTTTGGGTCACGGAGAAGAGGAGAAGGAAGCAAAGGAGGTTCAGAGGTGAAGAGGTTCAGAGGCTCAGAAGAGAAGGAAGCAAAGGAGTTGGTTGTAAAGGAGGTTCGGTCACGGGTAGGCGTCTGCTATGGAGGGTGGTTTTGGGTCACGGAGAAGAGGAGAAGGAAGCAAAGGAGGTGAAGAGGTGAAGAGGTGAAGAGGCTCCGAGGAGAGAGAAGCAAAGGAGTTGGTTGTAAAGGAGGTTCCGGCAAGTGTGTATCAGTGCAATGGAGGAGTCTGTGTGTCCGGCAATGGAGGAGTCTGTGGGGCTCAAGTGTATCAGGTGTGGTGGTTGAGTGCTTCAGGCGTGAGTGCTTCAAGTGTGCATCAGTGCATCAAGTGTGTATCAGGCGTGGGGCTCAAGAGTGTTCCAAGAGTCTGAGTCAGGAGGGGGGTGTTCCAAGAGTGAGTAGCTGTGGTTTAGGTGGGTTGTTTCAGTGTGTAGCTTTGGTGTTGGGGACTCAAGTGTTTGGTTTATTTTATTTTTTAGTTGTATTTTAAAATTTAAAATCGTGAGGCTAAGGGGTTGGTTGTAAAAATGCGAGTAGCAGTAGTAGGAGAGTGAGTATTTACTCTTCGAATCTCTCTCAATGCGTTCTTTTTCCTTGTACCTGTAAATTTCATGTTTTTAATGGAATTTTTCTTTGCCGATCAAAAAAAAAATTATATATATAATGCTATTTAAATAATCTAACTAGATGGGTCACAAAATAGATACGGGTGTTGGGCGACAACTCGATCTAAACCCAGTCTAGAACATATGCACAAGACAAGCCCAGTCTAGCATACCACAACCCAATCCGAGGCTAGTCCAGACCAAGACTAAAACTAAATCCAAGTCCAAGCTTAGGCTCAAGCCCAACTTCTATTGATGCCCATTTTATGAGACAATTCTCATTCACAACTTAATGGTTTTGGCCCATTATTTTTGTACTGTAATCTTCTCACTTGAGAGAATATAAAACCACTCAGACCCATCTCAACTAGCGGTTGGGTCCCACTTTAATTTTGAATTAAAGTTGCTAAAAAATAATTATTTTCTAACACATTGATCATGCAAGGTTGCTACTATCATCACGAATCAGGATCCCCTCATTGCATTTCCTACTTACAGGGCCATTGGGTCAACTTTTAGGCCCAATTTTGATAATCTGAACCGTTCATATTTTAAGATTTGTTCAGTATATCATACTTGTAAAAAATCATTTTGATTGGATATCAAAAAGCATGTGTTCGGAAAACTCGAACTAAAAACTATTTTTTTAAAGAATTTAATAAATAGTTTTCCGAACACATGCTTTCTGATATCCGATCAACTTGATTTTTTACAGGTATGATATACTGAACAAATCTTAAAATATGAACGGTTCGGATTATCAAAACTGGGCCTAAAAGTGGGCCCAATGGCCCTGCAAGTAGGAAATGCAAGGAGCAAATGCAAGGAGGGGATCTTGATTCATATGATCACACCCATTTGCACATACGAAACAATATTAGTATACATTGAAATGAAATCCAAGTACATTATTAGACAAACTGTAAAACTTAAATTCATTCTTTTACTCAATTGCATAATTAGATCTTAAAGAACGGGGAAAACATATCAACATACTTTATAGTTGGATCATCTCTGCCACAGCTTTGAAGGAGTATTCCTACTCTCATACCCATAGAAACAAATCTAGGTCTACAACAAACATAAGAAAAAATGACAGATTAAAAAAAAGATAAATAAGATTAGCATGTCAACTTACTATATGGTGTAGTTTAAAAATCACTAATGCATAATATAGAGGGGACTATATGTAGGTGGGAGAATAAGAAAAAAAATTACAAACACATGGGGGTGCAAAGTCTGTGGTGGAATGCAAATGAAAGGCTATGAGGGTGTAAGTCCATGTGTTGATAATTTTGACTGTGTTTGGTACAGCTTTTGAATCATGATTCTACCTTTTAGTTTGAGTGCGGCGTTTGTTTACGGTTTTCAAAACACATTTCCACACCCGCGTTTGAAAATTCGTGTACTCGAATGTCTCCTCAGACGTCCGACCGGTCGTCCGGAATAGTGTTCTTGATTTTTTTATTTTTTATTTTTTTTTTGCACTTGTTATTTTTATATGTTAAATAAAAAAATATTTTCATTTTTTAAAATTTTTTTTATGAGTTTTGAATAGAATTTTGGGTTATGTGTTTGGTTATGAGTCATAAGTTTTTGTATACAAATTATGTCACATCACTCAATTCAAAAACTCTTTTCACAACTTTTTTCAAATCTCTTTTCAAAACTTATTCACCAAACAAATTTTCTATACTCAAATCATAATTCCAAAACTCACAAACTCAAAACACAACTCACATTCTCAAATCATAATTAAAAAACTCTACCAAACGCAACCTTTTTTTCCCTTTCTCCCACATGCATGTAGATTCTCCCATAATATTTGCACATGCAATGTAGTTATACTTGGCATAAGCAATTAAGAGACTTTGAAGATGACTAATGTAACAAATTTTGGAATTATAAACCAAATTCAGAAACAAAATGTAGTATTATTAGATGCAAAGAATAATACTAACATAAAGAGACTTTCCGATATGATTAGAAATAATAATGGAGTAGTCCTATTTAGTAGAAGCAACTAAGACACTTTAAAGATGACTAATCTAACAAAATAGGAACCATAAACCAAATTCAAATATAGAATGAGGTATCATCAGACTCAAAGGGCAATCTTATAGAAAGAGGCACCATAAAACCCAAAAATAGAAAGGAAAAAATAGAAAAAAGAAAAAAAGTTTAACACCAATAAATCCATGAGAGATTATTTGTAAAATGGCTCCATTGATCCTATATGTATCAATTATAGAACCAATTCTGAGAATTCTTCATGGCTTAAGAAGTGTAGGATAGAAGAAATGTAGCTATTTCTTATAATTTTATATGGTTGAAATGACTAAGAATTTGATTTCATAGATTTGTGTTTCTTGACAATCCTCATCCTACGTAAAAAAAAATTTCCTTTTGGAAAAAAAAAATATTATTGATATACGAAAATAAGTACAAAGTAGACACTTTACGATACATCAATAATAGAAATAGGAGCCCTAAAAATTGCCTTAAAAAATGAGAGCAATCCAACTCTACCAAGATTTGAAGCTGAAAGTTGGCAAGAGATGAACTGTGAAAAAGCATCAAAAGCACCAAAGAAAGAACCTTCATTGCACAGAAACCTTAGCAGGAATAAAGCACCAGCAAGAACAGAAAAACTCTATTGTAAAAGTTGCATCCTGATTGTCTGAAATGAAAATTAACACTAAAATAGCAGAGTACCATCAATTTGAGTGACTAGTTTTCTTCCTTAATTAATTCCCTTTCTCTTACTGGCAAAAAGGCTCCTAATGTCGCACCCAAATGTTTAATTAGATTTAATGCGGCGTTAATCAACTAATCATGATAAAAAAATTAATATAAAAAAAAATTAATTTAATAGTTATATGTGTTAAAATGGAATTTAATTTAAAATTAGGGTCATTGTGTTTTACCAAAAATAAATTAATAATGGAATTACTATATTGATTAGGGCCAAAATATAAATAGAGAAAATGTGGCAATGTGGCAATAGACTAGAGTCATCTCAAGTGTAATTAGGAAAGATGAGACAATGGCTAGAAGACGCCTCAAGAGACCACCTGTGGAAGTCATCATTATGGAAAAGACAGTGAGTCATCACTTTGGTTTTGTATATAAGGGAGTGAAGTAGTAGCAAGCCAATGCAACATAGGTGGTGTTTGGGAACGTGGGTTGGTGCGGATTTTATTCACCAACGGAAAAAATTTCAAAAAACTCGCACTGTAGCTGAGTGAAGAAGCGCAGTCCAGTTGTATGGCACTTTGTGAGCAAAATGACGTATTTATCCTCCATTGCTCTACCTGTTTCGCAACATATAATTCATCTGTCATATCTCTCACATCTCTCACCAAAGCTCTACCTGGACGCTTTAACAGAGTCAACTACCTCTCTCCGGCGGCTCACTCCAGCGGCACTGTTATGAAAGACCAAGTAGCCGAACGTCGAGGACATACTAAGGTACGGTTGCGAAACACCATTTTCTAAAAATTTTCTTCACCGATTTGCACCATTGATTTAGAATAGTTCTCCCTTGCAATTTTTTTTCCTTCGTTGGTCGTTCAGTCACCGATCTTCCTACTTATCTTCACCTGGTTGTGTGCAACAGAAAATACATTGCTCAGCAAACCATTTTTCCTCTTTTTCGTCTTCCTTCATTTTGGGTTTTCTTGAGATTTTCTTCACCAAAATTGTTTCTGCCCTTTATGCCATCTACATAATAACTAAAACCAAAAAAATTAATTGGCACAGACCATCTCGCAGTGTGCATCCAAAAATTTTTTTTCCCTAATTTTATTTTCTGTGTAAAGTAATAAACTTGGACAAAATTATTTTTTGTTTTTCTTTTCGAAAATTATTCTCATATATAAAATTTGGCTTTCATCAAAATTTTATATGTAGAATTTCTAATTTACATTTGATGAATTATTAATTTGGAAAAAAAATAAATCTTTTCGAATTTCATTTAACCTGTTCTTTCTAGGGCCTAATTGATCGAATAAATAGGAAAATGCTTTAGAGAGTTGGGATTTTTGTTCTGGAATTGCAGATTGAGCAAATAATATTCCGTTGATCGTCTATAAGATTGAGCAAATACTTGTTTTTTTTTTTAGTGCTATTTGGAGTTCATGTTTGTAGATTATTGAATTGGGACGTTTTGTCTATTGTTTCTGGATTTATACTCTTCATTTATTTTTTCATTTTCTAATTTGACTTATCATTAAAATGTGATTATTAGGATTTGCTTCCAAAGTTGATTCTTCCTGTATGCTAAATGTGCCATACTGCTTTTTCTAATTCTTTTTCTATTTTTTTTTTCTTTTCCTCCGGAATGTTTTCCAATTTCTGGGTTGATTTTGTAATTGCATCGTAACAATTGGTGTATTGGAATTTATAAGTTACATTACGTTATGAATTTGAATTGGAATTCTGTGATGTATTGTAATTTGTCTTGGAATGTTGTTGCCTCATTGGTATCCTTCACCAGTTATAGATTTCATGAATTAGTAATCAATTGATTCTAAAAAAAAATTCAACGTTCATTTGGGTATTTTCCAGTGCACACAAATGTTTGAAACATATGGACACAAAAAAAAAGTGTAAAGTAATGGACAAGTGTGAACTGTGCATTGCATTTGAATTGCCCAAAGCTTTTCGAGTTAGCTTAATTAACAATTTACTTAATATGTTATGTTGTTAACAAAAATGGGATGTTATAAATATAGATTGCTATTCCTTCAATTTGTTATGCTGTAATAAATTATCTGTTACATTTCAACGAACATACTTGTATTGCAATTTGAACCCCAATCTGTGGTGTTGTTGTAGTCATGTGCTTGCTCTGTGTGTAGTCATATGGCTTTCTCTTTTTCCACTGCCACGTCGACATGGCCATAGCGCATATGTGCTTGTGGCTATAGCGCATATGTGCTTGTGGCTATGGCCATTGTCTTGTGAAGGTATTCATATCTCACAAAAATCCTGGCCGTGTATATTATGTTTACCTCCGGCCCGTGGTGAGTTGTAACAAATGATTATTTGTCACTCCAGTTATATGCAAACTGTAATTCCCATAACTAATAAATGTTTTGCGTTTCTTACTCATCAGCAATGTGATAATTGGATTGGTTGGTGTGACGAATCAGGGACACGGATCCTCGACCATGACTCTGGGTCAACCGATGTCATGCAGTTACGGGGTTGATGTCGTAAACATTTTCAATACTTTGCGTGTAATGAAAACAGTGATTTGTGCGTTGTGCATCATGGTCACCATCTTATTATTGTGAATGTAAACCCCGTAAAAACCTCTTCGTTAATGTATACATTTGTTAGTGTCTTGAAGAAGTACTATTTTGAACAAGTAAATGCTTTGTCATCGTTTGTATGTAAGCGCTACATCATATTAGTAATTATCGTACTACTTTTTATAAAAATGTGGAAGTTGTCTGTTATATATTGTTCATAGCTTATTATCTGAAATGTATTCATCAACTGCATTCTAATGTATACAATATGTCCTGTCACATTAGTGTAATGGCTGCAACACGGTCGTCCCCTCGCACCCCGTCTAAGAATAAAGGGATTGGCCCATCAGGTACCGAAGGCATTGTTGATGGCTTAGATCATGCACATAAGGCGAACTGGGACAGTGCAGCGATAGAAATCTTCCTACAGTGTGTTAGGGACGCAATATTAGCGGGCCGTCGGGTAGGTACAACCATAACCAAAACAGGGTACATGAAATTGCACTCAAATTCGCTAAACGCACGGGTAGACGTCATAACATTACACAGCTTAAGAACAAATACAGTAGTTTGAAAAATGAATGACAGGCTTGGAACAAGTTGATGGATAGCAGTAAGGGTGTGACTGGCATTGGGTTTGACAGGGAAACCGGGTTGTTCACAGCGTTGGAACAGTGGTGGGACAATCTTAAATCGGTATGCACGAACAAGATCTTATTTTATTTTATAAGTCCTCTAAGTTTAATGGCAACTTGTACTTGTTATTATTCATTATTTGTCATAAACTTTTCACGTATGTACGTTACGTTAACTCCAAAACCTGTCAATCCAAAATAACTACAATTTTGAACACTGTACAGCATAAAAAAGCAAACTACATTTAACTTATGTCAAACTAGCCCCCTTCAATTTTGTACACAAATGTAAGCGAAAGTCACTTGTTCGTTGAATGTCCCATGTCACTGTGACGAAAAAATTAAATTGTACTTTGATTTTTCATTTGCAGACAAACAAGATCGCTTACAAATTCAAGACAAAACCATTGGAGCATAAAGATTTGATGTGCGAAGTATTCACCGGTGCAACTGCGACTGGCAAACACCATTGGACGCCGGGGGAGAAGGCTGTAGATATTGGCGAAGGTGAATCCGACTCAGTGGACTCTCCTGGGTTGGCACCATTTACCGAGACATACAGACCGGTTGTTAACTCACCTCCAAACTCCCCCACTATCCACCTTGAAGAAAAAGACCCCGGGACAAAGAGGAAAAAGGGAGGTAGCACTAGTGGAAAGTCGAAGAAGGTCTCTAGTGGAGCATCGGTGCTTGCAGATAGTTTTAACCATTTGTCTAAGGCGGTTGAAGCATAGAAGCACCTGACGGTCAGGCACGGTACTGGTGCATCGTAGAAGTATGGCATTGAGCCATGTATGCAGTGGCTTATGGCTATCCCGAACTTCATCAGTACCCCACTGTTCCATTTCGCCTGCACTGCGTTAGAGAACGTGGTTTACCGAGAAATATTGATGTGCATGCCAGATGATGAGAATGTAGTCGGTTGGCTTGCGGCATTACAGGTTTCAAAAGGCCTGTGAGTACTTCGGTTTAGTCTTACACGCAAAAATGGGACGTCTTTGGTTTTGATTTACTGTAGTTTTTTGTGGATTAGTTCTGTGGGTCTCTTTTTTTTGTTGTTTTGTTTTTCTGTATGGTTGCATAGCGTTGTATTTATTATTACTTTACTTTTGTACACGGTACGTACTTTTGTCTTGCGCAATATGGGATCATGGTTTAACCTTTATTTTTGGGCATAGTTCACTTTAATGGTTGCATGTAATGCCATGGATAGTTGATGTGTTCTAATTTTATGGTTGAACTTTACTGGTCCAAATGTGCTTAGTTTACAACTAGATAATTGATTTGTGTGTTGTGTGCATTGTAGGAGTCATCAACAAATAATGTGGAAAGGTCAAAGTAGCAACTATAGAAATTACGATGATGTAATCATCGAACTCGTAGAGGAAGAAGAAAACCTACAAAAAAGTGTGATCAGTGACGCTGTGCAGTATGCAATGGAATATTACTTGAAGTACATGGAGAAGATCCCATGCCGAACTTCTATTCTGACCAGTCGTGCCTAGATTCAAGAATTGTTTGATGGGCACATAGGCAGACGTGAACAAAATTTGCATATGCCGCTGTATGTGTTTCAAGCATTGTGTGGCACATTGCGAACCGACTTCGGTTTACGGGTACCTTCAAGACCCCATGGATTACACATTGAAGAAAGTGTTGCGATGTTCATCCATACGTTGGACGACTGCACTAATCGAAAACTTCAGGAATGCTTCCAACACTCGAGAGAAACTGTGTTGCTACATTTCCATGCAGTGTTGGAAGCGATGAAGTTGTTCACAGAAGTGCATCGTAAGCCCACTAGAGATCAAAATAATAGGCATCCATATTTGCGATCCAAAGGGAAATACGTGCCTTTCAAGGTTAGCATATTAGTTGCCATTATCGGTTAATTTTCATTTTATGTGATGTATGTAAACCTCATGTGATGTACGTTATTGGTGCAGCATTGTATTGGAGCATTGGACGGTACTCATGTAGAAGCCGTGTTGTCTGCCCGTGATGCCGGCACATATTACGGTCGCAAAGGATATCCAACCCAAAACATACTAGCAGTATGCGACTTCGACATGTGCTTCATTTTCATATCTTGTGGTTAGGAAGGAAGCATGCATGATAGTCGCATCTTCAACGAAATAATTGAGAACAAACATGCACCGTTCCCGCACCCCCAAGAAGGTAATGTTGGAGAAAAATGGTTGAATGAGAAATTGCCTCATAAATGTGTTTATAACTCACACATTTGAGGCTCGTCAGTTTTACAAAATTGATTGGGTAGTTTTGCTAGCATTAGTTAGCATTAGTTCCCAGCCTTGATGGCTAGAGGCTCCTCCCCTCTCCCCCATGGCGTATAAAAGGAGGCCCTATTCTTTGAAAAGAGAAATATAGAATTTTTTCTTGGCATCCATACACTGTCAGTCTACTTCTCCTATAATTTTCTTCCTGAGAGAGAGTGCTGCCGTTGTCCGTTCGCTAAGCTAATCAGAAGGTGCTTCTGTTATAGCTGGTAAAAACCGTCGTATCCTAGGAAGTAGACGCTGGCGTACCTCCAGCACCCAACGGTGAGGCGACGAATCTATTTTAAGGAGACTGTGGTATCACACAGGCTTCGGTTTGCTTCCTTTAACCATTTTATATTGTATCTGTATTTTATTCAGCATGTTATATTTTCTGGAATAGAAGGTTTGTTTTGTTCATCTCCTAATTTTGCGATATGCAATGTGAAATTATGTAATGTGAGTAGTTTTCCCAACAAGCTTAAAATAGATTAATAGATTCATAGGTGTGTGTAATAATTTTGCATGTAATTGGCCACTGGTAGTGCTAGCGAGTTAATTGTTTTATTAGATGCATGTACACAGGGTTAAGCTTTTGATTTTGCCATTTTGTGTATGCTACTGTTTGGTCTTCCCATAGCATGGAATAGACCACTGTTATCAATAGGGAAGAAAAGTTCCATTGGTGAAACGTTAATTCACTGTATTTTCTAATTAATTTATGGTGTACCGGTTCATGCCTTGTATTTCTAGATTTACATGTTTCTAGTTCACATGCTTCTAGTTTACAATATAAATTACATGTTCATTCGGTTTTAATTTTTAGTGTAATTTACATTTCTAGCATGTTTATTAGGTAGTAAATTTACATGTAACTTGTACCTATTAATTTTTAATTTAGGTGTGGAGTTGTAAAGTTTATAACTTGCCTATATTTAAATTCATGTTAATTTCTCTAGAATTATTTGCATGTTAATCATGTCATTTGCAATTCTTGCCTAGTAATGTGATTTTAAGTGTTTAGGAGTTATAAAATGTTTGTAACTTGCCTCAATTAATTACATGTTTAGTGTACCATAAGTTCATATGTAACCTTTACCAATTTAAAATATGGTTTAATTATATTTAATTTTGGGTTTGTAACTTGTATAGTTAATTACATGTTTATTATGTAATTAATTTTTTACAAATTTTTTTAGTCTAGATTCTAGATGTGTAACTTAAGGGTTGGTTTTAATCTTTACTTACAGTTGTTTATTATTTTGTTTGCTAGTACCCTCCCTTCAATCACTACTTTGCCAAAAACAAAGAAAAGCTGAGGGAGGTTTTGTTGTATTTTGATGCTAACTCTTTATTGCAGGAATACCTATGGGAATGAGAAACAGAACTTATGGGGGGAAGCAATTCTATCCGCGAATTATATTCTTAATAGAATACCACGGAATAAAGTGGACAAGACTCCATATGAGTTGTGGAAAGGTCACAAGCCTTCATATAAATACCTACGAATGTGGGGGTGTCTTGCAAAAGTGGCGGTATCTACACCCAAGCGGGTTAGGATAGGTCCGAAAACCGTGGACGGTATGTTCATTGGTTATGCACAAAATAGTAGTGCATATAGATTTCTTGTGCACAAGTCTGATATTTCAGATATACACAAGAATACTATCATGGAATCTAGAAGTGCATCTTTCTTTGAAGATGTATTTATGTGTCGTCCCCAAGACAGGGTTTTGAGTTCCATGAAAGAAATAGAAGATGTTGATGATGATAATGATCACACAGATGATCACGAAGACGATCACATAGATGATCACATGGATGATCAAACAGCTGATCAAATAGCTGATCAAGTAGATAATCAAGCTGATGAAGTAGATGAGCTAAGAAGGAGTAAAAGGGCTAGAACCACAAAGTCCTTTGGTCCAGACTTCTTGACTTATATGTTAGAGGGAGAACCTCGAACGTTCCATGAAGCTGTGACTTCACCTGAAAGTCCTTTATGGAAAGAAGCAATTAAGAGTGAGATTGACTCCATCTTACAAAACCATACTTGGGAGTTGGTTGATCTACCCCCAAGCAGTAAGGCCTTGGGGAGTAAGTGGATCTTTCGAAGAAAGATGAAAGCGGATGGGTCAATTGACAAATATAAAGCTCGGCTAGTTATCAAAGGATACAGACAGCGAGAAGACCTGGATTACTTTGATACGTATTCACTTGTGACAAGTATTACATCCATTCGCACGGTGATTGCAATAGCAGCTTTACGTGGTTTAGAAATACATCAGATGAATGTAAAGACAGCTTTCTTAAATGGAGATTTAGATGATGAAATCTACATGGAGCAACCCGAGAGGTTTTCAGCTAGAGGACAAAGTAAGAAAGTCTGTAAGCTTGTCGAGTCATTGTATGGTTTGAAGCAAGCTCCCAAACAATGGCATGAGAAGTTTGACAATGCTATGTTGTCAAATGGGTTTCGAATCAATAAGTGTGATAAGTGCGTGTATGTTAAAGGCACTGACAAAGGTTATGTCATTTTGTGTCTATACGTTGATGACATACTCATTGTTGGCAGCAATGATGAAATGATTAAAGCTACCAAAAGATTGTTAAACTCTAAGTTTGACATGAAGGATATGGGCCTTGCAGACGTCATTCTGGGTGTTAAGATCACTAGAACATCTGGTGGTATTGTACTTTCTCAAGCTCATTATGTTAATAAGATACTTGAGAAATTTGGAAAGTCAGATACAAGTATGTTTAGGACACCGGTTGACTTAAGTCTATATTTGACCAAGAATAATGGTGAGAGTGTCTCTCAACTAGAATATTCTCGGGCATTGGGAGTTTGATGTATCTGATGAGTTGTACAAGGCCGAATATCACCTACGCTGTTAGTAGGCTGAGTAGATACACGAGTAATCCTAATGCTACTCATTGGAAGGGCATTATACGGGTGTTGGGGTATATCCGTTACACCCTGAATTATGGGCTGCATTATACCAGATACCTGGCGGTACTAGAAAGGTATAATGACGCAAATTGGATATCTGATATAAAAGATTCCAAATCCACTAGTGGTTATGTGTTTACCCTCGGAGGGGCAGCCGTGTCTTGGAAATCTGCCAAGCAAACGTGTATCTCGAGATCAACGATGGAATCTAAGTTTATTGCTTTAGATAAAGCAATTGAAGAAGCTGAATGGCTTCGCCAGTTTGTTGAGGATATTCCACGTTGGCTGAAACCTGTGCCAGCTATCAGTATTCATTGCGATAGCCAATCAACGATTGGTCGGGCACAGAGTAATATGTATAATGGAAAGTTTAGACATATCCGTCGTAGACATAATTCCATACGACAACTACTCTCAAATGGAGTTGTCTCTCTAGACTATGTCAAGTCTAAGGACAACATTGCGGATCCGCTAACCAAAGGGTTAACTCGAGAGTTAGTAGAAAAGTCGTCAAGAGGAATGGGGTTAAGGCCTTTAGTAAAGGTTACCGGAACGGAAAACCCAACCTAGTTAACTGGAGATCCTAAGATTTAGGTTCAAAGGGACAACCTAACTTCGTGTAACGGGTGAGTCACTGAAGAGGTAAATCCTCTTGTCCATTCCTTTATACAGTGATGCTCTGTGGGGATGGAAGGTTAAGCTAATGCTTTTAATGACCTTAGTGATGTGGTATAATGAAATACCGTATCTAGGTCACCTATGTGAGTGCAAAGTGGGGCGGTTTCTTTAAGAATTGCCAAGGCCGAATTCTTTAAAAACACTCACAGAACCAGGCTAGTGTTCCAGGGCCATACCGGACACACCAGTGAGAACAAGAACAATGGTTGGACTAACTCCTGTGTGAGGTCTATTGTCTCGGTTTACATAAACGGCAGAACAGTTCAAGACATCACGTTCACTGGTCAGCCAGTAAATCCGATAGGCTTTCACTACGAAAGGTTCAAGGCCAACAGCTACCTTTTCTGATGCAGGGTTAGTCTGTGTGCTCTCTCTCTTTCTGAGTCTTTGTTGATAAATGTTGAGCGTTTGCTGTATTCGGTCAATTTTTATTCATGTGGGAGATTGTTGGAGAAAAATGGTTGAATGAGAAATTGCCTCATAAATGTGTTTATAACTCACACATTTAAGGCTCATCAGTTTTACAAAATTGATTGGGCAGTTTTGCTTGCATTAGTTAGCATTAGTTCCCAGCCTTGATGGCTAGAGGCTCCTCCCCTCTCCCCCATGGTGTATAAAAGGAGGCCCTATTCTTTGAAAAGAGAAATATAGAATTTTTTCTTGGCATCCATACACTGTCAGTCTACTTCTCCTATAATTTTCTTCCTGAGAGAGAGTGCTGCCGTTGTCCGTTCGCTAAGCTAATCAGAAGGTGCTTCTGTTGTAGCTGGTAAAAACCGTCGCATCCTGGGAAGTAGACGCTGGCGTACCTCCAGTACCCAACGGTGAGGCGGCGAATCTATTTTAAGGAGACTGTGGTATCACACAGGCTTCGGTTTACTTCCTTTAACCATTTTATATTGTATCTGTATTTTATTCAGCATGTTATATTTTCTGGAAGAGAAGGTTTGTTTTGTTCATCTCCTAAGTTTGCGATATGCAATGTGAAATTATGTAATGTGAGTAGTTTTTCCCAACAGGTAACACATTTTAAATGAAGTACTCATTATTAATTTTGTTCAAAATCTTAAATTGATTGACCCAATGTAGGGAAATATTACCTTGTGGATGCGGGTTATCCAAACAAGAATTGGTATTTGGCACCATACAAACGGTCTCGTTATCACCAAGCACAGTTCCAGCATTGTGGATGACCTGATAACCCAAGAGAATTGTTTAACGAGGCGCACGCATCATTGAGGAGCGTGGTGGAAAGAACATTTGGAGTGTGGAAATCGCACTGGAAGTTCTTGAACAACATGCCCAACTATGATTTTGTGACAGTGCAGGTGCCATTGGTTGGTGCGTTAATGGCCTTACACAATTTCATCCGTAGGCACGAGATAGCTGCTAATGCACACAACGAACATGTCAGATGTTGCTCTGTTCCAGATGACATGCCTGCCGCGGAAGGAGGACAAAATATGGATGATGGCCTCATGGTTGGGGATACGGATGTAGATATGGCAAGAGTTCGCGTGCGCATCCGTGACCATTTGTTTCACATACGGAGTCAAGGACTATTGTGAAATGATTGTTATCTAATTTATGTGTTTGTGTAATTTGTAATTTGTATTTCCGCATTGCAATGTAACAAATGATTTAAATTTGTAATTCGTGTAAGGACAAAATGCAAGTGTGTTGCAAATTTAAATTTTTTTGAAGTACTACATCTTATCATTTACTATTTAAATGTAGATTGCTTATGTAAACTACTCTTAATTTATCTAATATCTGTTTTTATTAACTGCTTCTATAAGTAAACTACTCTTCATTTGGTAACCAAATTTGTCTATTTCTGTAAATTTTTCTTTTCTTACTTAACTAAATTATCTGAAAATCACCATTTCCCCTTTATGAAATTGTATGTCTTTTTTAAAAAATCAATTAAACTCTAATGTATATGTCGTAGTATTAATGAATTTGAAAGATAAATCAAAATAGAAAATTCGTAATATTTTTTTCATTCATTTTTAAGTAGATACAAATATTTTGGGACAAAAAAAATATTCGAATAAATACTTAGGAATTGTTTGGTTTTGTTTTCAGAGATAAATTTTGAAAACTAATTATGGGGAAATAGTTTAGAAAATTAGTTGGTTTGTTTGGTTAAATATTTTCGAACTAATTTTGGAGTACATGAGTTGTGAAAATAATTTCATTGTAGTTGAATAGATGTGTGTAAACGAAAAGGTGATTGAGAAGGAGAAATGACTAACAAAAAGTGATTGAATTCTCGTATAGAAGATAGAAAGTGATTTTTTTTTTTTTCTCTTTTGCGCAAATTCACTAAACCAAACAAAATTTTAATTAATTTTTATATGTCAAAATCAAAATAAATGTTGACAAACAAATTGTTTTTAATTTCTGGAGAAATAGATGGCATTTTCAATTAAATGAAATTTTTAATTAATTTTAATATGGCAAACTAACAGCAGACATGACTACATGACTAATTAATTCATTTTCATTTATTTTGGTAACAATCGGTGTATTGCACCATGTGTAATTGACAGATTGCTAAATGTGGCCACGTGTCCAATTTGCTTTCAAGTTGTAATGTGGTGTAAATGGTGGCCACGTGGACAATCACAAATATTTGCAACTAAATAGCAATAGGGGTAATTTGGTCAATTTACATTCCACTATCATTTCAAACATAATTTCCAATACAATAATACCAAAAAAATCCATCCCATATTCCCAAACACACAAACTAAACTATCCTACTAAAATACTCAAACCACATAAAAACCTCAAAAAAATCCACATCCCAAACACCCACATAAACAAGAAATCAAAGAAAATAGTAAGCAAGGAGAGGAGCTTGGAGGGAATTAGAGAAAATAAAAAGTAAATAGTAGAGATCAAAATTAAGGTGAGTTATATTATATTTTAAGTAATTATGAATTATTTTATGTAAAATTGGTTTATGAATTATTTTATGCAAATCATGCTTTATAAATTATATTAGCCCTATTTGTTTAAAAAGGGAAATTCATGGATATAAATTGTTTACTAAGGCCTCGTTTGACAAGTTAACATTTTAGCCAAGAAGCCACAAAGTTACTAAAAAAAGCTAAAAAAAAGCCAAAAAGCATATAACCTATACTAAAAAGTCAAAAATTTCATTTTCTCTCTACTTTTTGCACATCTTTTCGTAAAAAGTCAAAAAGTCACCACAAACATAATTTTTTTTACCTCATATTTTAGTCAAAAAGTTACTAAAATAGCATGTTCCCAAACGAGGCTTAAATCTGATTTTGATTTGATATTTGACGTATTGTGTAAGAACCACCACGGAGGTCCCTCTGATTAGTCACTTTAGTGACTCTCTATTTGTCATGGATCTATTGACATTCTGTTCTATTTTGTACTGTGATTATGATTATTTTTAATTATATGATTTCTGCATTATCTCTCTGTTATTTAAAATAATTTATTTATTCGAACCAAACTATTCACTGTTTAGCCTAAATAATTATCCATGGTGACTTGCATATTATACTCTTAATATAACATATTTTATTCTGTCATGTGTTTATAACTGTTAGACCCTTTCAGGTAATAAACCTTAGGGATGGATTTTTTTTACCCTGTAAAGTAGAATCAGGGCTTGGAATAAACACCATATTTTATTTTTGTTTTTTTTATTATTTGTAATTATCGTTTGACTATTTTTAAATAAATAAAAGCTTCAATGTATGTTTTTAACCAATAAATATTTATATACACCTTTTATTTGATTCCGCTGTATGATTAATTTATTTTAATTTAGAATTAATCCTTTTTAACTTTAGAAATCGACGAGTTACGACATCCAACCCTAAACATCGCGGTTGAGTCGTGACACCTAGTACTCTCAATAATTGAACAGAAAGCAATCAACAATGATCTTTTTATGGCTACACTTGCAGATCTAACAATACCACAAGCATAAATTTCTAAAACATCAACATATTCATAAAAATGGAAAACAAAATAGTAAAATTTTTTAGTTTTTAATTTTAAAACTCAACAACACCTGAAATAGCAAAAAAAGTTCTCACTCGGCAATATTTAGATCTAAAAGCATAATCATAACAAAGAGAATGAATAAACACAAGATTTACAATAAACTCACTATATTAATCTAATTAAAATTTTAAATAACACAGAGAACTAATATTATAACTGTATCAAAGAATATAACTGAAAAATAATTTAATTATATTCATAAAATAGGACAAGAACAACAATGAAATAGCACTGAAAAAATAATTAGGCAATTAGATTACAGATAAAAAAATGATGTACATCTGATTTTTTTATTTTTTTTAAGAATCATCTTGTTTATCAAAAAAGAAAAAGCAAGAATAAATTATCATCTTGTTTATGTAAAAAGAAGGAGAAAGACATTATATTGATGCAACTTAGAGTGATGCAAAAAAATACCAAATACAAACATAAAGATCTCAAACCAAAATAAATTAAAAAGGGAAAGAAAAAAAAATGTTCATCAATTCAGCCACTGTAACAATGAAAATTATTGATGCTCATGGCCATTGCTCCATACCAATCTCCACTTGCCACTTCCTATGTTGCCTCTCAAAATACTAACATAAAAGTGGTGTGTCCCACCACCCTATGAACAAATCACTTTGAAATTGAGACATCACTTGAGAATATCTCAACACCAGTAAATAATTACTCATGTCACAAGAAGTTTCTAAGGAGAGAAAATACAAACAATGCACAATAACAGAAGCAAATTAAGACAACTTGCCTCCTCCAGAGATGTTGGTTTCAAGACACCATCCCCAAGACCATTTCTTTGTGAGTACCCTAATCACTACAACCACTTCAATGGCCATTGATTAAAAAAAAAAATGTCAAAATTGCATAATAATTATCTTGGTAATTTTATCAGAACATTGATTACCATAACATAACACCCAAGTCTATTTTTAGCAAATAAAAAATTATTCATGATAACAGAAAGGTTACAAGCCTAAGGCACTCCCTTACTTTAGAGACAAGATCTGAAGATACACTTCTCCAACAGAAAGCTAAAAATGTTGGCAAGTAATAAACTTTCAAAAGAAAACATAAACAGAGAAGAAAAATAGACAAAAGGAGCAAGGATCTTGAAGAAAGAGAAGCTATACAGTTAACCAATACAGAAAGGCCTCCAAAAAATATCAGTAAAGAAAATAAAACAATACCAGTAAAATCTCTTTTACCCTTACTGAGGTACATGAAGGTCCAACTCAAAACAATCCTGCCATCAAAATAGATCAATGAAGTTGCCAAAAACAAAGTAGGCTATCTTAATTTCAATTAAGTTCCCTTTCTGTACACCTCTTGATGAAGTTATCAACATCGCTTTTCTTGGAACGAAGCAAAAGCTTTTAATAACTACATCTATATTTTCATATTTTAGTGAACACTCGTAACCAATAACAACTAATTATAGAAGTAAATCAGCATAGAATTTTTTTTATTTTTTTTATTTTTAATTTAGAAATACAATCTCTAAATTTTGCAAGATATACAGAAGTACCACTAAACCTCACATGATTTTAAGATCTCAAGTCAAACCCTCAAAAAGAAAGATATTCACACAATTAATAAAAAATTCAATATTACTTCTAAAACATATATCTAAAAGCAAAATGGATGCTACCAACCATGCACAAACAGAGTTAAATAGGTAGAGTTGCATTTAAGCTTACCATACATGAAGCGCAGATAACCTTTCTTGCCAAGCTTCATCTTTGCAAGTTGCCATCAACCACTAAATTAACTCCAGCATGATAGAAAGAACTTTCATACAAGGTCAACTCCATTGAAAAAATAAAGAAAATAAGAAATAACTAACACACAGATGATACAAAATTGATGACTTCCACAAACATAGAAAATAATAGAAATACAAAAATAAAAACGAAACCCTTGTTAGGTAAAAATTTTAAACCACAAAAAATAAAGAAAAAATGACAAACGAACATGTAAAGAAAAATACATTTGAAAAAATATGGAAGTGAATGAAAATGGACTCCGTTCGAATGAAATGATGCAACCTTTATGGTGCCTCTTCATTATATAGCGTGTGACCTAAGGGTGGCATCTCTTCATTTTAAAGGGTATGACCCAAGGGTCATGTCCTTCCTTTGTGCATTTTCTGTTCAAACTAAATAGGTGCCAACAACCCTACATAAAGGCAACCCCATTCCAGTTTTATTGATTCCGAAATTCCGAAAATTCCTTCATTTCTTTCTTTCATACATTCAGTGTTCATCCGGGAATATAAGTTCTTGTGAGTGCAAAACATAATTTTGGTTCGCTGTTCAATCAAAAAGTGTGCTCTCTTCATTTGTGGTGATTGTTGTATTTTAGAGACATGACGTCCATTTTCTTAAGCACCATTAGAGAGGATGAAATTTTGTCTTAAAGACACAGTATTTAAACACTGGCCTCAATCATAAACTTGTTTATAAACCATATGTAGAAGTACTGTAAGGTTTAATTTTATTATTTATTTTATTTTATTTATCATTTGCTTAAATTAATTATTTGCCGAAATTATCTTCAACAAAATAATCACACAATTCGTTACTAGAACAGAAGGAAGACAAAATACAACAACCACACAACCCTTCAACAAAAACAAAAGATTGTTAATAAAGAAAAAATTATTAAAAGGGGGGGGGGGGATAAGACCCCTTTTACCTAGTCAAAAAAAAAAAACAAAAATAATGTGTTGTACCAAAAGAATCCTAAATTTATTCTTTGTTCGCTAAAATAGTTAACAAAGAATCAAGTAAACAAAAAACAACAAAAATCGTTAACAAAAAATACAAAATAATAATAATAAGAGAAAAAATAAAACAAAACCCTTAGTAAAAAAATAAAAAAATAAAAATAACGTAGAGGTAAAGAGGGCAAAAACCCTAATTTTGTTTAGGTGAACCTTTCATGGAACTTTAGTTAATGATCAAAGAATGAAAACAAAGATAAAGTACAACAATCACATAGCACTTCAAAATAGAAATAAAAAGAGAAGCAAGTAAATAAAAAATCAAGAACAAAAAATACCCAAAAAATAAAGGAAACAAAAATCGAAACCAAAACATAAAACCTTACGCAGAACAATAGTTGTAAGCTTGCAGCTCTACAATATGGTAAAAAAAAATAAAAATTGAAGCATTTTTTGTTAGGGAAAATATGTGTGATTCCCCACAAGTAAATCAATCAATGGGAATAAAAACTAATGCGGAAAAATTAAATCAGAAGCAACACAAGAATTTTTACGTGGTTCCCTCAATGTGAGGTACGTCAACGGGATCGAAAACCGATTCCACTATCAACCAAATAAGTTCCAAACGATTACAAACGAGACACTAATGGTCTCACAAAACCACCCTTAGGTGAATTCCAAATAATCACAAATAAATAAGAGGAAAGACCTCACCAAATAGATGAACCAAAATCTTCAGAACCAGAGTTGAAGAAGACCCAAAATAATTAACCCAAACAACCGAATCCAAAGCAGCCAACCGAACCAAAGCAGCAACAAGGCATTGAATTTGACCAAGTCAAAAACACTACACAATCAACACCAATTGAAAAACCCACCAAATTTATTTTCAATGTTGTTCTGTATATGCGGCACGGCACACTAAAACAATATATATATATTGTTAATCTAGGGTTTTGTGATCAAACCCTAATTGTATCCAAATTGAATTGGGCCTCCACAAATATAATATATAAAAATATATTATACCTAAACCAAGCCAAATTAAAACTCCTTTTCCAAAACCAATTGGGTCCCACACTCCAATAAGGAGGTATACCCAACAATTCTCCCCCTACCGACTTAGGTGGAGACATCAACCATACCCGCCAAAGTTCGACACTTTAAATGTTTGTCCTTCGACAAAGTCTTTGTCAACATATCCGAAATATTATCATCTGTGTGAACCTTTTCGAGTTGTAACAATTTCGAATCTAACACATCACGAATCCAATGGTATCTCACATCAATGTGTTTCAATCTTGAATGAAAAGTAGAATTTTTACTCAAGTGAATAGCACTTTGACTATCACAATAAAGCACATACTTTTCTTGCTTCAAACCCAACTCTTGCAAAAATTTCTTCAACCATAACTCTTCTTTGCAAGCTTCTGTAATGGCAATAAATTCAGCTTCGATAGTTGAGAGAGCAACACATTTTTGTAATTTAGATTGCCATGCCACAGCTCCCCCTGCAAAAGTCATCAAATACCCCGAAGTAGATTTCCTAGAATCAACATCACCAGCCATGTCAGAATCTGTGAACCCATTAAGCATCGGCTTACCATCCCCAAAACACAAACACACCTTCGAAGTCCCTCGAAGATATCTTAGAATCCATTTTACCGATGCCCAATGTTCTTTACCCGGATTAGAGAGAAATCGACTCACCACACCAACGGCGTGAGCAATATCCGGCCTTGTACAAACCATGGCATACATCAAAGAACCAACTGCTGAAGCATAAGGAACTTTCAACATCTCTTCTTTGTCTTTCTCACTTGTAGGACATTGATTCGAACTAAGCTTGAAGTGACCTGCAAGTGGACAACCAACCGGCTTTGCTTTATTCATGTTGAACCTCTCAAGAACTTTCTCAATGTAGCTTTCTTGAGACAACCAAATCAGTCCCTCTTTGCGATCACGAACAATTTTCATACCAAGTATTTGCTTTGCCGGTCCCAAATCTTTTATAGCAAAAGATTTACTCAACTCTACCTTCAACTTGTTAATCATGGTAGAATCTTGACCCACAATTAACATGTCATCAACATAAAGCAAAAGAATAATAAATTTACCATCCGGAAAATTTTTCACGAACACACAATGGTCCGAAGTAGTTTTAGAAAAACCATTATTCATCATGAAATAGTCAAATTTTTTGTACCATTGCCACGGAGCTTGCTTGAGACCATACAAACTTTTCTTTAATTTGCAAACAAATTTCTCTTTCCCTTTCTCCACAAAACCTTCTGGTTGCTCCATGTAAATTTCTTCTTCAAGATCAACATGAAGAAATGCGGTCTTCACATCAAGTTGTTCAACTTCAAGGTTCATACTTGTAGCCATGCCAAGTACAACCCGAATAGAAGACATCTTCACAACCGGCGAGAAAATTTCATCAAAATCAATACCTTTCTTTTGCCCAAAGCCTTTCACAACAAGACGTGCCTTGTACCTCAGATTCTTGCCATCATTCTTCAATTTGAAGACCCACTTATTTTTCAGAATTTTCCTCCCCTTAGGCAACTTCACTAAATCATTAGTGTGATTTTCAAGTAAGGAATTCATCTCCTCTTCCATGGCCTTTTTCTAATCACCTTTCTTTGCATGCTCAATTGCTTCTTGGTAGCTCTCCGGCTCCCCTTGATCAGAAATCAACACAAACTCATTGGGAGGATACTTTCTTGAAAGTTGTCGGTCCCTTGTAGATTTCCTCAACTCAAGTTGTGGTGGCGGTTCTTGAGTTTGATGCTCTTCCTCAATTTCTGGCTCAACTTCATTAGGATTAGCATCATCCTCTATATCTTCAATGGGTGGCTGCACATCTCCCCCATTTTCATCATCAACTGAAGATGAAGGAGATGGATCCATGTCAATGAGATCACTAGTTTTTTGCTCCAGTTGATCACCTTTGCCAAAGTCTTCAATTGTTTGGTCTTCAAGAAACACAACATCACGGCTTTGAATAATTTTCTTGTCGACTGGATCTCACAATCTATACCCGAATTCATCACGCCCATAGCCAAGAAAAATGCATTGTCTTGACTTACTATCAAGCTTGGACCTCTCATCCTTTCGAATGTGAACAAAAGCTCGGCAACCAAACACTCTCAAGTGCTCATAAGACACATCTTTGCCAGTCCAAACTCTTTCAGGAACATCACCATTCAAAGGATAGCAAGGAGACAAATTGATCACGTCAACCGCTGTACTCATTGTCTCACCCCAAAAGGATCTTGGCAATTTAGCTTGTGAAAGCAAACACCTTGTTCTTTCTACAATGGTGCGGTTCATCCTCTTGGCAACGCCATTTTGTTGATGAGTCTTCTTAACTGTCTTTTAGTGCCGAATACCTTGGCTGTGACAATACTCATCAAATGGCCCAATGTATTCACCACCATTATCTGATCGGATGCACTTCAATTTTTGCCCTGTTTCTCTATCAACCATGGCCTGAAAATGCTTAAATACTTCTAGAACTTGATCTTTAGATTTTAGTAGAAAAGCCCAAGCTTTCCGTGAATAATCATCAATGAAAGTAACAAAATAAAGTGCACCACTATGTGTTCTAACTTTTAAAGGACCACAAACATCCGAATGAATTAACTCCAAAACATTTTCTTTTCTAGAAGCAACATTTTTATGAAAAGAAACTCTATGTTGTTTACCCGCCAAACAATGAACACAAGTTTTAAGATGTGTACCTTTCAAACCGGGTAGAAGCTCTTTCTTGAACAAAACTTGCAGCCCCTTTTCACTCATGTGGCCAAGCCGCTTGTGCCACAATTCGGTAGAAGTATCATCTTGAAGTGCATTGACAACACCTTTACAAATTTTTCCTTGCATCGAATAAAGTATATGAGTCTTCTTGCACTTAGCCACCACCAAAGAACCCTTTGTGAGCTTCCATATTCCATCACCAAATTTGTTGTTGAAGCCTTCATCATCTAGCTTCCCAGTAGAGATCAAATTGAGGCGAATGTCGGGAACATGCCTCACATCTTTAAGCAACAACTTGCAGCCCAAATTTGTTTCCAAGCAAACATCACCCATACCAATAATCTTGGACAAACCTTCATTACCCATTCGAACAGAACCATAATCTCCTTCGGTATAGGTAGTGAAAAAATCAACTCGAGAAGTCGCATGAAAAGAAACACCAGAATCAATCACCCAATTGCTCTCTTGGCCCACAAAATTGATACAATCATCTTCACAAACGACCATGAGATCATTAGTAGTAACTGCCGTTGTGTCTTCTTGCTTCTTATCCACACTTTTGTCACGCATTTTCTCCTTATTCTTGAGCTTTCGGCATTTCCGCTTCATGTGCCCTTTCTCATGGCAATAATAGCACTCAATGTCTTTCTTTGAAAAAGAACCATCTTTTAATTTGTCACGGCTTTGATCACGACCATGAGGAGTCTTACTCCTCCCCCTTGTTTTGTTTCGACCTCTCACAATAAATGCTTCCGAATGAGAGGAACCGGCTGATTTTCTTCTAGTTTCTTCATTCAATAAGCTACTAGTGACTTGGCCCATTGTGACAACTCCATCGGGTGCCGAATTACTAACTGTCACAACCAAAGTCTCCCAACTTTCGGGTAAGGAACTAAGTAGCATCAAAGCCTGCAACTCATCATCAAAAATAATTTTCATAGAAGCAAGTTGGTTAACAATACTCTTTATGTCATTCAGATGTTCCGGAATAGGGCTGCCCTCTTTATATTTTAAATTAACCAACTTACGAAAAGAAAGGCTTTATTTGTGGCTGATTTTCTATCATAAAGACTCTCTAATTTTTTTCATAAATCATGTGCCGAAGTTTCAGTAGCAACATGATGAAACACACTGTCATCAATCCATTGACGGATAACACCAACGGCTTTTCGATTAAGCCTCTTCCACTCATTATCTTTCATATCAGCAGGTTTGCCACTATCACCCTCAATGGGTCCATACAAGTCTTTACAAAATAATAGGTCCTCCATTTTAGTTTTCCAAGTTACCCAATTACTTCCATTGAAGCTAGACATGCGACCCACATTCCCCTCTATTGATTTACACAAATAAATAAACCCAAATAAACCGTAAGCTCTGATACCAGTTGTTAGGGAAAATATGTGTGATTCCCCACAAGTAAATCAATCAATGGGAATAAAAACTAATGCGGAAAAATTAAATCAGAAGCAACACAAGAATTTTTACGTGATTCCCTCAATGTGAGGTACGTCTACGGGATCGAAATCCGATTCCACTATCAACCAAATAAGTTCCAAACGATTACAAACGAGACACTAATGGTCTCACAAAACCACCCTTAGGTGAATTCCAAATAATCACAAATAAATAAGAGCAAAGACCTCACCAAATAGATAAACCAAAATCTTCAGAACCAGAGTTGAAGAAGACCCAAAATAATTAACTCAAACAGCCAAATCCAAAGCAGCCAACCGAACCAAAACAGCAACAAGGCATTGAATTTGACCAAGTCAAAAACACTACACAATCAACACCAATTGAAAAACCCACCAAATTTATTTTCAATGTTGTTCTGTATATGCGGCACAGCACACTAAAACAATATATATATATTGTTAATCTAGGGTTTTGTGATCAAACCCTAATTGTATCCAAATTGAATTGGGCCTCCACAAATATAATATATAAAAATATATTATACCTAAACCAAGCCAAATTAAAACTCTTTTTTCAAAACCAATTGGGTCCCACACTCCAATAAGGAGGTATACCAAACATTTTTATCCCCCAAATCCTACACCAGACCCAAATACACACAAATTGAGACTTGAAAGAGAGAGAAATAGAGAGAAAGCGAGCCAAACCTAGAATATTCACAATCACTAACACTATGTTTGGATTGAGTGATTTGGAGATAAAATAAAAGAAATTGAGAGATATATATTTCTCTTACTTATTTTGATAACTTAAGTGGAGAGAAATATAGAGAAACTGAGAGAAATTAATTTCTCTTATAACCCTCATTTTCAATCTTCCAAAAGTTGAGAGATTGTGAGAGAAAATAAACCAACAGATTCTTATATTTTTATAATATCAATTTTGTCCCTGTTAAAATAAAATAAATAAAATGATTGACACTCATGTCCTCAATGACTTTTATGTTATTTTGATAATATAATATAAAATAATTTCTTTTCTTTTCTTTTCTTTTCTTTTATGAAATCTAACTAAACAAAACGGATAAAAATCATAATCATTTATTTTATTTTATTTCTTACTTGTCTATACTATTATATTAAGTGAGGCTTTAATTTGGTCTCTTGAAGCCTCTACCATGTGCTGTCACGTGAAATTTATGTGATTTGAAAAGAAAAGAAAAAAACACATCCCACGTTTGCACTTTCTTCCTTAATCAACTGCGTCCGGATCCTCTAGAGTGAAAACCCTCAAGTGATCTGTAGAGTGATTCATCCAACGGTGGAAATTAAATCTCACCAAAACGACGTCGTTTTGGTGAGTAATTTGAAGAAAAAAAAAAAAAAAAAAAGATTAAGAAGAAGAAAGGAAGAAATAGCTTTTAATTCAAAACATCCAAGTTCCTGCAAATATGAAGGATTAGAAGCTCTGTTTCAATTCAAAACATTAAAGAGAGAGAGAGACCTGTCTGCGACTCTCTTTCAATTCAAAAAGGGTTTTGCTGCTTCATAAACAGAGCCGCATTAGAAGCTTTAATTCAAAACATCCACCTAACATAATTTTCAATAAAGTGTGTAATTTGATGAGAGAGAGAGAGAGAGACCTGTTGAGTTTGTTTATTGATGATTCTGGTTTATTCAACAGCATTCAAAAACACAAACACAGTGTTGTTATCAATGGAATGGGTTTGATTGAGTATTTGAAGCTCCAATCGGGTAAAACTCCTTAAACAACTACACTAACCCACTGAGAGAAGGAGAGAAGAGAAGGAGGACATCGCTGCCCCGCCCCTTCCCACCCCAGACGCGCTGCCGCCGTTGCCACACGGCTCCCCCGCCGCACCTCTCCTTCCTCCCTTTTCCTCTTCTTTTCTTTTCCTTCTAGATATATATATATATAAAAATCAAAACAAACAAATATATAAAACATAGAGATGATATATATATATAAACATATATAACTCAAAACAGCCAAGGCAGAGATTTGAAAACCCAGCCATGGCAGAGATTGGGGATCCTTCTTCTCTCTCTCTTCTGGTCTCTTTCTCACTCTGTTTTTGTTTTTGTTTTTTTTTTTCAAATTACTCACCAAAACAACGTCGTTTTGGTGAGTTGAATTTCAGTCCTTGATCTGATGAGTGGGACACGTGTCGACTGCCTGTCTTGCACTGTAGGAGATCACTGTAGAAACATTACTCTAGAGGATCCTAACGCTAATCAACTACCCAATACTCAATTTCCTTTTTCTATCCCTCTCTCTCTCTCTCTCTCTTTCTCTCTCTCTTTTCTTTGTTCTCACATTTCTTAGCTCAGAGCTTTCTCTCTCTACAACCCCCAAATAATCCATGGCCACCGCATCCCCAAAGCTGACTTCCAGAGTCCTCTTCCTCCCTTCACCGCTGCATTGCTGAAAACTACCGTTATTGCTACCATTGCGTCGCTCAACCACCGCCCCAGTAAACCCCTTACCTTTGATTTCATCTTCAATCTCTCTCCGTAAAATTACGTGTAAGGCTACTGAAGTCTCGGTGGCCGAGGACAAGGGCGGCGGAAGTAGAGTGAGTGATGAGAAGGAGAAGAACTAGGTACTGGTAGTGCCAGTGGCGGCATTGCCAAAGGGAGAGCGGCACGTGATAATTCAGGATGGGCAGACTATACTGTTATTGTGGTACAAAGATGATATCTTTGCAATTGAGAACATGTCTCCTGCTGAGTGTGCTTACTCTGAAGGCTTGCTCAATGCCAAGCTTACTATGGCATGTCAATGCCAATTTGCTTCTTTTTTATTTTTTATTTTTTAACGCATGTATATGGGTCCATCAATTTATGTATGTATGTAAGAGTTGATGATGTATGTTGGTACTCTTGCCTTTTCTATATATGAATGTGTATATTAATAGATTCTTCAACCTTACATTAAAAACTTAATTAACTTCAAAATGTGTTTAATTTTGTATCATTTTCAACTTTATCAAATGACACAAGACTAAAGTGGATTGGGTTTTAAATAGAGACCATTTTTAGTCTAAATAAAAAAAAATAAAAAATTGTTTAATTTTTTTTATAAAACTCTTTGATTATAAGTGTTATAAGAGTCGAGTTTGTATTTTTCTATTTTATGTATTTTATGTTTTTATATTATTTTTCTTTATAAAAAAATAATATTCAATTTTTTTTGCTCCTATTTCACCTTTTTAAGCTTTTGTTTGTTTTTTATATATAAATTCTTTTTTTTTTTTAAATTGATTTGTTTGTTCACGTAACTTTTTTTTGGGTGTCCAGTGCTTTTAAGGGTTTTTTTTTTTTTTTAACTAGTTTTTTCTGGGTTTTGGCTATGGTTATTTTATTTCTTGTATGAATCTCTTTGAATGTAAATATTTTAACAGTCTTGGATTTATATTTTTGTATTTTGTGTGTACTAATTTAATTATACTTTTTATTTTATTCATTAAAAAATAAAAGAAGATGAAAAGTTTCATTATATTATCAAGTTCCTTAGGGGAAAAATTTGACTATTATTTTACTTCGTTTATATCAAAAAAAATTCAATGTAATTGTTTATATTTCTTTATGTATATCAAATCTATTTGAATATAAATATTCTAAGAATCTTGGATTTATAATTTTTAAAAAAGAGTACTATTTGTTTAAGAATTATTATTTTATTTTATTTATATCAAAATTGTAAGTGTTCTCTATTTATTTTTTTAATAAGTTTGCGATGTATAATATTTTTTTTAAAAAATAATATTTTTTTTATTTGCACACGCATCGTGTGTGCCGGACCGATAGTCCAAATAAGAAAGAAAGAAATCATAATCATTTCTTTTCTTTTCTTTTCTATTATAACTTACATAATCATTTATTTTCTTTTCTTTCCTAGGTTTCAAACATAGTATTCCTCGATCAATCAATCACGCGAGAGCATTGATTTCTCTTTGATATTCTTGTCACTTCAGTGAGTGTGAGTGTGAGAGAGAAAAAGGGATTCAAAAATTGAGAAGCAAGAAGCGAAAAAACATCAAATATAAGAAGAAAAATCCAATATACTCTTCTACTCCGAACCTTAATAGAAGCAACTTACTAAGGAACATCTGGCCATACAGTGATAACGAATACCCGACCATGATGAGGGAATCCAAGATGAAGGAGATGATTCGGAAATCTGTGATTTGAAGGAACAAACCCAGAAGAAAGAGATGAATATAAGAGAGAGAGAGAGAGAGAGAGAGAGAGAGAGAGAGAGAAAGCTATGGTAGTGTTGTTTTCTCACAACAAAAAGAAATATGGGGTGTGTTTGGTTTGTGTTTTAAGATAATTTTTTTTTATAAAAAAATAGAGAGAGAGTTTATAAATTTTTTTGTTTGTTTGTTTGTTTGGTTGTATGTTTTGAAAATAGTTTTGGAGTTTGGGAGTTTTGGATGATTTAATATTTTGTTATAGTTGAGTAAATGTATATGAGAAAAAAGTGATTGAGGGAGAGAGAGAGTGATTGATTGATGTGTAATAGAGAGAAAAGTAATTTTGAATTTTTTTTGAAAAAATTCGTAACCAAACATATTTTTGAAAATTCTCTTCTAAAAACATGTTTCAAAACACAAACCAAGCACACCATAATTCTTCTTCCATTCTCACCCCCCAACGTGTGAATACAAATGAGCCACATAGCCAAAAGAAGGGGAAATAAGGGTAAATAAGTTATTTGAAAATAAATGGGTGGGAAGGTAGCATTTGGTGGAGTTTTAAAATTATGATTTGAGAATAAAGTTATATTTTGAGTTTGTGAGTTTTAGAATTATGATTTGAAAATATAAAATTTGTTTGGTTATGAGTTTTGAAAAGAGTTTTAAATTTTTTATGTGACATATGAAATTAGAAAAATTATTTGGTTATAAATTTTGAAAAGAGTTTTCAAAACTTAATTCAAAAACTTATAACTCATAACTAAACACACAACTCAAAACTGTATTGAAAATTTTATTTAAAATTCGTAATTAAACTCTTTTTAAAATTCAATTCAAAAAAATAATTTGTCATTTTGGTCTAAAAAAATAATTTCTATGTTTAAAAAATATCAAAAACAAATATATATATATTTTTCCAAATAACAGGTGGCAATTGACAATTGCAAAAAAAAAAAATACTATTCCGGTCAATCGGCCGGACATTCAGGGGATGTCCGGGGGACGACGCAAAGTGCAATTTCGAAAATCAAAAACTCACACTGCCAAACATGCATTGGAATGTGTTTTCAAATGTGACGTTGGAAATAATTTTTGCAAATTTCAACCAAATATAACATTGGAATGTGGAGATATAATTATAATTTGAAAGCTATATCAAACACAACCCATGATTTTTTTATATATATTGTATAGATATAAATATAAGCCAAGTTTAAACATCTTTTTGAAACTCATTAAGTTTTTAGACCAACATTTGTACAACATACTATTTTACTCAATAAGCTTATATCCACTCAAAAAAATTCCATTTGGTTTAGTTTTGATATCAATTTTGAAAGATAAGTTTTTAAAAAGAATTTTCAAAAATTTAAAATTTGTTTGGTTATATATTTTGAAAAGAATTTTGTAGTTGGAGTTTTGTAGTTTGGAGTTTTGTAATGTGGGGTAATTTGTAATTTTTTTGTAGTTAAATAGATAGGTGTGAGAGAAAAAATAATTGACTGATATGTAGGATGTGAGAGAATGAGAGGTTGGAAATAAAAAAGTTATTGATTGATGTGTACTATGTGAGAGATTGATTGATGTGCAGAATGTGAAAGAATGAGAGAAGAGATTAAAAAAAATTAAAAAAAAAAAAAAAGTAGGATGCGCGAGAATGAGAGAAGAGATTAAAAAAAAAATGATTGAAAACAATTTTGAAAAAATTGTAAACCAAAGTCCGTTTGGTTTGGTTTTGAAATCAATTTTGAAAGACAAGTTTTTGAAAAGGGATTTCAAAACATGAAAATTTGTTTGATTGTATATTTTGAAAATAGTTTTATAATTTTGAGCTTTTTTTTGTAGTTAAATAGATGGGTATGAAAGAAAAAATAATTGATTGATGTGTAGGATGTGAAAAAATGAGATAGGAGAGAGGAAAAAATGATTGATTGATGTATAGGATGTGAGAGAATGAGAGAAGAGGTAGAAAAAATGACTGAAAATAGTTTTGAGAAAATTGTAAACCAAACAAATTTTAGGTTTTGAGCTCCCAAACATTAATTTGAAAACTAAACTAAACAAGCCCCGTTGGGTTCTGAGCTCTACAAAATTGTTTTCAAAACTAAACCAAACACAACCTAAGATACTGCTTGTTTGGTAGAGCTTAATTTTTGCTTAACTCGGCTTTTAGATTATTTTGAGCTGTTTTGGTGTGTTTGGTAGAGTTTAAAATCACTTTTTGTAGCTTAAATTAAGCCAAAAAAGTGATTTTTTGTTTAGTGGCCTTCGGGGTGCTTTTCCGAAACAGCTTAAGCAGGAAGCTAAAATTGAGGGGCAAAATTATTTAAATGCCCCTCGTCAATCTCAACTATTACGAAAAACCCAACTATATAAACCTCATATTCTCAAACACTATTTACTTGAGAGAGAGAGAGAGAGAGAGAGAGAGAGAGAGGCGATTTCCGGCAAGAGCGATTTTGTAACAACCCCGACTTGTCATTAGCTGACTAACTATGATTAATTATGTCTAATAAGTAATTAAGGTGAAATTCTGGGAAAATTTCATGTGTGTTGCATTATTTGTGCTCATATCTGTCTAATGTAGAAATATCTGTTTGGATTTCTATTTTATTTTGTGAATTAAAGGCCTTATCAACATCCGATCACGAAATTGACTAGGTTTATGTGTTATTTGGAATTTTTAGAACATTTTAGTAGATTCAATTGAAAGTCGATTTGAAAAGATTAAATTAGATTAATTAAGGCCACTATGATTAGCTTAAGCTAAATTAATTAAAGACCACTAAGCAAACCTATATAAGGCCTATATACCACTTAAGACACATTTCATCTTCATCCTTATGAGCCCAAAAACGTGAGAAGAGAGGGAGAGGAAAGCTTGAGAATTGAATTCAACAAACAGGAAAGGAAAGACAGGGATTGCTAAACATTGAAAGAGAATTTGGAGGATTTTAGCACTCTAGAGCATAATTGAACATCTAAGGTGAGAATTCAACCTTTAGGTTTGAGTTTGAGTCATTCCATATATGTATTCATGACAAGTGAGCTAAGTTAAGCAAGAATTGAACTAGGAGGTAGAAAAAAGGAGCATCTCATGCATGCATGTCCATTTGAACACAATTTAAATTTGATTTCAAAGAATTCTCTCATGCATGTGCCCATCTTACCTTTATTTTGAGAATTCATCTTGATTAATACCATTTCATACCAATTGATCATGTTTTGGAAGTTTTGAAGTCAAGACAATATATGCATGTTATGTTTTTCAAAGAATTGAGTTTAGTTTTGAGCATTTGACATGTTTTTGGGCCTTGATTTCATGAAATGATCTTGAATTCTCAATATTTTCCAAGTTTAAATGTGTTTTCTCAATTGTTTGGCCTAAAAAGATGAGTTTTGTAGCTTTGAAGTTGAGTTTGGAAGCTTGGAGGTGAATCTGGAAATTCCCAAATTCAACATCTTCGCTCAAGCGACAAATCCTACGCTCGAGCAGTCACCTTTGTTTTTGTATCTTCGCTGACTAGACGTCCGCTTGAGCGTGAAATGCAAGCTCCTAGAAGTTTCATGTTTTTGTAGACCGCTCGAGCGACAAGAGTTGTGCTTGAGCAAGGAGCTAAGTCTTGCGCTCGAGCGACCATCAAGCGTCCGTTGAGCGTGAAAATCACACAACCAGTACTTTTTCAAAGTTTGCAGACTGCTCGAACAAAGGAAGTTGCGCTCAAGCGGCCCCTCACATGTTTGCATGTCCGCTCGAGCGAATGAAGTTGCGCTCTCACGGAACCCCTGTTTTTAGCAAGTTTGGTTAAGTGTTTCCAGGTGCATTTTGGCATCCTCATTGCATCCTAGGCATTCCTAGGCCAAGATTAAGACATAATAATGAGAGTGAAGGCTAGAAACACACTAAGAACAAAATGAAATGAGTTATGTACAATCCAAGCGTGTGTATCAGTATATGTATCTATTATGATTGGTGTATGTCACGCGCCATGAGCGGTTGATCCATTGGTTTGTTGCCAAGCTATCTGTGAAGCTATCTGTGAGTAATAACTTTATAAAGCTATATTCGATATGAAATTCTTTCTGAAAATTATGATATGATATAAACTGTTTTTGAATGATACAAAAGGCTATTTTGTGATTACACGAATGATGATCCAATTCTTTGAAATGTCTTTGTGGTATCCTTAGCGGAAACCCTCGCCCAGGGGAAATAATACTGTGGCTTATGGTCATGTGGCCCTCGCCCGAGGGAGACAATACCGTGGCACAGGCTTTCGCCCGAGGGAAATAATACCGTAGCCCATGTATGAGATATGTTACCCGGTACCGGAGGTTCCAATGTGGAACTTAATAAGCTTGACCAAAGAGATATGTTTAATGCTAACGGATACACCACTCATGATATGAATATGTTTATGATTCTGTTTTTTATACGAATGTGGTTATGCTTCTGTTCAATAAGAGATTTGAAATTATATTTGTGATGGACATCATTCGTTTATACCCTTTACTATGTTATTATTCACTGGGCTTCCGCTCACTATTTATATTATGTATGTAGGTGACCAGATGCGTGACCAGTCTCAAAATTGAGGACCTGGCATATCAGTTTTGTCAGCCAACCGTTGTGCCTCCGAGAAGGTTCCCTTTTGTGAGCAAGTCAAGTTTAAATGGCTTGTGTTTAAGTCCTTGTCTTCCTTTGGGTATAGAACAAGTTTTCCATTATCTATATATTGGGCTAAATCCCTTTTGGCTATATCTGTAATGAATATGACGAAGACTACTGCATTACGACGTCACGTATATGTGTATAAAGTTTAAAAAATTATGTCCTATATATGTCTCCATAGCTCAATGGACTATGTATGTTTCTATATTTGCTTCCGCAACCCCTAATTATAAGTTATTCTGTTCAGAGGCCTTTGGTAATCCAAGGATTACTGGTTGGTTACGGCGTTAAACCTATAGGAGCGGGTTTGGATTGTAACCGAGTGGTATCAGAGCACATGATTATACCGCACACACAAGTCCATATAAGTTATAAGGTGTCCTAGTAAGCATTAGGGGCATTAGGGGCATCTCATCTGCATGTGTAAGTGTGTATACTAATGTCTATTATTGTGGAAACTGAATCTAACCACGAATACATGAAATAGAAATGAATGGCCGTGATTGAATGATCTAAACATAGTGAAATGAATTATTGGCCTATGTTTATTATTGCTTTGTTTACCTATAGCAACATGGAGAATGCAAAGGGAAATGATACAAGTGAGTCTTCTGAGGCCCGTATAAACAAAATGAAATAGATGCTTGCAACCCTGATTGAGGCAATAACGCAATAACAACCTTTGTCTCCTCCGCCTTTGCCAGTACAAGTTGAACCAGATAATAATGACATTATCAACTTAACCCAGAAAGTTCATGAAAATGAAACCACCAACTTTCTTAGGTGGCATGGAGCCATTGAAGGTAGAAACATGGCTGTTTGAGATGGAACAATTATTCGAAGTCTTTTCGTACTCTGAGACTCAAAAGGTTCTTTTGGCCACCTATACCTTAAAAAATGAAGCCCGTAGATGGTGGTTGTTAATCCAAGGTAGTAATGGAAATATGGCATGAACTCGTTTCAATGAGATCTTTTATGACATGTACTTTCTTCAATGTTTCAAGGATCAGAAAGTGTTAGAACTTCAAGAACTCAAGCAGGGCAGGATGTCCGTGGCCTAGTATGAAGCCAAATTCACTAAGTTGGCTTGGTTTGCCCACACATGGTGGATACTGAGTACAAAAGGCGTGAAAATTTGAAGGCGGCTTGGATTTAAAAGTGTTTGACTGAGTAGGCGTCTTAAAGTTGCCTACCTATGTGGAAGTTTTGGATAGAGTAATAATGGCGGAAGCCACCCTGGCAGTAATGAAACAAACCAAGGCACCAACCATAGAATGGAGAAGTAAAAGATCCGGATTCAATTTCAAGAATGGGCTGGTCATTTCCCAAAAAAAAAAAAAAAAAACAGAATACGGGATCTTCCAGTAGCTCTAGCCAGAGTAGTGGCTCTATTCCAAACTGTCCTAATTATGAAAGAAAGCATAGGGGAATGTGTCACTGTATATCTGGTGCCTGTTACCAGTGTGGCAAAGTTGGCCACATCATGAAAGATTATCCACTTGGGCATGAGAATGCCAATCACCCCACATCGAGTTTAGCTGGGTCTGCCTTGATGGCCAGGTCAAATGCTAGAACTAATGTCAGGAGTAACATTGGGAATGAAACGTTGAGGCAAGGGAGAGTGTTCGCACTAGTGCCTGGAGATGTACAAAATACCGAGTTTGTGGTATCAGGTATAATTTCCATTTGTGCCCAAAATGCATATGTCTTGATAGATTTTGGTTCTATACACTCATTTATGTCGCATGCCTTTTCTCAGAAATTAACTAGACCCTTAGAATCCATGAATTATTTATTGTCTATATCTACGCCATTTGGGGTTCTATGGTATGTGCATCTATATATCCAGAATGTGATATTGTGATTGGTAATGTGACGTTGTATGCTGACTTATTGTCGTTGGGAATTGATCATTTTGACTGTATACTGGGTATAAACTGGTTAACGAAATATTGTGCGACTATTGAATGTGTGAATAAATCTGTTGAATTTCGTTCACCTGGCTTACCTGAGTTTGTGTTTACTGGAAATAGGGTAATTCCTCCCCCATACCTGATTTCTGCTATAAAAGCTGTTAAACTGCTTAGGAATGGATGTAGGGGTTACATGTGTTGTGTTTTGACTGAGATTTCTCGTAATTCTAATGTGGAAACTATTCTTGTTGCTTGTGAATTTCCCGATGTGTTTCCAAATAACTTACCTGGAGACCTAATTGATAGGGAAATTGAGTTCACTATTGAAGTAGCACTGAGAACACAACCTATTTCAAAGACCCCTTATAGAATGTCAACCTCAGAACTAAAAGAATTAAAAACCCAACTTCAAGAACTGTTAGACAATAAATTCATCCGTCCGAGCACTTCACTTTGGGGTGCTCCAGTTTTGTTTGTTAAGAAGAATGATGGGTCCTTGAGATTATATATAGATTACCGAGAATTGAATAGAGTAACTAGCAAGAATAAATATCCATTGCCCTGGATAGATGATTTATTCAACCAACTTTAGAAAACCCAAGTGTTTTCTAAAATTGACCTTCGATCGGGCTATCATCAATTAAAAGTTAAAGCAGAAGATATAGAGAAAACATCATTCATAATTAGATACGGGCACTATGAATTTTTAGTCATGCCATTTGGGGTAACAAATGCACTAGCGGCTTTTATGGACCTAATGAACAGGGTTTTCAAACAATATCTCAATGAATTTATCGTTGTGTTTATAGATGATATCTTGATTTATTATAAAAACATGGAAGAACATGAGAGTCACTTGAGAACTGCTCTACAGATTTTGAGAGAAAAGAAATTGGATGCAAAATTGTCCAAACGTGAATTTTGGCTTGACAGCGTGGCATTTCTAGGTCATGTAATCAACAAAGATGGCATAATAGTGGACCCCACAAAAAATCGAGGCTATTGTTGATTCGCCAAGACCAACCAATGTGTCCTTTAGGACTTGCTTGTTACTACAGAAGATTTGTGAAAGACTTTTCAAGACTTGCTATGCCGTTGACACAATTGACATAGAAAAACATGCCATTTGATTGAACTAATCGGCGGGAGTCAGCCTTCCAGGAATTGAAGACTAGATTGGTAACTGCACCTATCCTGATATTGCCTAACGGAACCGATGGGTTCCAGATTTACAGTGATGCCTCTTACAAAGGCTTGGGTTATGCGCTAACGCAAAATGAGAAAGTAATTGCTTATGCCTCTTGGCAACTCCGTCCTCATGAAAAGAATTACCCAACTCGTGATCTTGAACTGACAGCTGTGGTGTTTGCTTTGAAAATTTGACGTCACTATTTGTATGGGGCAACTTGTGAACTGTATACCAATCACAAAAGTTTAAAATATTTCTTTACTCAGAAGGAACTGAACATAAGATAGAGAAGATAGTTAGAATTGATAAAAGACTATGACTTGCAAATTCTGTATCATCCAGGGAAGGTAAATACCGTTGCAGATGCATTGAGTCGGAAATCTATCGGGAATTTGTCAAGTTTGCTCACCGGTTGAAGAGAGTTGCTACGTGACTTGGAAAAGAATGAGATTGAAATTGTGTTGCGTGAACAAGGCGGATCTTGGCCGCTATATCTGCTCAACCTGCTATCATTGAAGAAATCAATGACAAACAATGTGAAGATAAGTATTTGAAAAAAATCATTGAGGAGATTGGCTCAAAATCGAAGCCAGGATTTGTGGCTGAAAATGGTGTGCTGAAATTCTAGAATAGACTTTGTGTACCATACCATTCTAATTTGAGGAAATGTGTTATGACTGAAGCCCATAATTCCAAATTTGTTAGGCATCCGGGGAATACAAAGATGTATCATGATTTGAGACTGAACTTCTGGTGGCTTGGAATGAAGAAAAGCATTGCTGACTTCATGGCTAGATGTTTACATTGCCAACAAGTTAAAGCTGAATATCAACGACCCTCTGGATTACTTCTGTCGCTTCCAATACCAGAATGAAAATGGGGCATATTACCATAGATTTTATTGTAGGGCTGCCTCACTCTTCTCGAGGTATGGATTCTATTTGGGTCATTGTTGGTCGTTTAACTAATTCTGCTCACTTTTTACCTGTCAAATCTTTGTATAATGCGGATAAATAGGCTAATTTATGTGTCAATGAGATTGTGAAATTACATGGAGTTCCAATGTCCATAGTATCTGACAGAGATACCAAGTTTACTTCGAGATTCTGGCAGAGTTTGCAACAAGCTTTGGGAACTGAACTGAAATTAAGCAGTGCTTATCACCCACAGACAGACGGTCAATCTGAATGGACCATTCAAACATTAAAAGACATATTATGAATGTGTGTGTTAGACTTTCAAAGAAATTGGGAGACCTACTTACCATTGGTCGAGTTTGTGTATAATAATAGCTACCATTCAAGTATCGATATGGCCCCATATGCAGCTTTGTATGGTAGGAAATGTCGTTCTCCGATCTGTTGGGCCGAGGTAGGTGACAGGCTTTATTGGGGCCAGAACTGGTACGAGAAACAACTAAAAATGTGAAATTGATTCGACAAAGACTGAAAACTACACAAAGTAGCCAGAAGAACTATGCCGATGTTCGAAGAAGAGACAGAGAATATGAAGTCGGGGATCACGTATTTATCAAAGTGACTCAAATGAAAGGCCAAACACAGTTTGGCGTGAAAGGCAAATTGGCACCAAGATATGTTGGACCCTATGAAATCCTTGAGAAGATTAATTCAGTGACGTATCGAGTAGCTTTACCACCAGTCAAGAAACATATACACAATGTTTTTCATGTCTCTATGCTTTGAGATTATTTGAGAGATCCACTACATGTGATTTAACCGACTTATGTACTTCTAAAAGATAATTATACGTGCGATAAGAAGCCAATGCAAATTGTGAATCGCCGAACCAAAAGATTGAGAAACAAGGAAATTCCGTTAGTGAAGATTGATTGACAGAATCACAGAGGAATCTATGCAACTTGGGAGACAAAAGAAGATATGATGAAAAGATACCCTGACTTATTTCCATTGGATCCGGTATTCTTTCAAAATGAAGGTAATTTGAGTTTGGAAGACCAAACTCTTTAAAGAGGGAGGACTGTAACAACCCCAACTTGTGATTAGCTGACTAACCATGATTAATTATGTCTAATAAGTCATTAAGGTGAAATTCTGAGGAAATTGCATGTGTGTTGCATTATTTGTGCTCATATATGTCTAATGCAGAAATACCTATTTGGATTTCCGTTTTGTTTTGTGAATTGAAGGCCTTATCGGTATCCAATCACGAAATTGACTTGGTTTATGTGTTATTTGGAATTTTTAGAACATTGTAGTAGATTCAATTGAAAGTCGATTTAGAACGATTAAATTAGATTAATTAAGGCCACTATGATTAGCTTAAGCTAAATTAATTAAAGACCACTAAGCAAGCCTATATAAGGCCTATATACCACTTAAAACACATCTCATCTTCATCCTTATGAGCCCAAAAACGTGAGAAGAGAGGGAGAGAAAAGCTTAAGAATTGAATTCAACAAACAAGGAAGGAAAAAGAGGGATTGCTAAACATTGGAGGAGAATTTGGAGGATTTTAGTACTCTAGAGCATAATTGAACATCTAAGGTGAGAATTCAACCTTTAGGTTTGAGTTTAAGTCATTCCATACATGTATTTAGGAGAAGTGAGCTAAGTTAAGCAAGAATTGAACTAGAAGGTAGAAAAGATGAGCATCTCATGCATGCATGTCTATTTGAACACAATTTGAATTTGATTTCAAAGAATTCTCTCGTGCATGTGCCCATCTTACCTTTATTTTGAGAATTCATCTTGATTAATACCATTTCATACCAATTGATCATGTTTTGGAAGTTTTGAAGTCAAGACAATACATGCATGTTATGTTTTTCAAAGAATTGAGTTTAGTTTTGAGCATTTGGCATGCTTTTGGGCCTTGATTTCATAAAATGATCTTGAATTCTCAATATTTTCCAAGTTTAAATGTGTTTTTCTCAAGTGTTTGGCCCAAAAAGATGAGTTTTGTAGCTTTGAAGTTGAGTTTGGAAGCTTGGAGGTGAATCTGGAAATTTCAAAATTTGACAGCTCCGCTCGAGCAATAGATCCTGCGCTCGAGCGACCACCTTTGTTTTTGCATCTCCGATCGAGCGACCAAACGTCCGTGCGAGTGTGAAATGCAAGCTCCCAGAAGTTTCATGTTTTTGTAGACTGCTCGAGCGACAAGAGTTGCACTCGAGCGAGGACTTAAGTCTCACACTCGAGCGATCGTCAAGTGTCCGTCAAACGTGAAAATCACACGACCAGTAGTTTTTTCAAAGCTTGCAGACCAATCGAGCGAATGAAGTTGTGCTCGAGCGGCCCCTCACATGTTTACATGTCCGCTCGAGCGAAGGAAGTTGCGCTCGAGCAGGACTCCTGTTTTCAGCAAGTTTGATTAAGTGTTTCGAGGTACATTTTGGCATCCTCATTGCATCCTAGGCATTCCTAGGCCAAAATTAAGACACAATAACGAGAGTGAAGGCTAGAAACACACTAAGAACAAAATGAAATGAGTTATGTATAATCCAAGTATGTGTATCAGTATATGTATCTATTATGATTGGTGTATGTCACGCGTCGTGAGCAGTTGATCCATTGGTTTATTGCCATGCCATCTGTGAAGCTATCTGTGAGTAATAATTTTATAAAGCTATGTTCGATATGAAATTCTTTCTGAACATTATGATATGATATGTACTGTTTTTGAATGATACTGTTGGCTTTTTGGCTTTCGAAGGGTATTTTTGTAAATGCGAGCGTGCGAACAAGGATCAATCAGTCCTTACAGAAATTATAATTGCCAACCAATTATTAGACGATTGTGTTTTAGTTCTTTCAGTCTCAATGAAGAGGACTTTTACTAGTGGCTTGACTTAGGAGAAATTAAGAGAAATAACAGTTAATATGAAGAACAATGGAAGTATTTCATTAAAATGAAAACTTACAATGGTCCAAACTCAGCCTCGTAGAGGTTTACAGCAACAATCTACTTGAATCTACTTGAAACCACTCCTATGAATGAAGTGCAGTGCAGGTATTTAAAGTGCAGGAATGTAAAGAACAGGTATTTAAAGTGCAGGAAAGGTAAAGACTGGAAATGTAAAAACTGGAAAAGAAAATATGTAAAGTAAGACTGGTTTGTATGATCTGAGTCTGGGGGCTTTTTCTGGGGACCTCCTTGCTATTTATACTCCTCAAGGATGACCATCGAACTGCACTTCAAACCGTCGAACTACTCCTCCATGATCGCTGATCATGCTGCCTTAGAAGTAGTTCCACTACGCCATCACTTGCAGTTGGGCTTCCCTCCTGTATTTGAATTTGAATATGAGTAACCATTGAAGCCACGTCACCTTGTATCTCTTTTTGATCCAGTGTTACTCAGATCACGTGAGAACCAATTTTCACTGTCACGTGTACGATCAGGATCGAAGACTTGAGTAGTCTCCCTATATTACCCTTACTCTGCCACGTGTCGAACTGTAATTGGCTTTTACAAAATATGTAGCCAACATTACCCCCCGCACTAATATACCCAATACTTGGTGATATTAGTGGATCACAGTTTTTTTTTCCCACGCTTTTAGAACGTGCATGGAGTCTATCTTCTGGAAACACAACCGTAATCTATTTGGTGATCATTTGCATTAACTCTCTTTCAATTTGTTGAACATCCCAATACCTTAGCATTTGAACAGACTATGGCTAAATCAACTTCCCTTTCTATTGATCAAGCATACGAAGAGCCATTGAGTAATGCTGCTTCCCCTCGAAAGAACCTCCACGCATTCATTAGCCACCTTTACTCGCCTTTTTATATTCAGGTCATGGGAGCCTTTGTAAATTACCAACCTTTGGACTACGAACACATTGTCCTTAATCCTTCGATTCAACAAGTTGCAGACACAGATACAAGAAGTTCTTCCTCTAACTCCCCCTTGTACCTCGAACAAACTGCTCTCAAACCTTTGATTTGGCAAGTTGCAAATATGGACTTAGGAAACTCTTTTTCACAAAACTCTGCATGGGATGAAGCTACAACTTCTTCATCTTCTGGGGTTTCTGGCTGGACAAGCTGGTCAACACCTGAGACTTATGATTTGAGGGAACGAATCAACCATCATTTTGTTAAGTTCACTGACCCTTTGGAGTTTCCTTCCTATGCTCGAAGTTCCGTGGTCTACCCTTACGTGCCCATTGACCATCAACGTAGTTTGAAGGAGAACCTGCTTGTGGCATGGTACACATCCTCCATGCCTATAAAGATAATGCACGCTACCCGGCGCCCAAAAGAAGCACAAAGGTACAACCCATCATTCTTAGCCTAGAAGGCGAAGATTTGTTCTTCTGACTGGCTTAATTATATTAATGCCTTTGTTCCTTCTGCTCCCGTGCCATCTCCCATAATAGAAGCATCCACACCTTTTTCTCCATCCACATCTCCTTCTCCATCTTCTGAAACAGAAGCATCCACACCTTCTCCTCCGCCAACTCTTTGCTGGACAGAGAGACTGAGGCTTGCCCTTCTTATGGAAAAAGTCTTCCCACCTTACAAACCTCCACCTTCCCCCACTCCAGCTGAGCGGAAACAAGATCAACTTCTGCTTGTAGCTTTCTCTCATTTGCCCTTCAATGTTCTTGAGGACGAAGTCTCTCTCAAGAACCTTCGATGGGCTTGTGATATTCTGACTAGGGGCCATGTCCTTAATCCCCTTGCCCAAGCAAAACTTCATATGTTCCTGGACCAAATTCCAGTGCTCCTCTACTTGCATCGAAATTCCATGGTCACTACACAATCTTTGGATCAACTTTCGTCTCTGCGAATTCATGCCCAGTACGAAGCAGAGAACTTCATCGAAGAATTCGATGATTTTAAGAATAAAGATTCTGCGTATTGGGATGACCTGGTCATAGACGAAGTGGAACAAAGATTGAGAGAGGAAGCTTTCGAAATAAAGGCTGAAGAGCTCTACTACGAAGTGAGAGCACATCAACTTATGCAGCCAACGTTAGAAGAAATAGAAGATATAATAAAGAAAGAACAAAAATTCATTGATCATTGTTGGACTAAATTTCATGATCTTGTTATTTATTCTATTCCTTATTTTTATGAGCTTGAGTTTATACCCAGATAGGGTCATTCGATGTAATTGCTTTGGCTTTAATATAAACAGAATTCTTCACTTGGCATTGTTTGATCCTGTTTCCATTTGCCTTTTAAAGCTAATCCAGAGCTTCGAACTGAACAATCTTATTCTTTGAATATGGACTCAATTGTTTGAAAATGAAAACACTAAGAACCAACATGACTTTTCCAATTTATGGAATAAAGTTGACAGTTTTGGCTGATATCATCTTAGAAACAGTGCTTCGAATTTAACAATCTTATCTTTCGAATATAGATCCAATCAATTTCCAATAAGGATGTTGGGATGAATTCTCCAATTTATGGACTGTGGTTACCAACTCTTGTTGATTTTTGTTTGAAATTGGTGCTTCGAATTTTAACAATCTTTTCCCCTCAAAGCCTGTTTTAATCATAACCAAAATATGGTCATGGTTAATACTGACTAGTTTTGCGACAGTCCATACTTACAACAATATGGAAATTGCCCTTGGGGGACACTGTTTTAACCGAACAAACAATTCTCTGTGTAAATTCAAACCAACTATTGGTTTAGATGTTTCGAACAACAAATCACATCCCTAAGAGGCCTTAAGCTTTGCCTCAAGGGTACTACTTTTGTTAAGAAACCTATTACAGGTCTTTGATCTCTTCTAAGTAAACCCATCCTTGAGTATCCTTACATTTTTAAGCATCTAGTATGCTTCGAAGCCGACTTCTGTATTTCGAAGCCGTTGCTGTTTGATTTTTGGTGCCAAAATCTGGCTTCGAAGCCAAATATCATGCTTCGAAGCTGGCATCACCATCCGAAATGTGCTCTTCCCTCCAAAAACTATCAATATCGGAAGAGACTCCTCGTATTTGTACTTTTAGTACTTAACGATTTATGGGATACATTTTCCGGACACAAAGGCCTTTTAAAACCCTTTTGTCTCGCGTTCTGGGATTACGTACACACCCTCATTAGCCTTTCACTTCTCTTTACTCCCTTCTTCACTTTCTAAAAAAAAACGTACTATCAATGGCTTCTTCTTCTTCACCAAAAGTGCCAGTCATAGAGCGTGTGAGCTCATCTGTGGCTTTAAAAAGACTCATTGATGCAGAATGTGAGAAATACAAGACTAGGGGGAAAAGCTCTATTGATGGGCGTATTTTTGTCCCTCGTCGCCATGTGCAGCAAGACTATGTGCTCAGGCCCATATTCAAAGAGATCCTTACTGAACTCCCAGCCCTATACCCTCGTTTGGAGAACCAATGTCTCATTTATGAAGGTGGTCTCGACTGGAGGAACTGGAGAATCAATCGCCCTCACCGATGTTGGCCCACGGTGAGACCGGAGTGGCAAGAATGGTACGACCAGGTCATCCCTTCTAGGACACTGGACCTTCAAGAGCTCTTCCTTCTCGATGCTCTCCGACTATCTAGGGTAACTATCTCAGAGGACCCTTTCTTAGTTCCTGCTGCCTTATGTTTTTGGAACCCTATCTTTAATTTCTTTCAATTTAGATGTGGGATGATGGCCCCTACTGTTCTTGATATTTGCCATCTACTACGAGTATCCCCTATTGGTACCCCCATTACACCAGATTTCCCTGACTTAACAGTCCCTTTCGCCCTCCCCTCTCTTAACTCATCTTACAGTGATTTTGTTAAAGCTGATAATAAAAGAGAGGGCCTGGTAACCGATAGAGAATTCTTTTCCTTCCTGTTATATTGGCTTTGTAAATTCCTCTTCTGCACCTCCTCCCAAAGAATCATGCCTGAATTTGCCCCTCTTGCCAAAGCCTTTGTTTTGCAGAAAAGGGTAGCCTTGGCCCCATATGTCCTAGGCCATGTATATAGAATTTGTTCCCTTTTTTGCGAAAAACCCTTAGATGCTAATCAAGGGGGGCCATTCTGGATCCTTCAGCTTTGGCTTTTCGCCTATTTCACTGAACTACAATCCAAATGCCTTAAATTTTCTGGGCTACACTCTCTTACCCATGGCATAAGACTAGCCAATGCTGTACTTTCCCCCTCTACTTTTGCCTTGTATTTCTCTTTCTTCCATCAACTACCAGCTGCTCCTCCTATTCACCATTTTTGTCCCTTCGAACCCAGTATTGGTCCAACTTGGTTGAATAATTTCCTAAATGACAGGCTCTGCGCCTCGCCTGCTTATAAGGGCATATGGGCTTCCTTTCTGCTTCCTAGAGAGCTATTTATCGGGACCACGAATCCCAGAGCTTATAAATGCATAACTGAGCCTTATTGTCCTGCTCAATTTGCCAGACAGTTTGGCTTCACACAAGGGGTCCCAATACCTCTCTGCAACAACACCAATTTGAGCCTTACTAGGAGAGATTTGAAGGTTCGGAGGTCGAGGCTCGAAGAGGCGACCTTCAAATTTATAGATGACTTGGCCAATTTTGAGTACACCCCTTTCATTCCTCAAGATACAGTATTGAAAAGATACCAAAATTGGTGGGTGAACAATATGGAAGTCTATTTGGCCATTTCACCTCAAAACCTACTAAAGGTGTTGGATGTGCCTAAGCCCAAGGGAGCTGGAATTGTCACCTCTTCCACCGTTTCAGTTACAGTACCTGCTACAACTCAGTCCACTCCTGTTGCCTCAACTCCTCTTAGAGTCACCCGGGCTGCTTCGAAGAAAGGTATAATTTTGTTTCTTTTCCTTTGGCCTTTTGTATAATGGTTGTAGTCCTATTCTTAATTCTTCTTTTATGAAGGTGGTCCACAACAAAAGAAAAGGAGACTGCTGGAGCCTGAAAAGGAAACAATTGAGGTACAAGAAGAAGAAGAAGCAAATCAAGAGCATGAGTCACCCTTGATAAGAAGGAAAAGAGTGACTGATTTGGTCCGAGAGGAGACAGCTGCCAGGGAGGTAGAGGAGGAGCTCATTTTTAGGGAATCCAGATCTCAGACTGAAGAAGTTGAGGAGGAAATTGAGGAGCAGATAATACCAATTCAGAGAAAAAAGAGAAGGAAGATTACTGTCTCTCCTTCTGATTTCGCTGAAGACTCAGATTCCGAGACAATTGCCCAAGCAATAGAAAAGAGAAGGAAAGTGACTGCTTCAGCCACTGACTTGGTTGAAGATCCCATCCATGAAGCAGCTGCCCAGACCGTAGAACAAGAACATTCCCAGGCCCTAATTGTCTTCGAGAGGGCTGAGAAGAGGCGGCAGCAACAATTTCTAAGAGAGGAAGCTACTGTTGATGATGCATTACAGAGGGAAACGGCAAGAAGGCAACAGACTATCGAACATTACTCCCTTCGCAGCTCTCCCATTAGTGCCAGCACTTCTGGGACAAGTAATTCCTTTTCATGCCTCTATTCTTTCCTTGTCACATCTTTAATATTGAGACTTGACATTACTTTATATTTCTTCTTTTGCAGCAACAACCACTGAGCCTATCCCTCAATTTACTTCTCTTTCGAGCCTTGCTCCTCCCTCTCCTTCCAAGGAAACTCCAACTGCTATTACTTCTTCAAAGGCAGCTAATTCCCCAATTGAGGGTGCTGGTAGTTCTCCCATTCATATTTCATCACCTTTGCCTACTTCCAGCCCCTCTTCGCTTGATTCATTGGTGGCTAAGACCATAGAGGCTGCCAAAAATGTTCCATCTATTTCTCCTATCTCCATGCAGTCTTCTGTGCCTTTCACCACAACACTCTCTGCACTTCTCATGTCTACGGATGAGGTAGACATCTTCGAAGCCAGACTAGCTAGTCTCTTCGACGTACCCTCTACCTCTTCAACATTGAATGTTGAAGCTGAGCCCTTAGATTTAGCTGACTCCTTGCTGAAAATTTTTGAGAGTTCTTCTTCCTCCAGCAGCAAGCCTTCTGCACCTTCGATAGACCTGGACACATGCTTGGAACTGTTGATTTCTTTTTCGAGGATCCCCTTCGAGGCTTTGCAAAGGCCTATAATCAGAAATGGGTTCCTCCAATGCTGCAAAATTACTGAGCAGTCTGGCATGAACGTTTCAAGTCATCTATCTCAAGCAGCAGCTACTGTTGATTTTTACATTAGCATTTGTCAGGCTGCCAAGGTTGAGGATGAGAAACTGGCTAGAGATCAGGGTTTTGTTTCCCAAGTACATACCGAAGTATCAAAGCTTAAGGAACAACACTCCTCTGTCTCCCACTTTCGAGTCCAGCTGCTGGAGAGGAAAGTTCAACTTGAAGAGGAGTTAGCTGCAGTAAATCGAGCCTTAGTCCGAACTGATACAAAATTGCAAATCACCAACCAGGGACTGGCTGATCGAAAGGAAGAGATGGCTACAGCTATTCAACTAGTTCCCTCACTTAGCAATAGGAAATCTATTGTACAAAAACAATTAAGACATTGTAATGAATTTTGGGCCAATTTGTGGCAAAATGTACTTAATTCTTTATGAAAGCACAAATTTTTGTCTATCATTTGAGCAGTCTTTGTGTTCTTGTATATAGTGTTTATTTTATCCCTTGTGTTTCCCAAATGGTTGGAAAATAAGGCTTTAAATATCTGCCATTAATCTTTTTGGGATACACATAACCATTCAAATTTCTCAAATGGTATGCTCCAAAAGGCAGAACTCTATGAATCTGATATGGCCCTTCCCAGTTAGGTGACCATTTGCCAAACTTATGGCTCTTAATTCCTATTGGGAGTATTGTTTTCCATACCAAATCACTTTCATCAAAGCCAATGTGTTTGACTTTCTTATTATAATTCTTGGCTGCTTTATTCTTTTGGAAAAGAATGCTATTTAATGCCAAAATTCTAGCCTCATCTATGCCTTCTAATTCCAAGCACATACTCTAATGGTACTGCTCCGGATCTAACTGGTCTTGGCATCTTACCCTCAAAGATTTAACATTAATCTCCACAGGTAACACTGCATCATGCCCATATACTAAGGCATAAGGAGTGACTCCTGTGCTTGACCTTGGAGAAGTTCTGTAAGCCCACAAAACATCCAACAACAGGTTATGCCAATCTCTAGGATTATCTTCTACAACCTTTTGTATTCCTTTTTTCAAGGACTTATTGGATGATTCAGCTTGACCATTGGCTTGTGCATAATAGGGTGTGGAATTAACAAGGCTAATTCTAAACTCTGCCATAAAAGACTTCACCATTTTCCCATCGAACACAGTCCCATTGTCCACAGTTATGGTTTGTGGGCTGCCAAATCTATGGATCAAATCTTTAATAAATCCAATGACTTCTGTCTGGTCTACAGCCTTGTATGGTTTGGCTTCGACCCACTTAGTGAAGTAATCAGTGGCCACTAGAATGAAACAATGATGCTTCGAAGAAGGTGGGTGTATTTTTCCCATCATATCCATGGCCCATCCTCTAAAAGGCCAAGGCTTCACTACTGCATGTAGGTCAGTTATGGGCACATGCCTTATTGTGCCATGCTTTTGGCATACCTGGCAACCTTTTGCATATTCTATGCAGTCTTTAAGGATAGTTGGCCAATAGTAGGAATGCCTTCGAAGCAGCCATCTCATCTTCACACCAGGCTTATGAGCACCACAGATGCCTTCATGAACCTCAGCCATAACTGTTAATGCTTCTTTTGGACCTAAACATTCTAGCAACAAACCATCTCCCCCCCTTTTGTAGAGAGCATTACCATATATCATGTATTGCATGGACTGCAATTTAATTCTCTTGCTGGCCTTCGAAGATGGACCAACCAAGTACTGCATTATTGGATGTCTCCAATCTTGTTCTTGTAAGTCATTATGATTGACTTCCAAGACCACATTCCTTTTATTCAAAGGTGGTATCAATTTCTGATATGTTGTTTGGCTTATGTCCTTTTGGCCATTAACCCTTCTCTTGAAGTTCGAAGCTTTCTGAGCCACATCATTAGCTCTATTATTGAAGAATCTTGGAACATGAGTTACATTTGCTATTTGAAATTGAGAAAGCAAATGTAATGCAACAATATAGTATGCCAAAATACTTATGCTTTGACACTTGAAAATCCCTTTCACTTGGTTAACCACCAATTGAGAGTCTCCAAATATGTCAACTGCATGTACTTGTAATCCAATAAGGATTTCTAGTCCCACTATTAAGGCTTCATATTCAGCCTGGTTATTGGAACAGTTAGCTTCATCCACTCTGAAACCATGTGTGGTCTCTACCCGTTGTGGAGATTTAATCACAATACCAATTCCAATTAAGCCATTGGCTTTCGATCCATCGAACCACATCTGCCATGGCTCAACACTAGCCATGCCAAGTTCCATTATCTCTTGGCTCTCTGTTTGAGATAGATGGTCTGCCAGAAAATTGGCCAGAACTTGCCCTTTTACTACCTTTTGAGGGACATATTCTAAATGAAATTCTGATAAGGCTAGTATCCACTTGCCAATTCTTCCCCTCAACATAGGTCTGGATAACATGTACTTAACCAAATCTGTGGTTGCAATTACCAAGACAGTTGTAGGTAAAAGATAATATCTTAATTTCATTGCAGCAAAATACAAAGCAAGACACAGCTTTTCTATAGCTGAATATTTACATTCACAAGAATTTAAAAACCTACTAAGGTAATAAACAGCTTGCTCCTTGCCTTCTTCATTGTCTTGGGCCAAGAAAGCTCCCAATGAATCTTCTGCTGCAGCTATGTACAACTTCAAGGGCTTATTACCCTTTGGTGGCATCAGCACTGGAGGGTTGGCCAAGTAGGCTTTGATACCTTCGAAAGCAATTTGATGCTTTGTTGTCCACACAAATTCCTCTTCATCTTTCAGCCTTAACAAGGAAGAAAATACTTTAGTTTTCCCTGCAGTGTTAGAAATGAACCTTCAAAGAAAGTTAACCTGTCCAAGGAACCTTTGTAATTCTTTCTTACTTGATGGAGGCCTAGCTTCAATGATGGCTTTGGCTTTTTCTTCATCTTTCAGCCTTAACAAGGAAGAAAATACTTTAGTTTTCCCTGCAATGTTAGAAATGAACCTTCAAAGAAAGTTAACCTGTCCAAGGAACCTTTGTAATTCTTTCTTACTTGATGGATGCCTAGCTTCAATGATGGCTTTGGCTTTATTCTGATCAATCTGTATCCCTTTCTTGTGCACTACATAACCCAAGAAGTTTCCAGATGATACACCAAAAGCACACTTAAGAGGATTGAGCTTCAATTTGAACTTTCTCATTCTTTCAAAGGTTGCTTCTAAGTGAAACAAATGCTCCTCCATGGATTGGGATTTAACTACAATGTCATCAATATAACATTCCAAATACCCTCCAATGAGGTCATGAAAGATAGTATTCATAGCTCTCTGATATGTAACTCCAGCATTCTTCAGGCCAAATGGCATTTTAACCCATTCGAAGGTGCCAATATTCCCAGGACATCTGAATACTGTCTTGTGGATGTCCTCCTCTGCAATGCAGATTTGGTTATAACCAGAGTGTCCATCCATCATTGATAAAACTTGATGCCCTGCTGAATTGTCTACCAACAGATCCACTATAGGCATAGGGTACTCATCTTTTGGAGTTGCTAGATTTAAGTTTCTGTAGTCAATGCGTACCCTCATTTTACCATTCTTCTTGACTACAGGCACAATATTAGATAGCCATTCAACATACCTGGCTGTCCTAATAAAGCCTGCCTTGAGTAGTCTAAGAATCTCTTCCTTGACTTTCTGAATTACTTCTGAACTCATTCTTCTTGGTTTCTGCTTGTATGGCTTGAAGTTAGGCTTCATAGGGAGCCTATGTTCCACTAATGACCTATCCAATCCTGGTAGTTCATTATAAGACCATGCAAAGCAATCTTTGTCTTTCTTTAGAACAACCAACAACTGGTCCCTGTCCAAAACATTCAAACAAGCACTTATATAGGTGGGCTGTTGTATAGAACCTTCCCCTAAATTTACTTCTTCTAAGGGGTCTTGTGTCTGAGAACTTATTGAAACTTCTTCTTTGGTTTCTTCTACCTTCGAAGCAATCTTTTCGCTTTGTTTTGCCCCCAGGTTCTTTAGTTCAACATCTTTTCCCTCCTCCTCATAGACAAAATTTGTCCATAAGGCATCCTCTTCCTGTATCTCCTGGACTTTTGTTTCAATGTCCAATGCACAGTATTTACCAAGGGTCAAAACTCTGACCTGTGGCTGCTCCTGTTTGCAGCCAATTATCATGGCTTTTCTCTCTTGCTCTTGTACTTTCTGGACTATTGATTTTACATCCAATGTTGAGAATTTAATTAGAGCCAAAGACTTGGCTTCTTGTTCTTCATCTCTTTGCCTACAACCAGGCATCATTATCATCCTTAACGACAATCTCTTCATCAGCACTCTCCTGGACTAAGTGCTTCAGGTGTGTCACTTCCTCATCAGCCGTTACTTCGGCTGAGCCATCAGCTTTCCTCAGTATACTGAGTGGTGTTACTCCCTCAATATACAGTTTGGCCTCTGCGAAGTCTGCACAGGCTATGAAAGGTTGAGGATCTGCATCAATCTCCTCTGTCTCTCCATTACCCAAAGCCATCATGATTTTCTGATGCAAAGAGGAAGGCACACATTTGTTAGTGTGGATCCAATCTCTCCCAAGTAAAGCATTGTACTTAGCATTACTGTCAATTACGAAGAATGCTGTCATGCAGTCCCTGGTTTCCACACTCAAGTTAATGGGCAGAATCCCCTAGGCCATCTGTTTGTCTCCAGCGAAACCAGCAATGGTTGTGCTGGTTGGGATCAACCTGGGATTCCTTTTCCCTAGTTTCTTCAAAAAAGATTTCGGTAGTAAGTTCACTGTTGCCCCATTATCTATCAGGACTCGGTTCAATTGTATCCCATCGAAGAAAGCTTTGATGTACAAAGGCTTGACATGTTGTGTCATAGCATTCGAGGGATATTCAAAAGGATATGAGAGGTTAATGCTCACCTCTTCTTCACTCTCATATTCAGTTTCCATTGGGGTAGCCATTTCGGAATCATCCTGTACCATACTCACTTGTGAATCTTCACTAGAGACTGGAATTGGATCAACTTCTTGACCATCTTGGTTCTCATCCCCAGCTTCGAACTCGTGAGGTAGTATATGTACCATATTGACTGATACTGGGGGAAATGAGCCAAACTGGATGGCTGGCTGTGCCTGTTTCCCCTCTTGGCTACCTTGCTCAGTTACTTCAGAAGCATCCTGCATGCTACATTCTGGCACTTCATTGCTAATAGGTTCCTTCAAATGGTTTTCCTCAACTGGTTTTTCAACCAAAAATGTTTGCTCAGCCATGAAGGCTTCGAACATTTCTTCTTCCACCATTTCTTTCTTTTGGCCTATGCCAATCTCTTCTTCTGTCTCGCTACCACTCTCCATCAGAGCCTTCTCCAGCCCTGCTAAACTAGCCTTCTCTCTGGCTTTTAGTTCAGAATGAACCTTGGCCAACTGTTCTCTGCTGCAAACCACTTTGTTCTGTAGAATTGGCTTTGGAGCATGGTCTGACTTTGGATTTTCCTTTTCTTCTGTCTTGACCAGTGAAGAACTCTCTCCACTTTCTTTCAGATCTTGCTGGTACTGGGTGTACCTGCGCTGAATCTTTCTCCTTTGTGATCTTGAAATGACTGGGACCATATCTGGTTCCTTTGTCTTTGGATGTTTAAGCAATACCCAATTATTCGGAGCCACTAAAGGAGGTTTAACCATCCTGCCTTGGTTTCCAACATCCCTTTGGGTAAGCGCTTCCCTAGGCTTGCTCTGCATTACAAACCAATCTGGGACCCCAGGTACCCACGAACTTACTGATCCAGATGTTGAACTATTTCCTTCTACCTTCGAAGCCATCTTTGAAACTGGCTGTGAAGGTAAGTGCTTGGCTCTGACCTCATGTTTCGAGCCTGATTCAGACCTTCGATGGAAGTAGCCACTTTTTGTCCTGCGTGAAGTTGGTCTAGGGGGCCAATCTCTGGCTTTGCTCCCATAACCTGAACTCCTTTCCAGTCTTCTTTCAGAATGACTGCTCTCCATTCTGTAATAGTTAGGTGGCCTGGACTCATACAAGGGTCTCTTGCCTTTAGCATGCATTCTGTCCACTGCAGGCTCAACCACTAATGGCCGCTGCCTGTCACTAGCCGGATACGGCCTTTTGTTGTAAGCATTGGTTGATTTAGGACGTCTCTGTACATCCCTGTAATATTGCTTCCCATCGACTGGAAGGCCTTTCAACCATTTGTAACTCAGTCTGCACCTGGGACACATCCTCTACATTACAGCTGCTTCTAAGGAATCATCATCCAGTGCTTCTTCATCAGAGTCTCCCCTCTGGCGTGAGAAACCTTGTCCAATGGCTGGTAGATTTCCAGTGTCCTTCTTGGTAGTTGTTTGGTTGGCAATATGCATCTGCATATTGACCTCTTTCAATTCCTGTAGAGATAAATTCTGAAAGTTTGGTACAACAACATTAGTTGCGCTTTCTCCAACTTCTGGAAATGGATTACTGTCAATCCCCATGGTCTTTTCTGCTTTGGCTGGGAATTTCAAACTTCTTTTCCAAATTTGTTCTTGAATCCTGTCTCGAAAAACAATGCAATTTTTAGTCGAGTGAGACCAAGAGTTGTGCCATTTACAATATACTTTTCCTTTAAGTTCATCTGGATATGACATTTTTACTCCCTTTGGCAACTTAAGGAAATTGGCTGCAAGCAAATGATCAAAAATGTCATCTGCTTTAGTTAAATCGAAAGAGTACTTCCTGTGAAAGTCTTTCTTCTTAAACTGCTGGTCAATTGTTGTATCCTTATGAATTAATGCTTCACATATTACAGGTTCTTTGCCCACAATCTATGCTGCATCGATCTCATAATTAGGATCTCTATAATATGTCTTATACGATGCATTATTTCAATCTTGTTCCTCCTCTAATAATGCTTCATATCGAGACACCTTATAGGTTAATTCCACCAAATCTCTAAATTCAGTTGAGTCAAACTTCTTTCGAAGCCTGAATTCTAAGCCATTTTGAGCCAATCTTACGAATTCTGGCTCTGGCAGGATGACTCTACATTTATTTCGAGCCCTTTTAAATCTGGCAATAAACTGAGTGGCCTTTTCTTCAGGCCTTTGACTCAATCTTGCCAAGTCTGCCATGGAAACCTCTGGCTCCGATTGGAAGAATTGGGCATGAAATGCCTCTTCCATTTGTTGCCAAGTTTGAATGGAGCCAGGTGTAAGGTTAATGTACCATACAAATGCTCCCCCAGTTAGAGAATTTGGGAATAATCTCAGTTTCATATAGTCATGATTAGTAAATTCACCGCATTGAGCAGCAAATCTAGCAATATGTTTTACTATTGATTGATTTCTACTCCCACAGAAAAGGGTAAAATCTGGTATCCTGAAACCCTTTGGGTATTCATGTACCCTATCCACCCACTCTGGGTATGGCTTTCTGTATACAAGAGTCTGGATCCCCCGAGCCATCGGTCCATACATCTCCCTAACAATATCAACAATTTGGTCCCTAGGGACCATATTTTGTGCCTGCTGAACCACTACTGGAGGAACAAACACAGGGTTTGGTGGACAAACTTGTGCTTGTGGTCCTCTTGGTCCGTAAGGTGGTACATTTGGAACTGGTTGTCCCTGTAGTGCAGGTTGCTGTTGGGGGTATGGGTAACCCCTTTGAGCCTGACCTGCGAAGGGACCTGCGAAAGGTACTGGAACAGGTGTTGTGTCTCTGCCATTTGCAGGAAAACCCTCCAACCCCCCGGGTATAAATTCAAATAAGGGATTAGTGTACCCCCTTGTGCCAGGTATGGCTTCGAACATGGGAGTTGTAACCATTCTTATGCTGGTTTCTTGTACTTGACCAGATCCACCAACTTGTGTGGCTTCATTATTGAGTACTGAGGCATTTTGGCCTGCTACAGGTCTCGAAATGGGTTCATACCAAGACTGAGGCGATGGTCTTTCATAATTCTGATTACTAGTTTGACCATTAGAATGCCCATTAACTTGCATAGGCTGTTTATCTCTAGCCAATCTTTGCTGAGGGACATTTAAAACTTCCTCTGTGTGTCTTGTGTTAGTTGGTTGGTGGTTATTCATTCGATCCAAAAAAGATGTTGCCCACCTTTCCATTGTGTTCATTAATTGTTGTCCCATGGCATCTACTAGGCCATCCCATGGATTTGTTGGCTGAATAGATGGAACAGTGGATGGTCCAATTCCTTGGTTTCGTCCAATATTATGAACATATGGTTCTTGTCCAGAAGTACTGGTCTGTTCGACCATAGGTTCTGATAACATAGGAGTTTCCACAGGATGTGTTACCACATTATCCTCTGGATTAGGTATTTCTACCTCTCCTTCTACGCCTTCTTCGAAGCGTTCATTTTCTCCTTGTCGTCTTCGTCTAGCCATTTTAAATTTGTCCCACTGGGCATGCCAAAAATATATGTTGGCTTTTTGGCTTTTGAAGGGTATTTTTGTAAATGCGAGCGTGCCAGCAAGGATCAATCAGTCCTTACAGAAATTATAATTGCCAACCAATTATCAGACGATTGTGTTTTAGTTCTTTCAGCCTCAATGAAGAGGACTTTTACTGGTGGCTTGACTTAGGAGAAATTAAAAGAAATAACAGTTAACATGAAGAACAATGGAAGTATTTCATTAAAATGAAAACTTACAATGGTCCAAACTCAGCCTCGTAGAGGTTTACAGCAACAATCTACTTGAATCTACTTGAAACTACTCCTATGAATGAAGTGCAGTGCAGGTATTTAAAGTGCAGGAATGTAAAGAACAGGTATTTAAAGTGCAGGAAAGGTAAAGACTGGAAATGTAAAAACTGGAAAAGAAAATATGTAAAGTAAGACTGGTTTGTATGATCTGAGTCTGGGGGCTTTTTCTGGGGACCTCCTTGCTATTTATACTCCTCAAGGATGACCATCGAACTGCACTTCAAACCGTCAAACTGCTCCTCCATGATCGCTGATCATGCTGCCTTAGAAGTAGTTCCACTACGCCATCACTTACAGTTGGGCTTCCCTCCTGTATTTGAATTTGAATATGAGTAACCATTGAAGCTACGTCACCTTGTATCTCTTTATTGATCCAGTGCTACTCAGATCATGTAAGAACCAATTTTCACTGCTACGTGTACGATCAGGATCGAAGACTTGAGTAGTCTCCCTATATTACCCTTACTCTATCACGTGTCGAACTGTAATTAGCTTTTACAAAATATGTAGCCAACAGATACAAAAGGCTATTTTGTGATTACATAAATGATGATCCAATTCTTTGAAATGTCTTTGTGGTATCCTTAGCGGAGGCTCTCGCCCAGGGGAAATAATACTGTGGCTTATGGTCATGAGGCCCTCGCCCGAGAGAGACAATACCGTGGCCCAGGACTTCGTCTGGGGAAAATAATACCGTGGCCCATGTATGAGATATGTTACCCGGTACTAAAGATTCCAATGTGGAACTTAATAAGCTTGACCAAAGAGATATGTTTAATGCTAACGGATACACCACTCATGATATGAATATGTTTATGATTTTGTTTTTGATACGAATATGGTTATGTTTCTGTTCAATAAGAGATTTGAAGTTATATTTGTGATGGACATCATTCGTTTATACCCTTTACTCTGTTATTATTCACTGGGCTTCCGCTCACTATTTATATTATGTATGTAGGTGACCAGACGCGTAACCAGGCTCAGAATTGAGGACCTGACATATCAGTTTTGTCAGTTAGCCGTTGTGCCTCCGAGGAGGTTCCCTTTTGTGAGCAAGTCAAGTTTAAATGGCTTGTGTTTAAGACCTTGTCTTCCTTTGGGTATAGAACAAGTTTTCTGTTATCTATATATTGGGTTAAGTCCCTTTTGGCTATATCTGTAATGAATGTGACAAAGACTACTGCATTATGACGTCACATATATGTGTATAAAGTTTAAAAATTTAAGTCCCATGTATGTTTCCACAGCTCAATGGACTATGTATGTTTCTATATTTGCTTCCGCAGCCCCTAATTATAAGTTATTCTGTTCAGAGGCCTTTGGAAGTCTAAGGATTACTGGCCGGTTACAACGCTAAACCCATAGGGGCGGGTTTGGGTTGTGACAGATTTTCGACAAGAACGAAAAAGAGTTCTCTCTTTTTGCTATCTCTTCTCTCTCTCTCTCTCTCTCTCTCGATCTGAAACTCTCTTTTCGTCACTACCGCCATCGTGATCTGAAACCTTAACATTGCGATCTGGTAGGAGAACCACCGCCATCGCATCAATGAGAGCTCTCTCTCTATCTCTTTTCTTCGCGATCTGGTCAAAGAACCAGGCTAGATCGCAATTTGAAACCCTAACATCACGATCTGGTCGGAAAACCACCGCCATTGCATCAACATGAGCTCTCTCTCTGTCTCTCTCTCTTCGCGATCTGGTCGAAGAACCAAGCTAGACGGTGGCTAGGTCATCTCCGGCGTTCCATTATTATTATTCATTTTAATTGATGCTAATAATTAAAATGAATATATGTAATTAACAAAAATAATTAAAATGAATAATAATAATAGGAAAAATAATAATAGTGATAATAAATGATGGACAAATTGATACTAATTTTAATAATTGATGAACAAATTAATAATAATAATAATTAAAAATTGATACTAATTTTAATAATTGATGAGCAAATTGATAATTTTTATACTAAAATCACAATTAATAATAATAATAAAGAAAAGAAATACAGGTATAAATAATTAAAATGAATATATAAAAAATGATATGTAATGAAATCACAACATTAATATAAATTAGAACATAAATATTAATTTTAATGAATTAATAGATTAAACAAAATTAACAAAGAAAGAAGAGAAGAAAAAAAATTAAAATAAAAATAAAAAAAATAAGGAGAAAAAGAAAATAAAATAAAATAAAATGAAAAAAAAAATTTAAAAATGTATTATAGATGAAATCACAAATTTTATATTTTATAAAGGCAAAAATGACAATTATTCAGCAAAAAGTTATTTGACAGCTTATTTACCAAACATTACTTTGCTGCTTAAATCCATAATCTCACAGTTACACCAAACAAGTTACCAGCTTATGTTTACAGTTATAAATTATAATATGTTAAGTTATAATCTATAATCATTTTCCCACAACTTTACCAAATGGAGCCATACTCGAACTCATTGCCTGTTTAATTTGTTAAAAATCATTTTTGATGTTGGTTTCTTATGTAAACAAATCAAGTAGGATTGAAAACGAGTCAAGCAACAAGTTTAAGCTTAATTTGATAACTTAAGAAGTTTAAAATGTTTAAGTTTGGCTTGTTTATATATATAATGGCCTCGTTTGGGAAGTTGACTATTTTAGTTTTTAGCTATTTTAGTAGGTTGAATTTTCTATGTTTTGGAAGATTGTTAAATTTTTTTATATTTGAATGTGATGTTTGTGAGAGAAAAAGTAAAATGATTATGAGTTTGATGTAATATTTTGTCTTATTAACTATTTCAACCTATTTTATCTTTTTGTGAATCTTAGCCCAAAAAATCTAAAATTCACTAGCTAAATTGGTCTAATGAATCGATTTTAAATGAGTTTTTAATGAATAAAATAAGAGTCAAATTCGAATAGTTTGATTTTTTAATAATGAATATAAACTTATCGAGTCGAGTAGTAAGTTATTTAATTTTGACTTAAAAACTTAACAAGTTTAAAATTATGCTCGAAATTAGATTGTTTACACAACGATTTGATCTCAAACGAGATTTTAACGAGTCAAATACAAATCAAGATTAAATAGTTTGATTTATTTAGCACTTCTAAAATTAAATTTAAATACATTTTAAAATTTATTAAAAATTTTAAATAAAATTTTAATAACTTATTCCTCCACCCGACTCAGGTCTCATTTGGGAAGTAACCTTTTTAGCTTAAAAGTTAAAAAGTCACTAAAAAAATCAAAAAACCAACAACGTATATTCAAAAGTTAAATATTTCATTTTCTCTCTACTTTTTGCACATATTTTCGTAAAAAATCAGTACAAACATATTAATTTTTTTTACATCACATTTAAAAAAATTTATTCCCAAACGAAGCCTTAAAAGCATCTCCAACGATTCACCAATTTTTTCATCTAATTTGAGTAAAAAAAAGGCAACTTCCTTAGTTTGATATCAGTCTCTCCAATGGTGATTACTATAACTTTTATCAAACCACAGGATGTCCGGGGGGTCGACCGGCCGGTCAACTGGCAAGAACAAAATTATTAAATTCCCAATCAAAACTCTTTCTTCAAAACCCATTTCTCAGAATCACGAAACTCACAATGAAGAAGCAAAAATCAACCAATGAATCTGTATTCAACAACAACTACTTTGATTAACTCTCTGAATAAATCTGTGGGGATATATTTTCTGAGTACCAACACGTGGCATGGTGACGCCGACGTGTCAGCCGAGGTACCACGTGTCATGGTAGTTATGCCGAGGTTATGTCGGAGTTGCCGAGGTTATCTCCGAAGATATCGGAATTCGGGATAAGCGGATAAGGAACAAGAGTCCTAGGATGCAGAAAGACTTCAGGATGGATAAAGATAATACTCTTAGGGGGTTTATCCTTATCTCTTAAGGAATCCAAAATGAGCACTGAATTGGAGTCCATAGAAGTCAGGCTTCTAGTGGGACTAGGACTGAGTAAACTATAAAAGAGAGGCACATCCGTGGGTCTAAGGTACGCAATTTATACTTTGAGTATTAAGTTTAGCACAATTGATTATCTTTGAGAGATATACTGACTTGATCGTCGGAGTGCCCCCGGGTGGAAGAACCACCGCCGGAGCCTTTTCTTTCTGTGCAGGACAACCAAGTGTCATCTATTCTGCCTGTGTTCTATAGCTGAATTACTAAGGAGGGCAGTGTGGTCGGAAATTGACCCACACAATTTGGCGCCGTCTGTGGGAAAGAAAGACGAATAGATGGCCAGTAACGCACAAAAAGAAAAGGTTGGGGATGACACTCCTGCTGGGAGTGGCAGGCCTATCGACCTTGACATTGAAGAAAACAACCACAACGAAGAAACCCGTGACCAGAATAACGGAGAAAAAGACGTCGGCCAGACCGGCGACGTACAAAAAAATGCAGACCGGGGCAGATACTACAACGAAGATAACCTTCAGGTGTGGGGGGATAGATGCCTACGGAAGGATGAAGAGGTAAAAGAGATGGCAAACAAATTGGCCGACCTGCAATCGGTCGTCAATTTTATGATGCAAAACAATGGGGGTGTTTGCTGCAGCTTTTTTGAGCCAGCTTATGGCTTCTGGCTTCTAAAAAGTTATTTTGGACTGTTTGGTTAAACTTATTTCAAACAGCTTCTGATTCTAACAGCTTATTTTAAGTCAAAAAAGCTGATTCTGAGAAGCTACTCACCCCTTGCTTCTGATTATCAGCTTCTGCTGTGGACATGTTAATTCATGGTTATACTCTTAGATTTTTTTATTTTTTATTTTTTAAAAAATAGAAAAAGACCCAAATGGACTATAAAATATTATTATTATTTTTTATGAAAAATGTAGACAAATAGTGAATAATAAAAAATAAAAAATAATTAAAAAAGCTACTTCACAGCTTATTTAACAAACACTACTCAGCAACTTAAATCTATAATCTAACAGCTATACCAAACAGATTAACAACTTCTGATTAAAGTCATAATCTATAATCTGTTAAGCTATAAGCTATAATCTGTTTTAACAGCTACACCAAACAGCACCAATGTCATGCAGCCACCCTTCCCACTGCATGACACACCAGTTCCAGCAGTCAACACCCAGAAGGGGATACAGATCCCTTTAGCACCTCAGCATACCAAGAGCGGAAGACACTCTCACCAAACCTCCAGAGAGGTCGGGCGAGGAGAGTCAAGAAGGGCAGAATCACGGAGAACGCATCACACGAAGGAGGCAGACCCCAAAGAACATCGGCATGTTCAGGGGCAGGCATTATGCTTCGACACAACTCACAAGGAGAGATCGAAAAGAGGCCATCACGAGGCCGAGAGCAGTGTGCCAAAAAGACTAAAATCAAAGGATAGCCGAGCTCCTAGGCGGAGCAAGGAAGACTTGAGAAACTACCTCAAGAGGAAGCAACAGAACGGAGATGCAGAGGTAACCTCACCCGACAAGTCGAGGACACCCTTTTCGGTAGAATTGGACAAGTTCCAGGCACCAAAGAGATTCAGCATGCCGAGGTTTCAAATATACGATGGTAAGTCGGACCCTAACTTCCATGTCGGATTATATTTGAACTCAATGGCATTATATAGTGGAAACGAGCTGTTGCTCTGTAAAGTATTCCCCTCATCCTTCGGGGAGATCGCATCAGATTGGTTCCACAAATTACCAAAAGGAAGCGTAAAGACCTGGGAAGGCCTGGCCGAGATGTTTGTGGCCAGGTTCATAACAAACAAGCTGCAGCCATTGAGGGTGGATGCACTGATGGCCCTGAAGATCAACAAGGATGAAGGCCTAAGGGCCTACGCAAAAAGGTACTATGAGGTGTTCAACCGAATACCCGAATGCAACCAGGAAGTAGCGGTCGTTTCTTTCAAAAACGGCCTGAAAGATGATTGTCCACTTCGAAAATTCTTGGCAAAGACATTGCCGAAGAGCATGGAGGAGCTCATGGCAAGAATAAAGAAGTATGCCAGAGCCGAGGAAGATACATCGGGGAATAAAGAGGCAAAACAAGAAAGAACCAACGGCTCGCCAAAGCGAGGCCGAGGTAACAACGGGTTCAACAAACAAGAAACGGAATTAAGGGCCAAACAGGCAGTGACGACTGTGTTCCAAATCCCGGTCCACAAAGTCCTGGATCAAATCCGAAACCAACCCTATTTCAGAGCACCGGCAAAAGCCCCAGGAGAATACATGGGAAGGAACGTTGGTAGGCGTTGTGCTTACCACAATGAAGAAGGGCACCCAACCCAGGGCTGCAGAGCCCTAAGAGCACACTTAGAGGACTTAGTGAGACAAGGCCATCTGAGAGACCTTGTCGATGAAGCCAGGACAAGAGAGGAACAGGCAAGATTGCCTCAAGCACCAGCAGCCCCGCCTCCCCCAACGCAGCAACCACAGGCAAGGGGACCACGGGTGGTTAATGTGATCCACTCAAGGGTCAACGAGAACGAAGTCAGAGGAGAGACCCAGAGGGTAAGGCATTTACAGCATGTCTACCAAGTCGGGGAAAAGAGACATCGGCCAGAGGAGTGCCGAGGACCGATGATAGCTTTTACTGAAGCCGACCTAGAAATGGTCCAACACCCTCATAATGATGCCTTGGTAGTATCTCTCGAGGTTGGGGAGTGCCAGGTAAAGCGCATCTTAATTGATCAAGGCAGCTCTTGCGACATCATGTACGTTAGATGTTACAAGAAGCCTTCACCCAGATGACATGGAAGGATCCAATGGCCCGATGGTCGGCTTCAATGGAACGCCGACATGGCCACTAGGCGCAACAAGCTTGGAAGTACAAGTCGGTACAAAGAAAATCAAGACGGAATTCATTGTGATTGACATACCCTCGCCATACAACATCATCTTGGGAAGGCCATGGTTGCATGCAATGGGGGCAGTTCCCTCAACGTTGCATCAACTATTACGTTTCCCAACATAACTTGGGATTGAAGAAATCAGAGGAGATCAACTGCAGGCGAAAACTTGCTCCATGGCAGTAATGAAATCAACCTGCAACATCCGAGAACCAGAGAAGGCCGAAATCGAAGACGAGGACATGGAGGTCCTAGATGATGTCGACAAGGAGTCGGCCGAAAAAAGTGAAGAAGCACTGAAGAAGATCCTCGTCCAGGAGGGCGATGAAGAACGCTTCTTTCTTCTCGGCTCGAGCTTAGCCGAATAAGAGGAAAGAGAATTGGAAGCTTTTCTGAGGACAAACATTGAGGTGTTCACTTGGACACCTTATGAGATGCCTGGCATTGACCCCGAGGTCACATGCCACAAACTGAACATCAACAGGTCGGCCAAGCCTGTGATACAGCGAGCCAGAAGACCGACGTTGATGCACGTCGAAGCAGTGGAGGAAGAAGTAGACAGACTTCTGGAGGCCAGGGCCATCAGAGAAGTCAATTATCTGACATGGCTGTCAAACACTGTCGTAGTAAAAAAGAAGAACGGCAAGTGGAGGGTCTGTGTAGACTTCACAAGCCTGAACAAAGCCTGTCCCAAAGACAGTTTTCCTCTACCCAAGATTGACTAGTTGGTAGACGCCACATCAGGACATGGAAGGATGAGTCTTCTGGATGCTTACCGGGGGTACCACCAGATAGCCATGTACCCCCCAGACGAAGAGAAGACAACGTTCATCACCCCAAAAGGCATGTACTGTTACAGAGTAATGCCTTTTGGATTGAAGAACGCGGGAGCAACTTATCAAAGGCTGGTAACTAAGATGTTCAGACACTTGATTGGCCAAACAGTAGAAGTTTACATTGATGATATGGTCGTGAAGACCAAGGATCCTAAGGGCCATCTTACCGACCTAAAAGAGGTATTTGAGATACTCAAAACATATCGGCTCCGACTCAACGCATCGAAGTGCGCGTTTGGAGTTGGATCTGGTAAATTCTTGGGGTACCTAGTGACACGAAGGGGTATTGAGGCCAGCCCAGATTAGATCAAGGCCATCATAGATTTACAGAGCTCGATATCGGCAAAACAAGTACAGAAACTTACCGGAAGGGCCGCAGCCCTAAACAGGTTCATAAGCCGAAACTCAGACAAATGTAAACCTTTCTTCAACCTTGTGAAGAAAGCCACGGATTTCCTTTGGACAGAGGAATGTAAGGCCGCGTTGGCCGACCTAAAGAAGTATCTGACTACAGCTCCAGTCCTCTCAACACCTGAACCCGGGGAAGAGCTGTTTTTGTACTTAGCTGTTTCAGAACACGCAGTAAGTGCGGTGTTAATCCGAGAAGAAAAAGGGGAGCAAAATGTTGTTTACTATGTAAGCAAAACCTTGGCCGACGCAGAAATAAGGTATCTTCCACTGGAGAAATTAATGCTAGCCTTAGTAATGGCTTCAAAGAAGTTGAACCATTACTTTCAGGCGCACAAGATTGTGGTCCTAACAGAGCACCCACTAAAGTCCCTGTTGCAACAAGGAGACTTAACAGGAAGGATAGCAAGATGGGCAGTAGCCCTGGGCCAGTATGACCTGGAGTTCAGGCCGAGAACAGCAATTAAGGGCCAAGTTTTGGCCGATTTCGTGGCCGAGTTCACTCCAGAATCAATCAAACATCGGGCTCCGTTGAGCCATGATGAACAATGTCCAAGCAAGCAAGGAAAAGGCCATCTAAAGACAAAAGAACAAAGGGAGGAAAAACTCAGACCCTGCAGCATTTACATCGAAGACTCCTTCAGACTGTTTGTTGATGGAAGTTCAAACCGGCAAGGAGCGGGGGCAGGAGTACTGCTGATATCTCCAGACGGAGAAATAATAGAACAGTCCATGTGTTTGGGGTTCAAAGCCTCAAACAATGAAGCAGAATACGAAGCATTAATTGTAGGGCTAAAACTAGCAGCAGCAGCAGAAACAGATGAGGTAATAGTTTTTTGTGATTCACAATTAATTGTTAATCAGTCAATAGGAGAATTTGCAGCCAGAGACGAGAGGATGTCGGCATATGCAAAAGAGGTCATCAGATTAGCAGCTTTATTTCGGAATTGCCGACTACTTCAAGTAAGCCACGCCGACGCGTTGGCCAATCTGGCAAGTTCAGTACAGACTGGAAAAAGAAGGACAATAATGATCGACTATATGTCGGGCCCGAGCATAGAACCAACGATCACAGAGCATAAAGCAATGTGCGTGGACATGGGACCAAGCTGGATGGATGCAATCGTTGCATTCCTGAAAGAAGGAAAGCTGCCAGAAGACCGTAAGGAGGCACACAAGATCAGATTGAAGTCGGCAAGATTCAGCCTGACAGCGGACGGACATCTCTCCAGAAGGTCCTTCACTGGACCCCTTTTAAGGTGCGTACACCCTTTGTAGGTTGAGGATTTCCTGTATGAAATTCATGAAGGAATTTGCGGAAGCCACACTGGGGGCAGATCATTAGCTCATAAGGCCATTACCCAGGGGTATTGGTGGCCCTATATGCAAAAAGATGCAGAAGCATACGTGAAGAAGTGCGAACAATGCCAAAGGTTTGCACCTTTGATACACCAGCTAGCTGCTGACCTAAATCCAGTGTCCAGCCCTTGGCCGTTTGCCCAATGGGGCATGGATCTTGTTGGCCAACTTCCCCAGGCAACTGGGCAGAGAAAATACTTGCTGGTAGCGACAGATTACTTCACAAAATGGATAGAGGCAGAACCTCTTGCCAAAATCCGAGATGTAGATGTCAAGAACTTCATATAGAGAAACATCATCACCAGATTTGGGATTCCAAAAGCAATAGTTGCCGACAACGGAACGCAGTTTGACAGCAAACTCATCAAGAACTTCTGTGCTAAATTCAAAATCAAGAATTACTTTTCAACACCAAGTTTTCCCCAAAGTAATGGACAAGCAGAAGCATCCAACAAAGTAATTTTGGATGGGATAAAGAAGAGGCTGCAGGCAGCAAAAGGAAAGTGGGTAGACGAATTACCCAATGTACTTTGGGCATACCGGACGACGCCGAGAAGATCGACTAGAGAATCCCCCTTTGCCATGGCTTATGGCACAGAAGCAGTTATTCCACTGGAGGTCGGCATCCTAGGAATCCGAACTCAAGGAGTTGAGAATGAAACTAATGACGTACTGTTAGCCCGAGATCTTGATCTATTAGAAGAAATAAGAGCGAATGCTGCAATACAGCTTGTAGCATACCAGCAGCAGCTTGCCAGAGCTTACAACAAGAAGGTCAATCCAAGGGATTTTCAAGTCGGCGACCTAGTCCTGAGAAAAGTCGTCGGCAACAAGAAGGATCCCAGAGAGGGCAAACTTGGCCCAAACTGGGAAGGACCCTACAGAATCACCTCGGTGTTAGGCAATGGAGCCTATCGACTTGAAAATAATGAGGGCAAAGCATTACCTAGACCATGGAACACTTGTAATCTGAAATTTTTCTATCATTAGATATTCCTTGTTATTTTTCAACGTTGTCAATAAAATCATAGCAGAATTCCTCTACACTGATAAAAGATGCGCAATTTTTTCTGAATAATGAGAACCCAAGTGAAACTCAGGTTCACATTGGGGGCAAAGAGCATAAGAATATGCTTAAAATTGATTCCTTATCTTCACTTGTTGAAATTTGTAGCAATTTACAAGTTGAAGTTAAGCCGAGATTATTCCTTATCTTCACTTGTTGAAATTTGCAGCAATTTACAAGTTGAAGTTAAGCTGGTTCCTTATCTTCACTTGTTGAAATTTGTAGCAATTTACAAGTTGAAGTTAAGCCGAGATTATTCCTTATCTTCACTTGTTGAAATTTGCAGCAATTTACAAGTTGAAGTTAAGCTGGTTCCTTATCTTCACTTGTTGAAATTTGTAGCAATTTACAAGTTGAAGCTAAGCTGAGATTATTCCTTATCTTCACTTGTTGAAATTTGTGGCAATTTACAAGTTGAAGTTAAGCCGAGATTATTCCTTATCTTCACCTGTTGAAATTTGCAGCAATTTACAAGTAGAAGTTAAGCTGGTTCCTTATCTTCACTTGTTAAAATTTGTAGCAATTTACAAGTTGAAGCTAAGCCGAGGTTATTACTTAAACACTTATAGCAATCTACAGGTTGGTTAGATCAGAAAAAAAGCTTAACACTTGTTGAAATTTGTAGCAATTTACAAGATGATGTTAAGCCGACATATGATCATCTATTGAAATTTGCAGCAATTTACAGGTTGAAGTAAAAGCTAAGTATATTGTTTAAACACTTGTTGAAATTTGTAGCAATTTACAAGTAGATCATTGTTTAGCACTTGTTATAAATTTGAGAAAAGTTTACAGTATATGTTAATCCTTGTTAAAATTTGTAGTAATTTACAAATAGGTTAGACCGAGGTCACTGTTTAAACACTTGTTGAAATTTATGAAAAGTTTGCAGGTCAGTATCTTGCTGAAGTAAAGCTTGCAGTTATTATACCCGAGGTATATAACCCCGAGAAGATTATACAAAGAAGGATAAGTATGTAAAACATGCAAAATATTCTAAGTATAGAACCATACGGAAGCAGTCAAGAGAAGACAAAGGTATAAGCATTTAAAACAAAGTTGTGTTAAGGATTCAACAGGAAACAAAGGCACATCGGCCATACAAAGAGCTTGCATTGTTTTAAAACGAGAAGTACAGAAGAGACAAAAAAGTACAGAAAAGAAAAAGACGTCAAAGCTATGGTTCTTCAGTCTCAGGAGCAACTTCGGTTTGGACATCGGCAGACTTCTGAAAAGTTACTTCAGCCGCTTTCTCCATTGCTATTTCTGCATCAATCTCGGCCAGGGTCTCGTCAACACTCTTGTCGGCCTGAGGAACATCGGACAAAGTCAGCTGAGGAGTAGTCACCTTGGTAACTCCATCACCATCATCATCTTGAGTCAGGTCTAACACCTGCTCATTTAGAGAAGGAGATTTAGTCCCAACAGCCTCCTTGGGTTTTCTTAACAGAGCTTCATCCTCACCTTCCTCCTCAACTTCAGATTCAGAGTCAGAATCTCCCTCTGGTTGACTTGGAGGAGGAGGTGGGGGGAATGGAAGAGGGATAGCGTCGGCATTGCGGAATGGTGAATCATCAGGGACATTGAGCTTTTTGGCCAGGGACATCCAACCAAGGGAGAAGCTCCTGTTGCATGCCTGCCTAACTTGGAATTTGTAGTCCTCAGTAACGTCGGCTATACCTTGGGCGTAAGCTTTTTCATCAGCTTCTTTGATTTCGGCTTCTTTCGTAACCAATGCCTCCTCAAGCTCCTTTTCGGCCTGGGCCTTTTTATCCTCGGCCTCTTTTTTCTCGGCTTCGGCGACCTTCCTGATAGCCTCAGCAGATTCAGCTTTTTCTTTTGCTATTTGTTGGGCCTTAGTGGCAGCCTCGGCCTGGTCTTCCAGCTTCTTCATTTTTAATTGAAGACTTTTATTGGTTTTCTGGAGGGCAGTAAACTCCCTCTTCAGATCGGTTAACTTCTCCTTGTTCTCAAAGGATTGCATGGAGAAGGAATGGGCGTGCTGAACAGCCGGAAAGAACATAAAATAGAAGATATTACAAAATTTTGCAAAGTATGAAACAAAGATGAGGAAAGACAGGTTACCAAGTTGAGGCACTTACTTGAACACAACGTTAAAGCATCAGAGCGTAATTTTCGTACTCACTCATCTCGGCGTTCTTTTCCAGATCGCCTGGGAGAAGAAGAGTTGTACTGAGTGCAACGCCGACATTGATGTCATCGGCGCTGTCACTAGCCAAAACAGGCTTATTCTCCAGGGTAATCTCAGGCGTCCAAGGGACATTTGGTACTTTGGACTTCGAAGTCGTTGCAGAAGAAGACCTCGGCTTCTTTGATTGTGTAGATGCTGATGGCTGGGCTTCTGCACGCCTCTTCCCAGCAGAGGGTTGCGACTTGTCACTCTCAGCCAGTTTGGATATAGGTAAAGTGTCCTCAGATTCAACCTGAGTCACTTTAGCCTTTGGCTGGGCTTTCTTGGTTCTCTTCGGCTTTGGCGGAGGCATGGTTTGCGTCGGCTGAACATCGACGTCAGTAGGGAGGTCGATCAGGAGATCTTTAGCAACAGGCTTTGGACGACCCATCTCGGCAGTTTTGACAAGTCTTCGCCGACGTTTTCGTTCAGGGATGGGGATCAAGTATGGTGCCGAGGTTGATGGCAAATCCGCTGGGTCAGACGTTGATCCTTGGTCTGTTCGTGATGTGGATGCAGTATGGGTTGTGGCAGAGGGTGGAGAGAGGCTTTTCTTTTTTCTTTTGGGGACGTCGGGCAAAATCGATTTGTATGTTGGAATGAAGTTAAGAAGAAGAGGCGCTTTTCTTTTATCAACTGGCAAGTCCAGGAGTTTTTTCAGGCCCTTGCTGGGAACGTAAGATTGGCGAAAGTCTTTCGGTGGCTTGCGAACATCTGCAAGAAGAAAACAGACATTAGAAACAGATAAAATATTGAAGACTTGAAAAGAAACAACTAAGTATTGATATTGGGTTCTTACCCTTGCCCTCTTTAACTTTTCGAGGAAGAGGGTAAAGATGAACATCCTCGTCTGGGGCAAACTCCCAATTTCCAGAGGTAATGAAGTAGTCATCTCCAGCCCCCTTGTTGGAGTCTGGGAGGTCCGCTACGATTTTGAATTCGGTGGACCTCATCTTGAGGTAATAAACGAAACCTTTTTCTTTCAAGTTAAGTGCACACATAGTATAACAGTATTGAATATCGGCAAGGGTAATCCTAACATTCTCCTGCCTAGCTAAGGCTATAATACCATTAATCACTCGATAGGAGTTGATGGTAAGTTGCATAGGGTTCAACTTGTAATAGTGAAGAACTTCACGAAAAAAGGGGATTAAGTGGAAGCCGGAGTCCACATTCCGCAAACGCTACGATGGGAAAGGGCATTAAATCATCTGTGGGCATGATAGAGTCGTCATCCCCAGCCAGTCTCAGATGGACGTCGGCAGGAATGGAGAACTCTCGCCTAAAGTACTCAAGTTGGTTGGGGTATCTGCCCTGTGTCTCCACATACCCATGATATCGGCGTAGAGGTATTTGACTTCAGAAAGAAGATGTTCTTAAAGGGTTTTATAGGACCTCGACTCTAACCTAGGTGAATACTGGAAAGGATTGTTTCAGTTTTTTCCTAAGAATTGGTAGGTTCTATAGACAAATCCCAAACCTAAAATCTACGAAAATACTGACTGGGGGCACAAATCTGGAAGGAAGCACAGAAAACAAGAAACAAAGAGTGAAGTTTTAGAATCAAGAACAGGGGTAGGGTTCTCAAAAGCATAAAGAATACAAGAGATATAGGGTCAAGAACAGTGGCAGAAAAATTGTGAAACAGAGCAGGTGTTCAAAACATGGGCAAAAGCAAAATCAAAGCATTCAGATATATGGTTCGCCAGATAGATAATTGAAAAAGACAGTAACAGCAAGAAAATGGAAGAGCATCGATGAACTGAAAACAAAAAGAATAGTGGCTTACCCGAAAGATTGAAGTCGGAATGAGGGTCGCCGACAAAACGGACGGACGAAAGCTTCGCTGGAATGGGAGAAAGAGATCAGTTGCAGGGCCTGAAGCTTGAACAATGGCGGATTCGGGAAGAGGAATTTAGAGAGAGAAAAAGCAAGTAGAAACGAAGGTAAAAGTGAAAAAAGGGAGGAAAGAGGCAAAGTTTTGTCAAAAACTTGAAACGGTGGCAAAACAGGGCATTGAATGCGCCTGGAGCAACGCACACGTCAGACGGCGCAGACAAGTGAAAGACGGTTCACAGGCGCGTCAGAAACACGATCCAATGAGGATCAAACGCGTAAATATAACAATTGAAAAGTGATGCTTGACAGCTCACACGCGTAAAGAAGTCCATGGGGAAAACTTGTTCACAAGAAGACATGTCGGCCTGAATTAAATGATCTCGGCAGAAGATGTTTTACCCAATGCACTGGAGAGAAGTACCGATATAGGTTCCATCACCTCAGAACGCCGAGGTAATAGAACCTAGGGGGCAGTTGTGGGGATATATTTTCTGAGTACCAACACGTGGCATGGTGACGCCGACGTGTCAGCCGAGGTGCCACGTGTCATGGTAGTTATGCCGAGGTTATTTCGGAGTTACCGAGGTTATCTTCGAAGATATCGGAATCCGGGATAAGCGGATAAGGGACAAGAGTCCTAGGATGCAGAAAGACTTCAGGATAGATAAAGATAATACTCTTAGAGGGTTTATCCTTATCTCTTGAGGAATCCAAAATGAGCACTGAATTGGAGTCTATAGAAGTCAGGCTTCTAGTGGGACTAGGACTGAGTAAACTATAAAAGAGAGGCACCCCCGTGGGTCTAAGGTACGCAATTTATACTTTGAGCATTAAGTTTAGCACAATTGATTATCTTTGAGAGATATACTGACTTGATCGTCGAAGTGCCCCCGGGTGGAAGAACCACCGCCGGAGCCTTTTCTTTCTGTGCAGGACAACCAAGTGCCATCTATTCTGCCTGTGTTCTACAGCTGAATTACTAAGGGGGGCAGTGTGGTCGGAAATTGACTCACACAAAATCATTTTTGCAACCCTTGATGGCCTCAATGAAAACCCAATTGACAACAAGTCATTATCTCAAGTCTGTAAATCGTTATATGCAATCGAGTCTCGCCATCACAAAACCCTGAAACCCCTCCGCTCCAAGCACTTGACCAAGGTTCTCAATCGGTACCCGAATATGACTCGTCTCAATCTCTGTCTTTGCCCTCAAATCACCGACACCTTGCTCTCGATTATATCCACTGCTTATAACGAAACCTTGAGGTTGATCGATCTTTTGAGATCCAAGTTCTTTTTTATCTAGGTTTGTCGAATCTGGTGATGAATTGTTCGAATTTGATTGAGATTGATCTTTCGAACGCAACGGAGTTGGCGAGGTGTAAATCGATTACGGATATTGGGTTGGTTGTATTGCTGTTGGGTGTAGAAAATTGAGGTTGATTAATCTGAAATGGTGTTTGGGTGTTGGTGATTTGGGGGTGGGTTTGATTGCTATTAAGTGCAAAGAGATTTGGAGTTTGGATCTCTCTTACTTGCCGATAATTCAATTTTACTCTTTCTTGAAGGTCTATCTATGGTTTTTGATTATTATGTCTTTATCTTGAGGTGGTCGATCCGGGGGGTCAACCTCCCAGTATAAGATTTTCACAAAAATTTGCTTAAGGTGGTCATTCGAAAGGATATCCGGCCGGACGTCCGGTGATCCACACTCAACCATACACAGTGAATTGGTGAAAACTGCGAGATAGCTGCGAGATATCTTCAGTTTGGTGAAATTTTTGAACGTTTTCAATTTGATACAATTTTGGTGAAATTGTTAAAGTACAAAAATTATATCTTTTTCACTAAATTTGAATTTGATATTGAATTTAGCGAACGGTTGGTGATGGTCCAAGTCAACTCAGATCACTTGACTCATTTTTAAGATTAAAAAAAAAAAAAAAAACAGAAAATATAAAAAAGAGGGCCAAAAGAATTGAGCCACACAGGAGTAAAATGTTGTTAGGTGTAAAATGTTGCTAGGTTATACTTCTCGACTCTTCTCGCAGCCCCTACCGAGCTTTTTGGTGCAACACTGAAGAACTACCCACCCAGATCTTTTCTCTCTCTCTCTCTCAAACACACACTTCCTAAAACGGTCGTCACGCACTTTCTGTCGCTCCACCCTTCAAGGATGTCCTGAAAACACTCTCTCTCTCTCTCTCTCTCTCTCTCTCTCTCTCCTGGTCCATGCCCAAGCTTGTTTGGTGCCTTTTTTTTTGGTGTAACGAACTGTCTCCATTGCCCATGAAGCAATCTAGGGTTTGACAGCACGAATCGAGCAAAGGTCTGTTTTCGGTGCAATGCTATCTCTCTATCTCTGATAGTGTGTTCCATTTGTGTAATGAATAGGTTAGCTAATTAGTAAAAGCTCAATTATGATTGTCCCTCGAACTTATCAAAGAAAAGATTTTTGGAGAGAAAAAATTGGCCTTTTCAATTTGGGTTGAGTCTCTAACTGGATTTATTTCTATATAAATTTATTTATTTTAATAAAGTATTGACTTTTTTGGGTGAGCAAAGGATTCATTATTTGTTATATATATATATGCATTTTGGTTGGCATAGAGGTACAAAACAGTCTCTCACACACATACACTGTGCCATTGAAAAGCATGCAAATGAAAACTCTCTCTCTCTATATGTATATATATTAATATTACTCACTCTGTGTCAAAACCAATCACTCCTTAGAACTTTTTTAGCTGATTTCAAGAAAAGATTTTTTTCCAAAACATGTTTTTGTTTGTTTGTATTGGTGGGGCAGCTAGAATTGTAAAAATTGGGATGCCAAAGTGAGTGACAAAAAGGGATTAATGATAAACATTATTATGTCATGGGCTTTCCAAGAATTTCAAAAAATGTGGGGCTTTTGAAAAAATTTGGGGGCCCTTCCCTCCATGTCTGGCTTTAGATTGTATGATTTTAAGTTTCTTTGGTATTGCTGTAGCACCGTGAATATTAATTTCCCAATTTTCCATATTTTTTGTATATTTTATTTTATGCTTTGCTGTTTTGTTTGTAATTTGTTTGAGATTTTTCTTCTTCTTCTTGTATATGTGTTTGTGAATATGTATTGCCTCTGTTTAATTGCTGAATAACCAGATGGAAAGTAGGAAAATGCAAAAATCAGCAAAATATTTTCTATTAACCACTTCTGACTACATGAAATACCCAGCTCAACTATGTATTGTTGCATCAATTTTGCTTCGGTGATAAAAGTTTACATTTTTGGCTGCTACTCATGCTTCTTGCTGAATATGTTTATCAAAATGTGCAATGTAGTCAGGCTTTCAGGACATGGTGACAAACTTTATGGGACAAACTTTTCCATTTGATAGGTATCTATTATTGGGGTAAGAGGCTGCAATGTATGCAAGGAGATTCAAGTGTAAAAATAAAAAATGGGATCTCTTGTTTCAACAATCCAAATTTTTTATTAGTTCAAATTATCGAGATCATGCTTGTTCTCAATCTTCAAGCTGTGCAACAATAACAGGGAACTGCACTTCCCGAGGTAGTTTAATTAGAAGACATCTGTCAGATTCTTTCTCATCAAGGGGTGTTGCCCCTGGTAATGGACATACAAGGTTACATGGGAGGCCTAATGCAAATTGGAGGAGTAGTCAATTGCGGGTTTTTAGCTCTGAAGGTGATGGAAACAAGGCAAGTGATGATAAACATGTCCCTGAGAAAGACGAGGCTAAATTTGATAAGGGGAAGGTTCAAAGGGAAAATTTTAAGGAAGGTGCAAGGCATTTTGATGCACATGCTCGACTTGGGGAGCAAGAGCAAAAGGAATGGCTCAATAATGAGAAATTGTCTATTGAGAGTAAAAAGAAGGAATCACCATTCTTAACTAAACGGGAAAAATTTAAAAATGAGTTCTTGCGGAGGGTTGTTCCGTGGGAGAATATTACAGTTTCATGGGAAACATTTCCTTACTACATTCAGTAAGTGCTACTATCTGTTAATTTGCTTTCTCTTTCATCTGCCTTTGAGTTGTTGAACTTGTAGTAATCAGGTTCATATTCTTACAGTGAACACACAAAAAAGCTTCTTGTCGAATGTGCTTCTTCCCATTTGAAGCATAAGAAATTTACTTCATCTTATGGTTCTCGTTTAACTTCTTCAAGTGGGAGAATACTGCTCCAGAGTGTTCCAGGTTGATTATTGATCCATTTTTTTGACAAAATTAACATTATGTTTGTCAACAATAATTTGTTTTCAAGTTTGCTTATGGGAAAAGAACATCCGCATTGATTATTTGACAGGTACTGAGCTTTATCGAGAAAGACTAGTTAGAGCACTTGCACGAGACCTACAAGTGCCCTTACTGGTGCTTGACAGTACTGTTCTAGCTCCTTATGTAAGCTTGTGAAATTAAAGTTGTTTTTTGTTGGTTTTATTTAATATATATGCAATGTTAAATATATTTTATGAAACCCAAAATTAAGTTGAAGTTATTTACTGTTTATTTTGTGAAGGATTTTGGTGAAGATTGCTCATCCGAAAGTGAATCAGATGATGAAAATGCAGAATCAGGGGAAGAGTGCAGTTCAGAGTCAGAGGTCGAAGATGAGAATGATGGAAGTAATGAAGAAGAGTGGACAAGCAGTGGTGAGACAAGATCAGATTGTACTGATGATGATGAAGTGCAGGTATCTGCTGAAGCCCTAAAGAAGCTTGTTCCCTACAACCTCGAAGATTTTGAGAAGGTGAGACTGTTTGAAGGTTTGGAAATCCAATCCCAAAGAAAACAACAAATAAAAAAAGAAAAAAGGTTTGTGTAGGAACAAGTGAAATGGTGCTTATTTAATTAATAATGAATCTGATACGTGTCACAAGATTGTGCACTGTGGTGTTTGTTTATTTGATTTCATTATTTTCTCTTGGAAGTTAGCTGATAATTGAAATTTTGGGTTCAATGAGTCTTGATTTTTAGAACCTTTGAAAGCAGGTAGGGTTTCTGTCTAATAAACCACAGAGTGTTGTAGTTGCAATAAGGCTTCAAACTTATTGGCTGAGCTTGGAAGACATGTTGAAGGAGGAAGCCATGATAAAAAAAGAAAAAAACATGAAGAAAAAACTTCAAAAGAACAATTATGGGGACCGATGGAGGGAATAACATGCATATGTAACTATATAAATGATGGTAGGGCTGCAAACGAGCCGAGCCGAGCCGAGTTCTGTGAAGCTTGAGCTCGGCTCGATAGAATTTGATATTGTTCGGGCTCGGCTCGAGCTCGAGTCGAGTTATGAAAGTTGCGCTCGAGCTCGGCTCGGTAGATATTTATAAAGCTCGAGCTCGGCTCGACAAAGCTCGATTACAAACGAACGAGCTCGAGCTCGAGCTCAGCTCGAGTTCGAGCTCGAGCTCGAGCTCGAATACACAAAACAGATTAAACTATGAACAGAGCCAAAATCAAATCTGCCAATCTTGAAAATAAAATAAAACATCCTCATCCAATAATAAATCAATAACAACAGCCCAAACAAATATGTCAATCTTGAAAATCAAATAAAACATCCTAATGCAACAATTGATACATCCTAATAACTAATCTATCAATCTTCCTTCTCCTTCTCTTCGTCAACATCCTCAACCTTTCCTTCCTCGTCTTTCTTCTCTTCCTCGTCCTCGTCATCAGAAATTTCCTGAGAAGAGCTTCATCTGATGTTCCTGAGAAGAGCTTCCTGATGTGAGCTTCATCTGATGTTACTTGAGCTTTAAGTGCCATGAGAAGAGCTTGCTGCTTAGCATTCTCAACTTGAGCTTCTACCCACTGTCTTTCACTCGTTTCAAATCTGTCACAGTATTGAACAAGTATAAACCTTTTTTTTATAAGTATTGGACATCTACAAACTATATAGCCAGATAAACAATTATCACAAAGTTATAAAAGAAGCATGTTCAAAAATGTAGGTGTCTTGTTTAAGAAACAACTTCTGACAAAAAAATTATTGAACCTGATGAGACTCAACAACTGGTTGATCTGTACAGAAAACCAAAAACTTATTAATTTCCTCAAGAATAATAACCAACAATTTTGGGAAAAATGATAAGTCCTCCTGTTTCATAAGATATTAATTGTCAACACAACCGATAATCTGGCCAAGAACTAATTATACATGGCTCAAATTAATCTAACTTCAATGCATTACTAATACAATTAACATAGAAAAATTCTATTTTTTTTCATTAAGGATGCCCTCTGTTGAAATCCACGAATTTGACATTATACCTACATTGTTGCACAACCCTACTTTCATTTTCATTTAGCACATTGCACAAGCAGCAATACCTTAGGTTACTTTCTAACTGTTAATTTTCTGATCATCTCAAAAATATGACAAATAAAAGCAAAGAAACTTATGTATATAAGTCTTCACTTTAGCATTCAACAAAGGAAAGGATCCAACAGTTACAATTTTGAAGTAAATTATGATATTTTCTTTCTCATCAATTTCTCCGTTATGTTTATCATAATCTACCAAAATGTTCTAGCTTCATTCCAAATAATTTATTTTCATTTTATCAGTTCAGTTCAGTCCAGCCTGAAATAAATAGAATTTTATAGACTATTGCACATTCTTTGAATTTCTTTGAGAAAGAATTTGCACAAGATATTACAACATAACCCAAATTTAAAAAATGCAACAGGCACAATAAGTCAAAACTCAATGAAATTTAAGGACATCTTAACAACACAGGCAAAGTTATAGCAGGGAATGCATTTAATCTTGTACTTAGACAAGTAATCACCTTCATTCTGGTGCCTTTCCAGTCTCTCCTTCACCAGCTGCATCTTCATAGGATCAGCTTTATCACCCTGAAAAATGGCAGCCTTCATAAATAAACATCATTGATACTCAACCACTCTAAAGGGCCTGTCAAAGTACAACAATAAAATAAAACATTCTAATGGAACAATAAATCAATAACATAAACAACACAATCTGCAAACAGACCATTCAATTGCAATAACTATTATAGCAATCTGCAAACAAACCATTCAAACTTTAAAACTAAACTAATAAAAAAATCATTTAAGAAAGTTGTATGATAAATACTCACAAATCCAATACTAACAACCTCTCTGTATAATACAAAAAGACTTCATAACAAGAAATAGATGAATAATCAAGTCTTGTCTTTAAAAAGAATAACCCTCTGATATGTCAATTAAGAGTATACAATATTGATCAATTAAACTATCTCGAATAACCCTCTGATATGTCAACCCTCTGATATGTAAATACTCACAAATCCATTTCAGATGTGGTATTCCAAATTCTAACACACACACACACACACAAACAAATGTGGCCTTGGAAGTTGGGGCATTGTAAAGAAAATGGCACTAAAGTTTAAAGCATAACTTTTAAGATAAAGTTGGGCAAATTGAAAAATGACAGAGACATGGTTGCTTAGTCCAAAAAAGTGTTATGGATAATAATGTAAATACATGGGTGACATTTGATGTGGGTAAATTACAGTGCTGTTAAGTGTTTGATCATCTAGGATATTAGGAGACAAGTTTGTCCAGTTAATTTAATTTACTAATTTTTATTAATCAAAAATACAAATTAGACAACTCTATAATATCTCCATCTTTCTTTCTGCCTTCCTTCCTTTGTATCTCTCTCTACACTCATTTGTGTAGTGGAATAAATTATACATATGTATACATATATTTTGCTAGAAACAGGTGAATGCTGGATTCTTGACTCCAGGGTTTATGGGGCTATATATGTGGTTTATGGGGCTATATATTTTGCTATATATGTGGTTTATGGGGCTATATATGTATACATATATTCTAACTTCCTTATCATATCCAACAAACCTTAGCCTCCAACAACACATACTCTTTTCTGCTGGTGTGCCGTTAGAAGGCATGATTAATTACATCTTTGTGTTTCACAGTGAACCACCAGAAACAAAATCCAGATGATCAGAAACCCGACAACCCAAAAATTGAAGAACAAAAGTAAGGAATAGAAACTTACCCCAAAGGATTGAAGAGAAGATTTTATCTTCTGATCCCAAATCTTCACCAAAACAAAGAAACGTTGAAATAGAGATGTGTTCTTCGTTCGATTCGATGTTGTGACCCTAGCCCCAAAATTTGTCTGCAGAGAGAGATGAGATGATGAGACCAAATCTCTTCAAATAGAGATGAAAAATAAGAAAATAAGGAAGGAGGAGTAGAGAAAATAGAGATGAGATGATTTTATCTTCTCTCACACTTATTCGAATCAAGAAAAGCTTGGATGGGAACAAGGTTTTGTTTTTGGTGAGAGAAGAAAACCACGGCTGCTTCCAGATCTGAGGACTGAAGTGAACCCTAGTTACATAACACATATATATATACTAGGCTCGCGAGCCCAACCGAGCCGAGCCTTACCAAGCTCGGGCTCGGCTCGTTAACAAAACGAGCCTAAAATCCTGGCTCGAGCTCGTTTATTAAGCAACCGAGCCGAGCTCGAGCCGAGCCTTATCGAGCCGAGCTCGAGCCTGTTCGCGAACAGCTCGGTTCGTTTGCAGCCCTAAATGATGGTGTCGATATTTTGAAGTCTATTTATGTGTTGTAAAATCAACAAGATGAGAGGGATATTGCTTTTACTTTATGTATAGGAATAGGAATAGGAACTAGTAGAAGAGGCAGTGGCTATCTTCTAAATGTAAATATATATAGAATGGATCTGTTTAAGGCCTCAAAATTTCTACGTAGTATGATGATCTTCAGCATCACTTTGCTGTATTTTTCTATTAATATGAAATCTCAATATAGAGTAAGTAACCTTCTAATAATTCAAACCATGGTAGAGACATTGTTTATAATTGTTTAATTTCACCATGACTTTGTACTTCTTAAATTTGTCATATGTTCATTTGTACATCTCATTCCAAGCTAATTTGGAGCTAAAAGCACTCCTCTCCTCATCGTGTAAGTTGTCATTTTAAAGACAAAAACATAGGAACTCACTTTTTTTTTGGGATCAACAACAAAAAGGAATTTTATTAAAAAAGATGAAAAAGTACAAAGCCAGGACGAGGAGTCTTCTTAAAAGGAGAAAAGAAAAGAAAAGAACTGTAGAAAGCTAAATTAAAACATTACAATGATTTGGAAAACTAATTATTAATTTTAAAGTAAGCTGTCAATCAAAAAAAATAATATTAAAGTGAGCCTAGTGATGATTATATTCTTTTCATGTAATAACACATAATTTTATAGTGGAAGTTTAGTATATGACATTTGATTTAATTTATTACATACATGGGAAAAAAGAATAAAATCTTATATTTAATGTTTTCTAGCAATATGTTTGCCAGTAATGTTTTTTATTAAACATTGGAGAACATGGCTATAAACCATTGGATCAATTGGCTTGCTAAAAACATTTAGTAGGTGTTTGGCATGCACTAAAAAAGTGCATTTTTTTTTTGTATACATACACTTGTTTGGGTCACATCAATCAACATCTCCTCTTTACTTTTCTATCCACTTTTTATACTTTTCTGCACATTTTTTTATAAAAAGTCAAAAGTGCACTTATTTAAAACATCCCAAACCACACCTTAATTTTGGAGGTTATAGGGTTTTACAATAATAGCTACAAAGAGGTGTACTGTATACGTGGAAGGGGCATGAAATCAGTTAGCGCGCACGCACACATATATATTTTCAATTGTGATGAATTCTGAACTTCAATCTATTTTCTTAGTCTGAAATTATATTTATTGCAGAGAGTTTCTGGAGAATCTGAAAGTTCCTCTGAATCTTCGAAGGTGGAGAGTGCTGAGCCTTCAGATAAACCCAAACGACCGCTAAAGAAAGGTAATTATACTCTCTCTCTCTCTCTATATATATTAATAATATTTATTCATTATTGACAAAAAAGAATTAGTTTGTGCAATGGCCCCGGTCTGGCAAAACTTATTTGCAAATTATTTAGTTTACAATTGGAAATCCATGCTTTAAGCAATTGTATTTGAAAAGTTAGAATGTTTGTTAAAACTTTTTAGGTTTTCAGCTTATTTGCCTTTAAAGCTCAAATAAACTAAATGACTACCTGTGTGGACAAAAGGAAAGGCATATAATCTTAAATAGATTCAGTTCACTAATTGCAAAGTTAATGCTGACTAGGGATCATCTAATTAAGGAGATCTAATGCTCCAGGTACATTGAATCAGTTTACTAATTGCAAAGCTTAGGGCGTGTTTAAGTAAGGAGGTCTAATAGGATCTAGATAATAGCTTGATGTTTGCAATGACGAGAGTTTTGCAAATTATCTTCAGTCTTCACCAGGAACAAATTATTGTCTTTGTCAAATGAAAATTTAAGGCTAAATTACAAATACTCCTCTTGAGATTTGCTTAAAATACGAATTGCCTCCTTTGGTTCTAGAAATTATATCCCGCCCTTTGAAATTTCTAATTGCATAACAAATAACTCTTTTTATTAATAAATCATTAAGTCAATTAACTATTTTTAATGATGTCAGAAATATATTTCAATTAACAATTCTGGTAATTTTATTGTTGTATAGGAGAGTGGTTAGGAATTTCATTTTTTTTTTGTCAATTCTATTAAATAATTTTTTTTGACACAGGGGGTATTTGTAATTTTCAGAACCACAAGGGACAATCCATATTTTAAGCAAATCTCGGGGGGTTGTATTTGTAATTTATCCAAATTTTAATAAACTTCTAATAGCACAGTACCATAAGTTACAAGTGATAACCTTTCTCTATTTGGTGGAATGAATCCAAATTAACAATTTTTAGTCAAATGCAGATCTCATACATCTTTTTACTTGAGCATATTATGTTCTCCCGCTAAGGAAGCTTAATTTTTCTCTCCAGCTTTGTTGATCAAGCATTCTTTCCTTTACCTCAACCCCCCAAATGCCAAAAAAAAAAAAACACTGCTGTTCCTTTCTTGTTCTCTTATTGCCAGAAGCTTCTATTCATATTGGATGTATCCAAAGTTACTCTGTTTATAAGCTGGTGCTTATTTTATAATTCTTTTTGAATTCTATCATTCATGCTCACTAGCGAGTTTTTATTTCTTGCTGTATTATTGTCAAAAGCATGCAAGTGTGAATGACTTTGAAATGGTGCTTTTGGATGGGAGGCAGTATGGCTGGTTGTGGTGATGGCAGTGTTGGGAAGGTGGCATAAATAGGAATGTGCAGGTAATTAAGGTGATTGTGAAAGTGGATAATGGTTATGGCAGAGGTTGTACTGACTTTCTTGAAGCTATTAGAGTTATCATGTAGGCTGATAGCGTTCATCCCTGTTATAACTTGATTTTTTTAATCATTATCTCCTGGAGTGGGGTTGGGAGTGCCAGATTGAACATACTTGGTGTGACGCTAACCGGTATGCAGACCTTCCTTCTTGCAAAAGGGGCGCGTCAGCCTGGCAACCATATGCCTATTATTAGTCACCCTCATGAGCCTTATGCATGATATTGGTTGGTGCTGTGTCATTAATTTGTAGTTTGTTTTTTTGTTAGGGCCTAGGTGCCCCTTTGGCCCTTTGTACCAAAAAAAGTCAGTATTGGTGGCGGTGGTATGGTCAAACTGGGGGTGGCTGCTGTTGTGGTGGTAATAGGGTTCATTTTGAAGGTGAAGGCGGTGTTGGGTGGTGGGTGTACTCGTTATGGTGGTACCAGTGTGTTTATATTGTCCTTTGTGGTTTTGCTATCAATAAATAGTATATGGCTTTTGTATTTTTGTAATAATGAATGATTTCTAGTTATTTAAAATAATTGCTGATTCATCTGACTGATATTTTTTATTCATTTTTACATCTACATTGTTTAATCATCTGTTACCAGGGGATCGGGTGAAATATATTGGTCCTACTCTCAACGCTGAAGCGGGTAACAAGTAATGAACCTTTCCTTGATGCCTCTTTTAGCAATTGCCATACTATCTTTCTTAGATATCTAGGATGTTGACAGATTTCCCTTTTGTAGAAACAATTTTGATATTCAGTGGGTAGCTTTCTACCATGTCCTATGGATTAATAACAAATGATATTTGCATTGTTCAAATCAAATTTAAGTTTTGTACACTCATGATCCTTAAATAATGCTCATGACTTAAACCAATCTGTTGAGTCTTCAATCTGCTTGATTAAATATTGTTTATATTGTACTCTAAGGATCAAAATCTCTTTTCGGTTAGCTTGAAAAAAAAAGGGGCTAGTATCACTTTAACCCCGTCATCTATGAGCCCGTATATATTGACCCCCTTAACAATAAAAAAGTTATCACTTTCATACCCCAACCCCCTCCAAACCACCTCCAAAAGCTGTGTGTTTGTACAATTTTTGTAGTTGAGGAGTTCAATATGTACGGGTTCATAGATGACGGGGTTAAAGTGATACTAATAGTTGAGGGGGTCTTGGTGTAATTAACCCAAAAAAACATGTTTTGGAAGCATTTGAGAAACATAAAGCAAATAAGAAAATATTATGAAAACTTTTACAAATGTTTGGAAACTAGAATTAAAGCCTATATAAATGCTAATACATTTTCAATAATTAAATAATTGATCATGGTGAGGTCTATGAATATTAGAAGCTCATAAACAAAAGGTTTAAATAAGAAAAAACATTTAAAAAATACAAAATTCTAGTAGTCAGGATGAAAAAAATGACTTAATCATGCTTGATTTATCTTTTGTTCTCTATCTCTCTTATTCTCCTATCTAGTTTGTAGGATTCCCTAATAAATTTAGTACTTTTTCTTTGTTCTCAATTTTTTTTTTTTTTGGGACAAAAGATGCAAATAAAATGAGCATTTTAAAATATTCTTGGTGTGTTTTGGTGCATTTCGGTGGAAACATTGGAGTTTCTATATTCCACTAATGTTTCATTTCAGTTTCTTAGGAAACGGAAGCATTTTGGTTGTTTTGATGGAAAAGAACCAAATTTTGTTTCTTGGTTGTATTTAGTGCAATAATTTTGTGTATGATCTATTTGGTGTGCACATTTCTCTTTGCATCAGTGCTGGTGGTGGTGTTGTTGTTTGCCCCTTTTTTTTTTTTGAGTTAAAAACCATAGCTGTTAGTTCTTTACATAATCTGGATGGTTGCTACTGTTGATATTAAAATTATTTGTACAAGGTGGATCTAATGTTTATTTTTAAGCATTCAGTTGGTGAAAATCTGTTATTGTGTTGTGGATTCATGGTATGGAAATGACAATGTTAAACCATTAATGTTGACTGAACTATCTTTTGTTTGTTTGTTTTTTTTTTTGGTTTTGTTTTCCTTTGTTGTTTGTTTTATTTTCTTTTTTGCTTCTATTTTGTTTCCTTTTTTGCTTAAGACTTAACTCGGTTGTATAATTGATACCACTGCTGCTGTTGTTTTAATTTGTGTTTAGTTAAACAAATGGCGCTGCTATTGGCAGAGCAGACATTGGATAGTTGTACATTGCTCTTGAAGCAGCCAAAGCTGCTCTGGCAATAGGGATATTTGTAAAAGCTATGAAGCACAAACACTTGACACAACATTGACATATTGACAAATCATTTTTAAAAAATGTAAGAGATGAAAGGTGGGGGACATGCACAAAATATATGATTTTATAATGTGTTTCATGTGTGCTGATGTGATGAACTTGTGTGTCTCCCAAAGTGTCCAAAGTGTGTTGGTTAAACTTACAAAAAAAAAAAAAAAAAAATTACTTTGACACATTTGGATGGGTGTCCGACATATGTTGGGAAGTGTCTGATGAGTGTCAGTGTCAGACACAAACACGACAGGACATGTACATGCACCTTCTTAGAAGTGTTCGTGCTTCTTAGCGTAAAAGAGAACAATCACAGAGTAAAATGGGAAAGGTAGCAGTGAGTTACGGAAGTGACAGTAATATTGTGGCTAGGAACTTGGCCTTTCTTGGCAAATGGTTATGGAGATTTCCACTTGAGATTGATTCACTATGGCATTCGGTTATAAGAAGCAAATATGGGACTCAAGACAATGGTAGGGATTCACGAGTGATTTTGAGGGATAACTGTCGTGTTCCTTGGAAGTCAATTTCTCAAATTTTCACATGATGGTCTCGACATCTTTCTGTAAGGGTGGGCAATGGGGAATTTGTTCGGTTTTGGGAGGATGTTTGGATGGGTCAATCTTCTTTTATTGCGGATTTCCCACATCTATATTGAGTGGCTCGTTCTCATAATTCTTCAATTGCTTTCATGGCTTGCTCACTTTTGACTCCAATTTTCTAGAATTTTGATTTTTCTAGGAATCTTAATGATAAGGAGGCTTCACAATTGATTTCTTTATTGTCCAGAATTGATCACTTTTCTTTATCTCCTCTTTTGGAGGACAAGAGGGTTTGGGTTCTTCATTTGTCCGGAATATTTTCTTGTAAGTCTTTTTTTGATTACATCATTGATAATCCTCATGTTCCTCAGTTTCTTTTTTGCAAAAAAGTTTGGAAGGCTTGTGCTCCCTTAAAGGTAAAGGTGTTCATGTTGGCCTTGGTTTATGGAGGCATTTTGACAAATGATATATTGCAGAAAAGGAGACCCAATCATTTTTTAAATCCTCAGTGGTGCATTATGTGTTGTAAGAATGGGGAATCCGCGGATTATTTATTTTTGCATTGTCCAATAACTTTGAATTTATGGCATAGATTGTTTTCTTTGGAAAATGTTATGTGGGTCGCCCTAAAAGGGAGTGTGCATATGCTCCTAGTTGATTTTTGCATATTCGGAGGATCGAAAAGTGCCAAAATATTATGGTCTTGTGCCGTCTTTGCAACTTTTTGGGTTCCATGGATGGAGCGAAATCAGAGGCTGTTTGAAGATAAGTTCTGGGAGGTGGGCTATTTGTGGGATCATGTTTGTCACTTATCTTCTTTTTGGGCGTCGGGGAACTCTTTATTTAAGGGAGTCCCACTTTTTTTGTTAGCTAGAGATTGGTTGGCGGTGTGTGCAATGTAGGTTTTTGCCCGTGTTTAGCTTGTTAGGGGTATTTTGTGTTTGTATTCTCTTTGTCCTGCTGTAAGAGGATGCCTTATCCTCTCTTCCTTTTTTGATTTATCAATAAAGCTTTTGTTGTTAATCAAAAAAAAAAAAAGTTGCAGAAGTGACAGTCACAACAAAGGCTTTAAAAGCGTTAAATGGGGGAATGTGGTCTCCTCAACAAGTGTCGAAGATGATTTACAGGTACTGCTATGGACACTCCAGTTCTATGGTTGTTCTAGGTGTTGTGAACAGTTGCCAACAAAATGACTTTCTAAATTTTTTTGACTCATTTGTGTGCGATAGTTGTAGGACTGAAACAGGGATGGATTATGTCCAATGGGATTTTAAGGGTAAAACAAAGGTTGATAGTTTTTCTTGTTGGCTTTAGAGGTTTGAAATGAAAATGCAGAAAATTACAGAGAAGAAGAAATAGAATGTTTTGGAATCAATCCTAGAGTTCCTTAGGTATCACAATTATTGTTGGACTCACAGCACACAATCTTGAAGAGAGCTATGAAGTGGCTAGAAAAAAAATTTTCTCTGTCAAATTGAAACTATTGCATTGCTATACATAATAAATTGAGGTCCCTTTATTTTATGATAATTAACAACCATCGCTACAGAGACACAAGAGTAGTAGGTATGAGGAGAAGAAATCCTCAACACGGACTTTACAGAAAGGGTGAAACAGAAGAGAGTTGAAAGGAGATCAAGAAGAAAATGCTGCAACATGGAGGAAAATAGCTTCTCTTTTAGCTCAAGATGCTTCCCTAGTAGCTACTTTGGGAGTGTGGAGGAAGGATGACTTATCTTTCCTTTGTACTCAATAAATCTTGTTTATTGAGAGAGAGGGAGATCAAAGATTTCTTTAATGAGGTGATTGTAGATCCATGGAACTCTTTACTCATCCACACAATGAGAACAGAACAATCTTCTCAGCAATTAAATTCTTAGAACCAAAACGAGCTTCATGGTGGTCTTATATTTGTCTTTTCATTGAATTCGTTGTGTGGGCATCGTATATGCCACCTTACAAGGCAGGTGGAAGTAAAAATCATTGAGGTTTTTCCTTGTTCACTTTTTTCTGGATTGTACCATTATTGAGGTTCTCTAAACTTATATTTTGTGACTCAACCCTAAACTTACATTTTGTGACTCATCGGTTGAGTTGGAACTATTTGTGCTCTTTTTTTTTTTTTTTTGGAACACATCTATTTGTGCTTTTTGGCACAAGCTGATTCGTGTGTGATGTTTGTTCATGCGACTGATGTCATAGTTGTTTGCTTCACTTGGTGTCATCTTAGTTTTGGATCATTGCTTTTGTGGGATTAAGCCACGTGGGTGTGCATTTGCCTTAGTCATAACTCTTGGACTGTCCGCATGGGATTGCATGGAAGATTGGGATAAGGTGGTGGTCCATCCTATCAATTAGTTGGCTGACCGTAAATATACTTGGATTGTAGGATCCCAATCTATGTTTGGCTCTATGCTTCTATATAGCTGTAGTAGACTATGAAAACACATTACATTGGTCCTCATATTTATATGGGGTCTTTTTGAATTTTTGATACTACAGTTGACTAAATAATTTGGGGGCCCTTTTTTGGGCCAAAATCTGTGGGCCCAAGGCAACAGCCTTTCTTGCCTTCTTCCAGGGCCAGGCCTGTACATGGGATTTGTCTAGCCTTCTAATTGGTGAATGTTTTCCCTTTTGTGACTTGCCAATTCTTGTTACAGATTTGTGGGAACAAATTTATAAACCCGACTGCATTGCTGCAGAAACTTTTGTTTGAATGTTACACATCATGAGTTAGGCTTAATTATTTCTCTCCTTTGCAAGAGCTGAACTATTATGAAAATTTACTTCTGTTAAAAAAATTTCCCCCTTTCCTTTTTATTCTGCAAACTTTTCTCATTCTGAGTTTGTGCTCCTTTTGGGTGTGGGAAAAAAATATATGGCGTCATCCTATTAGCTGTCTGATATTTGAAAATTAGGACACTTAAGAAGCTGGTTCTTTTTCTTCTTGTTCCTTTTTTTATTTTTTTCCCTTCCGGTGGGCAGTGTCATGTTCCCGTGCATCTGTTGGGCACTTAGCATTCCCCTGTGCACTATGGCTTTGGCCTATCCTGGTTATTAATACATATAATGCATCACAGGATCATATTGGGGAAGATAACAACTTCTGATGGTCCAACTAATGCTTATACCGTCATCCGTGGCAGGTGGGTTGGTAAGTCGGCCTGATGTATGGAAGAAAAACTATCATTGCCCTTTCATTCTTGGCTCTTTGTTGGAACTACAAATATTTTTTATGCTTCTTTGTTCCTTGTGTTTTCATAGTCTACTACTAATACAATGTAATGTGTTGGTTTCCTTGTGCGAGTGGCTTCATTCAATTTGAAAATTTATGATCAATAAGTTTGCTCATGCATCCTGATTTGGAACATTTTTCAATTGTTATTATTTTTGAGTGTTTGCATGCTGGCAATGCTTATATATAAATATTAATTACTTGCAGCCAATTAGCGCATTGTTTTCCACAAATGCTCTTTACATGTTTTCGTTCTTATTGTGGATACTGTTTTAACTATGTATTACCTGCTTTTGTGAGATGGGTTCAATTTGTTTTGTAATCTCTATCCATTCTTCGGACAAACTATCATCTTGTATTTAAGCAGCACCTTTTATTTCTGTTTCTTTTGCTGACCGGTTTCCAAGTCAAAACAACATGGTTAATGAAATTCAGCTGGAAGCAGAAGATTCCTCAAAGTTCCATTGAGAATGTAGTGAAGATGTTGTTAATATTATAGGTGTAAGTTATAGCAATTAGTTAAAGGTGTTTGCATTTGCACACATGTCAGCTATTCATGTGTACATGCATAGCCGTGTAATGTATGTATTCAGGTATTAGAATTTTCTAGTACAAAAGTATTACTTGTTATCTTCAACTGAGTTGTTAAGCGTAAGAGATCTACCATGGAAGCTATTTTCGCAGGCAATCGATGGAAATTATAGAGAAAAGATGAAAGACCTTTGCATGGTGTTTATTGACATAGAAAAGGTGTATGATAGGGTTCTTAGAGAGAAAAGATGGATGTTTTTATATGTTCATGTGATTAAGGACATGCATTATGGGAACAAGAGTCTTGTTAAGAATAGTATGGGTGAGATAAGTGACCTCTCAACAGCAATGGGCTTACATCAAGGATCAGAATATAAGTACTTATGATTTGCATTACTGATGGATCAATAGATGAGGTACATTCAAGAAGATATGCTCAAGTGCTTTTCTTTTCCTGCCAATGATGTTGTTCAATTGATGTTGCTGGGGCAGAGTAAGCTCTAAGATGGGATATTCAGTTGATAATTATAAGTTGAAGGCTTTTTTACAAAAATATTACAAGATATATTGCATGTAATTTTTTAGCAAGCTAAAGTTACATTTCGGATATCAAGAAATACTTGATGGTCCAGAGATACTTGAAAGTTGATAGCGATGATTTATGATATCATCAATCCATTATCCATAAGAAAGGGGAATTTGAGGAGGATCTGCCCATAGTGTTAAAGCAGAATGAATGAAATGGAGAACTGCTTTACCAGTGTCATGTGATTGTGGAATTCTGGTTATGTTGAAAGCAAAGTTATATAGGACCATATTACAAGTCTGGTTATGTCGATGTTCTGGGAAGGATGGTTGATAGAGCTAAAGAAGTAGGTCTTTTTGCGGGGTTGGAGGTGGGGCGGGATAGAGTTGGTGTGTCTCATTTACAATATGCAGATGATACCATATTTTTTTCCTCAGGAGATGAAAGTCAGCTACTTAATCTTCATTCGATTTTGAGACTTTTTGGGATTATTTCAGGGCTTAAGGTCAATTTGGGAAAAAGTAGTGTGGTGGGTATTAATATGCAGCAAGATCAACTTCAGAACAGGACGTCACTTTTAGGATGTGGTATAGAGTTACTTCCGTTTAAATATTTGGGTCTTCCATTGGGGGGTAATCCTAGGAGTGAAGCTTTTTGGTCTCCTGTGGTGGAAAAGATTGGCAAGAGATTGGAAGGGTGGAGTAAGGCTTTATTATCACGAGGGGGTAGATACACTTTGGTTAGGTCTGTTTTGAGTGGTATCCCCATTTATTATTTATCATTATTCAAGATTCCGGTTAAGGTGGCAAAGTCTCTAGAAAAGTGGATGAGGGATTTTCTTTGGGAAGGGAAGGATGAGGGGAAAAAGGATCATTTGGTGAATTGGGAGTTAGTGTCGTTACCTAAGGAGAAGGGGGGTTTGGCTATCGGTAATATTGTGGCTAGGAACATGGCTCTTCTTGGCAAATGGTTATGGAGATTTCCCCTTGAGGTTGATTCATTATGGCACTCGGTTATAAGAAGCAAATATGGGACTCATGACAATGGTAGGGATTCACTGGTGGTTTTGAGGGGTAACTGTCGTGCTCCTTGGAAGTCTATTTCTCAAATTCTCACATGTTGGTCTCGTCATCTTTCTGTTCGGGTGGGCAATGGGGAACTTGTTCGTTTTTGGGAGGATGTTAGGATGGGTCAGTCTTCTTTTGCTGTCGATTTCCCACATCTATATAGAGTGGCTCGCTCTCATAATTCTTCGATTGCGTCCATGGCTTGCTCACTTTTGGCTCCAATTTCCTGGAATTTTGATTTTTCTAGGAATCTTAATGATAGGGAGGCTTCTCAGTTGACTTCTTTATTGGACAGAATTGATCATTTTTCTTTATCTCCTCTGTTGGAGGACAAGTGGATTTGGGCTCTCCATTCGTCCGGAATATTTTCTTGTAAGTCTTTTTTGAAAACATCATTGATACTCCTCATGTTCCTCAGTTTCCTTTTTGCAAAAGAGTTTGGAAGGCTTGTGTTCCCCTAAAAGTAAAGGTGTTCATGTGGGCCTTGGTTCATGGAGGCATTTTGACAAATGATACATTGCAAAAAAGGAGACCCAATCGTTTTCTAAATCCTCAATGGTGCATTATGTGTTTTAAAAATGGGAAATCCGCGGATCATTTATTCTTGCATTGTCCAATAGCGTTAAATTTATGGCATAAATTGTTTTCTTTTGGAAAGGTGGTGTGGGTAGCCCCAGAAAGGTGTACGCATATGCTCCTAGTGGCTTTTCGCACTTTTGGAGGATCAAAGAGAGCCAAAATGCTTTGGTCTTGTGCCGTCTTGGCAACTTTTTGGGTTCTATGGAGGGAGAGAAATGCAAGGTTGTTTGATGAAAAGTTTCGGGAAGTGGGTTGTTTGTGGGAAAATGTTTGTCATTTAACTTCTTTTTGGGTTTCGAATAACTCTTTATTTAGGGGAGTTCCTCTTTTTTTGATAGCTAGAGATTGGTTGGCGGTTTGTGATATGTAGGATTTTGCCCGTGTTTAGATTGTTTGGGGTTTTCAATTTTGTTTTGTTTTGTTTTGTTTTTCTCTTTGTCCTTTTGTAAGAGGATGCCTCATCCTCATTTCCTTTTCTTATTTATCAATAAAGCTTTTGTTGTTGATAAAAAAAAAAAAGTTATATAGGACCAACTATTAGGTTGGTTGTGTCGTACTTCACAGGGTTGGGAAGTAAAGAAGTAACATGTTCAAATGATGAAAAGGTAGGATAAGAAATGAATGCATTCGTGTGTAGAAGTAGCATTGATTGAATATAGAATAGGGAAAATAGTGTGAGATGGTTTAGCCATGTGCAGTGCGTACCAATTAATGCACCAATAAGAAGTAATTTGATCCGAGAAGTTGATGCCAAAAGGATCGGAATGGTTAAGAAGGACATGGGTTGAGGTAGTGAGAAAGACATGGATGCTTTGGATTTAACCAAAGATGGTTTCTGTAGAGTCATCTGTAGAGCACAAATGCATGCCACCAACCCTAAGCAATTGGGATTAAGGCCCTTTTTGCTGAGTTAAGTTGAGTTGGGAAGTTGGTAACGAAGATGGCATGAAATATGTGGTCTGTATGAATAAAGCCTTTTTAGAAAGAGGGGAAGTTGATGCCCACAGAAATGAACCCAGGTTGATGTTATATGGCTCTTAGAATGAAGCTTTGAAAGAAATGGTTGTGGATATTTTTGAGCAACAAACCAGATATTGCATTTAATGATCAAGAAATATGGTTTTCAAGAAAATGGCTTGGAGATAATGCTACATCATGGGAGACTTGTTATTGTCCATAAAAAGTCATTTCGCAGGAATATCCTGATATGTTATATTGGATATTTTGTTGAAGAGGCAGTATAGGATTCTATCATGTGGAGGATTCCTGATGTGGAGTGAGGTCATGCTCTGACAAAAATTTTCCTTTTTGCTATTTCGTCTTTTTTGAGGCTATTATTGTTGTCTCATCTAGGGGCATTTCCAGTGCTCCTTCAAGTAATAAAATCCATTGCTACTTTTTGATGGCTGTGCTTTTGAAAATCTGGGGCATCAAGAAGTTTCATGCTTATTTTGTATCTTGAGGAATTCTGGATTCTTTCTTTCTCTAAACTGGACAGAAAATGTTCATTAAAATTTTGGTTTGTCAGAAGGCCTTGAGAGCATTTTTAACTGATTTATAGTATTGCTATTGTTCCTTGTAGAAGGTGATTGTGACCGGATGGTGTTTGCAACGTATCTGATGGTCCTTGGCATGGTGCTCAGTTGCTTAGGCAGTTTAAGGATTAGTCTTCTATATTCAAGCTGATATTGGTGCAGTGCAGCTTATATGAGCTGCTTATAACTTTTCTATTTTCAATTTTTTATTTTGAAAATCTATGCCAGACTGTTTGGTGCAACTTCAGCTTACAACTTAGGCAGAAATAGCTTAAATCAGCTGAAAAAAGATGATTATCTCAAAGCTAGAGGAGCTGTGCTTTTGGTTTTTGCTTTTTGATTATCAGCTTACAAAAAAGTTGCACCAAACAGACCCAGTGTTTAGATTTGTAGATCTGCCATTGGCTGAATTTGGCCAACTGCCCTTGAGTGTTGTAGAGGTCTTAAGTATCCTCCAGGTGATTTAGACTGTTCTGTTCGTTTTTTGCATTGGCTTGCTGCATGTTTCTTTTCACATTCTTTGTAGCTATAGCTTCTGGCTCATCTGAACTCGTAACTTTGTTTGCCGCATTTCATTTGAAAGCTCAGGAGTCTAGTTTTATTTCCAAGCGGTTTGATTCCAAACTAAACTTCTCAATACTTTATACAGGTTTTGTGCTAAAGAATATGCTTTTCTATATAGGTTCTGCTCGTAGTTTTTATTTTTAAATTAATTTTATTAATTTATTTTAATTATTTTATTCTGTGAGTCTGTTTCAGACTGTTTATTGTAGTTTCTGCTAAAACTTATTAGGTAGAAAGAGCTCAAATAAGGTGGAAGAAGTTGATTATTTGGAAGCTGAGAGAGAGAGAGAGGGGGGGGGGGGGGGTGTGTTGGGGGTGTTTTTGGCTTCTCTTTCTAATTATCAACTTTTAGCTTGCAATAAGCTGTATCAAACAGGCCCATAGTGAGTCTTGTGGTAGTGAAAATTTTTCATGTGGTTGGATGTAATATTCTTCCAATACAGTTCAGGTCTGAAATCACCTGATTATGTACTTAACAAGTATTTTCTTTGAGAGTTTAAGCCAGGTTGGGTCCTTCGGTTAGTAGACATTATTTTATGCCGAAAGAGAAAAGGGAAAAATTGATTTGTATGCACATTAATTGGATGTGATCTGAATAAACTGCACAGCGGGTTTGTCTATAAGCATCATAAGCTCCTTTTTTTCTCTCTCATCTTTTTACTGAGCTGCTCCTTATAATTTATATTTTGGTGAACCTTCACATGTTAATGCACTGGCTTTAGTAACAGCTACTAGCATATGCAATTTGTTTATGCAGTGGTGAAATTTTCTGGTGAATTGTTTGATATTTCTTAATGGAACATGTGGTGCATGTATTTAGATTGTTAATTTATTGCGGGGTGTACGTGATCATGTACTAAATTTGGTGGGTTTCAATTTAAAATTAGTCATGTTCCTATGCTATTTATTTTGATTAGAAAGATATTGCGAAACAAAATTGTGTGCCTGTTCTCTCAATGTGTTTAGTGTCTGGGACGATACTTTAACATTTATCATATTTAATAAGTTTCTTTTTAGGTTATTACATATCTTGGCGGTGGAATTAGGCAATTCTAAATGCTTTGTGTTAAATTTAGATGAGAAATCACTGATCCTAACGCCAATAAAAAAATCACTGACCCTAACAAATTGACTTATATGGCAGGTCTTTACCAAATGGTAAACGTGGGGAGGTCTATGAGGTGATGGGGGATCGTGTTGCTTTGCTTTTGGACATTAGTGAGAACAGTACAGACGAAGGAGAGAAGGATGAGAAACCAAAAGGGGAAGCTGCAGAACCATTATTGTATTTTGTTCAGGGTATGTCTCTTCATATCAATGAAAAAATTATTGTATAGCTCGGTGTATAAAATGTTTCAGCTTTGGCATTTTTTCATTTTATGGTATCTGGCAGTAGTATAATTGTATTGATGAGGTTGATTTATCAAAATATATATATATATGCATTTGATGAGGTTGAAATTGCTAATGCTTTCCAAGGTGTCATTTGTTAATGCTGAAGGAAGTGCTAATGATATGTTGGCATATGTACATGTAACATGCATATTTGAATGCTAGATGCTGAAAGAATTCTATATGACTGAGAAATTGCATAAAATTTCTCAATTGGTAAAACATGATGTACAGTGGGAAGATGTTTATTAATAAATAAAGGTTATTATGTCGAACCACTAAAATTCATTCATAGCTTCATATTGTTTACAATTTCCACTCTTTAAAAGCTTTGGTGAGTTGAACACATTCTTGTTAATGGGTGCACACTTAGGACTAGACTTCCCTATCTCACTTCATAAATTTGCACAAAAACTGTTGCACGAGAACCTATTTTGAATTACTATCTTCTTTATTGCTTTATTTTTTAAGTTCTAAATTTGTAGAAAAGCTGTTGCTTACGGCTTATGTAGTGGTCGGCCTTGTAAAGCTCGCTAAGTTTTGCTACCCTCCCCCTTTCCCTGACCAGTGCAGCATGTACCAGTTTCAGAATTGGATACGAATTTAAGACTTAGCGCCTCGATGCTTTGACTTCCCAGAAAATTTTCTGCTGGTGTTGGAGTGCCCTTTTGAAATAGGAGCTAGGGGGGATGCCGACACGGATTCGCTAAAGGTTCAAGATTCGATATGAGCTATGGAGTTGGTTGTTTATAGGACCTTGTCCTTCCTTACCCCTATCTATCCTACGCTCTTCAATAGAAGCCACCACTCCCAAAGGAAAGAACAATGACATCCAAGAGGAGACAGCCAATCAGCTATTTGATGAGTCTTCTTTCCCAGCTCTCAGTCCTGTACCCTTTCATGGAACACTTTTTAGGACATATGAAAGCAGGGTGGTGGCATTGAAAAGAATGTGCTGAGATAGGAAATATGACTAGGTTGGGACGATGCTTCAAACCTGACCATTTGAGAACCACAGAAGGACCAAGTTCCCAATGTGGGTTTGGTCTAGTCTCTCAAACTTGTAGTTTTGTATCAAAATAGATGAACCTTGACATACGTTCACGTAAGAGGAAGGTGGGGTTGTACAGGTCTAAGTCCTAGATGAGAAAGGCGATGTTCGCTAACTACCTAACCATCAGCAGATCTGCTTTTCTGGGCAGGTGAGTTCTGATTGATTCTAATCATGCGAAACCCACAGAGCATAACTAAAGCATTTCTGAAACTGTGCTTTCGATGGCGAGGCTAGAACAACCAAACCAAGGGACATGGTTGATTTTCCAAGTTAGGTTGCTGCTTGACGATTTTGACCTGGTTGGCAGGGTCAGCGCCTTTGTCGCTGGGTTGCCCTACACAACTGGAGCTTCAAAAGGTGAATCTTTCGTCGTAGTTTGGCGACCTAAATGGTGGACATTTTTTGTTATCTAAAGGCAAAGACTCTGAAGTGGGCGAAGACTCAGCCCAGTGGCCTAAGTTTAGACCGCTCATGCTAGTTCTACCTATAGAAAGGATCATCAAAGAGGAGAACCCATTTATGATTCCAGCCGAGAATACGAGTAAAAGGATGGAAGGACCTTCTTCAAATTATTACATTCTTTAGTGCTTTATTCTTGAAGTTCTTTCACATGCTCCCTGACCAAAACACTAATAAGTGTATTGTTTATATTGATAATTCAAAATATGCACTTGTCCAAGGTTCTGAAAAGCGGTTGCAGTCGCCGTAACGGTGGCGGTGACGCGGTTGCGGTTGCGGTTGCGGGGTGTAAAGGCCGTAGTGTAATGGATGCGGTAACCGAAACCGTGAATTTTTTTATTTTTCGCACAATTTGAAAAAAACTTACCGATACGCATATTTTTTTTCCATGATTATATTTATTGGGTTAAAAATAAATATTGATAAATTTTTGTAAATTTTTAAGTATGATCTAATATATTTCATATTTTTAAATCACTATAAACTGAGTTTTTTACATTTTATTTTAATAATTAATGACTTTATATTATACAAAAAATCAATCACTAACTATTATATATAAGATAAACAATGATAAAAGTAAGAGAATAAATAAGAGCCTAAATATATATATATACATATTTTAACCAAGCCAAATAGATAATGACCATACTTATTATTATTATTATTTTCAAACAATATATAGATAGACACACACAAACAAAATGGTTTAGTGATAGCAGCTGAATAGAATAGCATAGGTCTTACAGCTTCAACAAATCAATAACATGTTCTTCATCTTCTCTCTTCTCTCTCTCTATCTCTTACTCCTCCATTTTCTCTCCTTATCTTCCCTTTTCTCTCTATCTCTCTTCCCCCATTTTTAATTTTTTTTTGTGTGTTTTTTCGAAAGAAACAGTTTGGAACCGTTACGTAACAGTGCGTAACAGGCCATTACGGCTGTTACGGCTGTTACGGCACCGTTACGACCGCTATGATAGCCACTACGGCCGACATACTTGTGAATCTCAATCACACTGCAAAAACGACTGTAACGGGTGGCGGTAACCGCCAAAACCGTTACGTAATGGTTGCGGCCGCTTTTTAAAACCTTGCACTTGTCTAACTCCGTTCTTATTTCTTGATTTTGGAGAGTCATAATGTCAGAACCTCATTTCTGTATTAATGCACAAAACTTGCCTATACTGTTCGTAGATTAGAAGATTTTTTTAAAAATTTTTTTCCTTTTAAAGGATATGTAACTTGAATTTCATTTTGGTCAACTTGAAACAATTCAGGCTTTGCTGACTCTTAGTTTCAACTCATCAGAGAGATAATCTGCTGTACTTGTATGCTTTTAATTTCAACCTGGCTGCTATCTTCAGTGTCACATATTTTATGAACATATATTTGTCCACTTTATGTATTTATTGTCTGCTTCACATATTTGTTGGAACTTATTTTGCTGTGTTGGAACTAGTTAATATGAAACGTGCATATGCTTATATTTGTGACATTTATAAAGCTTGATATGATCCTCCTCAGCTTTCAGTTTTAGGGATGACACCATGCTTCAGATTTGCTGGCCCTAGGTGAATATTTGAACTGGGAAAAGTTCCTCTTCAAATTCTCTAGTTATCTTTTCTGATTTTGTTCTACTCTTGTAATTTATTTGCATGAATTTGGTAGATTTCATGATTTTGCCGGAAATCTTTTCTTAATTGTTTGAACTTTCTATTGCTAAACTGCTAGGCATGCCCTGACCCATGAAACTGACTTGCCTTTGTTTAGTATTAGCATATATAAATATATTCAATTAGTTCAAAATTTTTGTTTGCTTACAGTAAAAAATCTGGAGCATGATCTTGATATTCAAGCGGAAGACTGCTATGTTGCGATGGAGGCGCTGTGTGAGGTATGGTGCTCCATTTATGATTGTCTACCTTGTTTGATGTAACACCTCTTTTTTCCTGTTTGATGTTTTGTAATAATCTTATATTGTTTGCAGGTCCTGCATTCTACACAACCTATTATTGTCTATTTTCCAGACTCTTCTCTGTGGCTGTCAAGGGCTGTTTCCAAGTCAAATCGAAAAGAGTTTGTCCATAAGGTGCAAGAAATGCTTGATCAGTTATCAGGACCTCTTGTTTTGATTTGTGGGCAAAACAAAGTTGAAACAGGGTCAAAGGAGAGAGAGAAATTTGTAAGATTCAAATTTAACATCTCGTGTGTGTGTGGGTGGGTGGGTGAGTGAGTTGTGTAGGTGTCTCCACGTTCTTTTTCATATTCCTAATGCTGGCTAGTAACTTTCTTTTTATTGTTGTCAACAGACGATGATACTACCAAATCTGGGCCGCCTTGCAAAGTTGGTAATATTCAGTACCACTAAATGCATTATGTTTTATCGAAACTTGTTGAAGTTCCTTATATTTTTAATGATATAATTTAATAGTTCTATTGTTTCTGTTATGTTTTGTTTGTTTTGAAGTCTTTGATCATATCTTACATATTTTGGATTTCTATTATGAATTCTTTGAGATATCTGATGATGGTACATTTTGTTTTTCTTCTTTGATGTTTTTTTTTTTTTTTATAATATGGGCATTGCCATTCTAACCCCAAAATTAGACCCACTTTTCAAACTCAATAATGTGGCAATCAATTAGAATATCTGAGGCAACTCTCTCTCTCATATTTTCTTTAATCATCAACCATTCATTTCATTTACATATCATTGGGTCTAGAAATGTTAGGAAATCGTCTCTTCGTAACTAGGAGCAGTGAGACACAAAATAACAAACAAGAAAGATAAATGAATAAAAGAAATCAAACACACACAAAGAACCCAAGGATTTACGTGGTTTACCCTAGAATAAGGCTACGTCCATGGTTGTTGTGATTTTCACTATGATCAGAAAATAATACAACTCTCTTAACCTACAAGAGACGCCCCCGTCATCTATTTATAAGTATAGAATTAGGGTAACACAGAAGCAATTAGGAAATTACCCCAAACCTCCCATTGGACCCAGGGCTCAGTGAATAGTACTTGTCAAGGTCCACAAACCCAACAAGAAATGGGTCTAGAAAGTGGGCTTGTATATCATTTTCTTTTTAGCAATGTGTTGGGAGAGTGATTTTGGACAGGTGAAGAAAGAAAAGGAAAAGAAATAAGAAAAAAGCTCAATTCTTTTTTGACTATCAAAATTCAATAAAGAGCGCACTAGTATGGAACTAGATGCAAGATGTACAACACCCACCATTTGAATTGGCAAAAAAATTGACTTTCATTGCTCTTATTACTATCTATAATAATCTTGAAAGTATATACACCATTTTTTTAAACATAAAAAGCATATACCCAAAAAAAAAAATACAGATTAGTTCAACTTCTTTGTTGACCAATATATAATATGCTAAATGAGTGTGCTTCAACTTTGAAGTGATTTCTCCACCCCTTCTATGGATCTTGCATTCCTTTCTTTCCATATACACAGGAACCACAGAGAAGCTGCTCTCCACACCATTTTTATCTTCCCTACTTGATCACCCATCCAGCCATTAAGCAGCTCAACTTAAAAACCCCCTTTCTTCAAAAAGTGCCAACTGTATAGCCCACATTTCACTGGAAACCCTACAATATTCCAGAAGGTGGTCTACTGTTGTCTCTGCTGAAACCACCAATTGGCAAGCAGCTTACTAGCCTGCAACCAAAATTTTATCTTGTTGAGATTTTTCCAACATTGCTGGCGGTGTCATGGACAGAGCAATAGCTAAGATGGTACAACTGTACCCATCGGAAGGGCATCACACAACACCACCTCATTACATGGCTCCCTTAAAGATTTGCAGCCGCTTCAATTCCAACTAACTACACCTTCATTATAGGGAGTACCCTCCTTGTACACGTATGAAGCATGGATACAGGTACAATATGATATGGATACGGCGATACAACAAAACCTAAACAAATATGATATGGGTATGGCCAAGATACGACTGTGAAATTTTCTTTTTAATAATTTTTAGTATTGTATTATACAAAAGCTCAACAAAAAAAATGGTTCATCATTCTTTAGAAATTAAGAATTAGGTATTAGTTTAAGAGCCAATGGCCAACCATTTATTTTCTTTAGTAATTCCTATGAAAATCTCTTTTTAATATAGAACCTAAATTGTTTTTTATTGCCCTTGTACTTTTTCCTTTCATACTTAAATGTGTTACATGCAAAAAGTGTTAGAAGCAAGTTTATTTGCTTGTTTAACTATTGAAATCCGATTTTAGTATCATCATATTTTCAATTTATCTTTGCTTTCTATAAAATATTATAGTTATGGACATGGAATACATATATGACATATTTATAAGGATATGTGAATTCTATAGATTTTGAAAGAGTAGGGTACTACTTTTATTTCATTAGTTACTTCTTCTCTAATGTTATGCAACAATTATTACTATCTCACTTTCAAAATAGTTTGGATACGTGACCTAGAGTATCCCAAAAGTCTTTGATACTTTTCAAAATTAAAGAAATTTAATATCAATTATAGGAAGTATCGGATACATATCCGTGAGTATCTGAGGGGTATCGTTATATGATATGGATACAACTCCCTTTTAGAAGTATCCGCACTTCATAGTTGTACACCAAGCCAAGCAACTCCTTCACGTTCCCTATTTCCCTATCAAAAAGTGTTCTTTGAATGTAATGTCATGCACCACTCTGCTCTCTAAACTTCTTTAATTGTCAGCTAGAAGAGGAAAAAATCCTGCATGTTTCAGATCAGATTCTAAAACAATGTAGGACACCACAAGAAATTCAAGTAAAGTGCCGAGGGGGCACAACCAAAATACAATAGAGAGTGACAGAACAACAGAAATAAAATGAAAAATGCACGAAAACAAAAACCCCTAATACATTGGGGAAAAAAAAATGATCATTGCTAGGTAAATAAAAAACTGCTAATGGCATAAACACATTTTAAAAACCCCAGCAGAAATGCTAACATCTTGAAAATAAGGGCTGGATGAAATTGAGAATGGATAACCAAACATTTGAGAATATAGTACTGATGCAATCATTGTAGTGTAATAGAGGAAAGAAAAAGAAGGATTACATAGATAACGAGTAAAGGATGAGTAAACAGACTTAGCTCTACCCTGGCTCTGTAGTGGCTTGCTTAGGCCTATAATGATACCTGAAGAAATATTGGCTGTGCAACTGAATTGGGAATGCACATGACTTCATATCAGCAGCCATAATTTTATACTTTCTGCCTGATCTGAATTCTGAAATGGTATGTTGAACTCTGTATAAGTTTTAAAAGAAGTTTGAGTCTATGTGATTGACAAGGCAATGAAGATTGAAACATTATAGCTGAAAGGAAAATGAAAAAGTTGTAGACAATGCTTCTGTACCATCACCATAAATTATTCATCTTTGCTGTTTTGTTTTGTATATATTATGTCAATATTAATTTAATAATGCATTACTAGGAGTCTGCTGGGCTAATTAGTTTATGTAAATAAATTAGTGATTGTTCATTCTATTATGAGTTTCTTCTGCTATGTGCTTAATTTGATGCTATTGAACTGTCCATTAATTTTATGTAGTCCCCTGTACAACCTTTAGTAGGATCTTCTGTTTATATCTTTTGAAAGTGTAATAGTATCTTGCTATGGTACTGCCCTGTGTGGTGTAATTCTAATATTGTGGATATTGCCTATCATTTCTTAGTAGTTTTTAGATGCTGGATGATATGTAATTATATGTCTTGTTTCTTTTTTTAAATTGTGCTTGGATTTTGTTTTTCAGCCTCTACCTTTGAAGCGACTTACAGAGGGACTAAGGGGTTCAACAAAGAGATCGGAAGATAACGAAATATATAAGCTATTCTCGAATGTTATGTGTCTATATCCCCCAAAGGTAGTTATTTTAAATATTTTAAAGCAGTGAAAGGATTCTTTGTTAGGTCCATGTGTCTTGTTGCATTCTTTCTCTTATGTTTTCAATGTTTTGTTTTGCATCCTACTTTGACTTTATTATTCTGGTTGGGGACAACTCCCTTGAAAATTGTGAGAAGGCTTCAAGTAGCTCTGGGGAGCATTTATTATCAAGTTTTTCCTTTAGATTTTCTTACTGGTCCATTGTTGCCTTGAGGCAGTTGCCGGCAATTTTTTTGAAACTTATGGTTTGGCTCAAAACACCCCAAGTTCTCAAGTGATTGCTTCCTTTATCTGACTCCCGTGTTTTTATCTGTATGAGGATAGTTCACTATTGTAAACGGTACTCTGGACAGGGACTGAGTCATTGAGAGTAGCTCTTGTTTGGAAAAAGCAATTTGTTAAATTGAAAAATATATACACACATTATGTAAATTTGTTTAGGTGTCTAGTTGTGTGAAACTGATTTTGTATAATGGTACCTTTTTTCATTTAGTGCTGTGGTGGAAAAGGTCCGAAACTAACATCTCATTTGGGAACATAAATATTTAACATTACTGTTTGTTTCAAATCTTGGATGTCAGTTTTCTTATTTTCTGCTTTGACCTTGATATTTGCAGGAGGATGATGTGCTTAGAACATTCAATAAGCAGGTTGAAGAAGACAGGAGAATTGTCATATCACGGAGCAATATAAATGAACTACATAAGGTATGGTGACCGTTTTCGTAGTAATGTTTGCTTTTTGGTGCAGTGCAGCTTTAATTTGTTAACTTTATGAACATGGGATGTGCTTGAGTGGATGTGCCACTGAGTATTTGTTTTATTTTTTTTTAAATATATATATGGATTTATTTCACAAATAACTGTGTATTACAGGTCCTTGAGGAGCACGAGCTATCTTGCTTGGACCTGTTGCATGTGAATACTGATGGTGTGATACTGACAAAGCGGAGTAAGAATCTAATGTGGCCCTCTTTTTAATTATTCATTCGAGTAACAAATGATTTTTCACTAAGGTTAAAGTTGCATATATCGAATGAGATCTACACGTTTTTTCTTGAAAAAATTGTGGGGTCAAGGTTTGAGTTTTTGAAGATTTTTAGTTTGCCTCTTATTTTATTTGTGGTATATGCATATGGTAGGCTAAATAAATGGTTGGCCTATAAAGTCAACACTGTCACTATAAGATAAATTTTTAGGTGGCTGTAGTATGTGATACGGATTAATGGAGAGTGACTGAAATGGCTTGCTTTTACTCAAAATATCTTTGATTTTGCAAGAATATGGACTACGTTGGTTCAGATATAAGTTTCTAAGAACCATGTCGGGACAATTATTGATGCTTGTGAAACATCTGGGAAATATGAAATCTTAAATATTGGATGACACTACATTTGTTTCTCAACAGGCCTTTGTTGAGGGTCAATCTTGGATGTAGCTTTGGTAGCAAATGAGATAGTGGAAGATTATAGGTCTCAAGGTGTGAAGGTCGTATTTTTAAGGTTGATTTTGAAAAAAATTTGCTATCAAGTGGATTAAGATTTTATGGATTTTGTTATGGGGAGGAAAGGATTTGTTATTAGATAGAGAAAATGGATTCAAGGTTGTTTATCTTGCAGTCTTTCAGTAATTGTTAATGGTAAGGTGGGGGGGAGTTTTAAAACATCAAGGTTTTTAAGACAAGGGGACACTTAATCCTTCTTTTTGTTCACAATGAGTGGCAAACAGAATTGAAAAATTGATGAGCAGCCAAGGTTTCAAAAAGCGGTTGTCGTGGCGCGTTTGTGGTTGTGGGGTATAAATGCCGTAGCATAAAGATTGTGGTAACTGAAACTATGAATTTTTTTATTTTTCACACAATTTGAAAAAAAATTACCGATACGCATATTTTTTTCCCTTCATAATCACATTTATTGGAGTTTAAAATAGATTTTGATTAATTTTTGTTAGTTTTTAAATATGGTCCAATATATTTCATATTTTTAAATCACTATAAAAGGTGCTTGCTACGTTTTATTTTAATAGTTAATGACTTTATATGTCATGAATCCATATTGTACTTCTTATTTTTATTTATTTGTTTAAGAATAATTGATTTTAAATGTTTACAAATTTATTTTTGATCAATACTTGAACTAACTAAATAAAAAAATATTTACAATTATTAAATGAAATGATTATTAAAAAAAAAATTGTCTGAACAAAAATTATTTTGAGCTACTGAATATTGTAGAATGTGTATAATATATATTTTGTATGTGTAGAATATGTATAATGTATAGTTTGTAAGCTTTTTTTTTTTTTTTGGAAAGAAAGTTGTTCAGAATATTGTAAATGTGTGTAACAGTGTGTAACGGGCTATTACGGCCATTACGTGACACCGAAACGGCCGTTACATGTGTGAATTTCCGTCACATTGCAAAAGCAGGTGTAATGGGTAGCGCCGTTACGTAACGGCTGCAACCGTTACGTAATACTGCTTTTTGAAACCTTGTGAGCGACTTTATGGGAGACTAGTGGAAGGGTAGAGAGGACCATTTGGTTTGTTGGGATGTAGTCTCTCTTCCTAAGAATAAGGGGGCTTGATTTGGCCCGCATTTTAGAGAAGAATGCATGCATGCTTGGAAAATACTAATTAGTTATGAAGTTTTCATATTGAGCACAATTCTCTTTGGCATGCTGTTATTAGAAGTATGGTATTCAGGAAAATGGGTGGGAATACCCGGTCTCCATATAAATTCATTTCTCAAGGATTGTCTCATTTATTTTTCCATGTTTGTTTTAGTGTGGGAAATGGGATACTGTGGGTTACAATGCTTGAAAGTCTATCCTTAGATTATATCCTAATATCGTCGGAAAATGCTAACTAATAAGAAAATCTCTATGATGCTTCTATTGCTGTTGTGTCCTTACAGTTCAGAGTTAATATGTCGCCACATAAGTGATTTCCAATGGCAGTGTTTGAGTTACCTCCTATTGAAGATAACCTTGATAGTCTAGGAAATCTTCCATCATGTATATGATTTCTAATGTTTGAGGTCTAATAAGCATGAAGACTTGACATGTGCTAGACATGAACAAGTGTTGAACACTACCCAATACGTGTTGTATACTCGTCCAAATGTGTCCTCATATTATTGTTATTATTATTTTTTAGACCTGGATATACTTTAGGCATTTGGGGGACACATCTGTCCATCACTGGAACACACTTGTCCATTAACTATAAGTTTGAAAAACTTTTCAACTATCACAAATTATTCCATTAACTGCAGATCGGGAACAGGAAAAGGAAAATTCAAAGAACACAATTGTTGCAAAAATTGGGATTTTAGTAGGAAATAAAAATTGAGATCCAAGGATAAAAGAAAGACAATGCGGATCCATCCTACGTTATCCCCCCATGTGCAATGTCCATGCATTTTAAAAAAATTGTCGTGTCAGTGCCATGTTTGTGTCTCATGTTGTGCCATACTTTTTAGGTTGAGATGTCTCCCATTGAAGTAGACTTTAGTGGTCGAGGTAATCTCTTGTTTCATATATAACTTCAATAGCCAAGCTACTTTCCATTCATGCAAGGTATTTGACTTGCTATTATCAAGGAGGCTCTACCTTCACGATATGCACTCGCGGTAAAATGTTGGTGAGCCCCCCTTGTGCATAACTGGCATCTTAGTTGTAGGAACCACCTAATGGCAGTGTGATGCCAGTTGTAGGAACCACCTAATGGCAGTGACAAATCTGCTCCAGAAGCGCGATTCTGTGATTACATGCAAGATTTTATTTCCAATCGCGTTCCCATCAAGAAAGGTTCTCATTCCCAATTGGGATGGAATCTATCGAACATATTAATCCTAAAAAGAAAAGAAAAGCTACTAAACAAAAGAAAATATGTTGCAACCATCATAGTATAAGAAAAATTAACTCAAATTTGATGAACACGTGCATGTTAGGCACGAGCATCTCACATTGGCTCAACTCTCCTCCCCAAGTGTGGGTGCCTCACCTAGGCGAACCCACCTGCTCGGTGCTTCGCTCACATCCATCTCATCCTCTCAGTGGCTTGTCTCAACGTTACGCATTCAATGGCTCTCTTGCCCTTCCAAGACTTCATACTTGCATTCTGATGCCAAGCTTGCCTAGGTCAATCACATGATTTAGGAAAATTGAGGTTTGTGCCTTGGCTAGTGACCCATTATCTTGGATGGGATCATCAGAGACTTGTGGTTTGGTAATTGGAGCTCAAGGATTGGCAAAGTTTGTTAGCGCTCTTTTAGGGTGGCTCCACTTTTTCTAGTATTAAACAAGAGAGAGGCAGACTTTGACCAGAGACACACGTGTGACATACCTCATGGGGGTGTATCATACCTACCAAATGTAACTTACGATCCCCAAAGTTTGTGCATAGGACACTGTGCAAAGCCCAACCCTCCTATAAATGGAAGCCTCCTTGATAAGGACAACCCCCCCCCCCCCCCCCCCCCCCCCTTTCTTTCTTTCTCTCTTTCTCTACAAAGGCTGTCTTAGACTTTTAGCTCTCTCTCCCTCTCCCTTTCTTGTGGTTTGGCACTATCTTAGTGCCTATCATGATTCCCATAGAGCCCATGGCCTACCCACATCACCAATGACCACCTAAAAACTCTAGAATTGTAGGATTTATTTGACAAACCCCCCCCCCCCCCCCCCCCCCCCCCCCCCCCCCTTTCTTTCTCTCTTTCTTTCTCTACAAAGGCTGTCTTAGACTTTTAGCTCTCTCCCTCTCCCTTCCTTGTGGTTTGGCACTATCTTAGTGCCTATCATGATTCCCATAGAGGCCCATGGCCCACCCACATCACCAATGACCACCCAAAACTCTAGAATTGTAGGATTTATACAATTTCTCATATATGTCACAATACCATAATGTGAACCGCTCCACTCCACCAACCAATGTTTGTGAGTAGCCATTGAAATAAAATATATGTATTGTCCAACCAATGCATTCTAATTGCATTCCATTGATTACTATCTCACCACCTTTTAGTCACAACACATTCTAATAAACCCTTTGCAAAAAAAATAAAAAATACCTAGTCCTAAATTCACTTATACAGTGAGCTAACTTAGTGGGACAATATACTTTGTTTTTACATAAATGGTGAATGCCATCTTGAAAAGAATGTTTGCATAGCCCCAACATACAGCACCCAAGATATTGAGTTGATGGCCAAGTAAAGTCTCAGTCATTGGTAAGTCAAAGTTACCGAGCCTAGGAACTTGAGTCATTCTTTTTTTTCTTGATTAGGGGGACATTGCATTGGACACTAAAGATTCACACAGAAGTTTATTGTAGTTTTAATATGGTGTGATTCTTGGAGTGATCCTGATGTAGGACAAGATTTTAAGAATTTTTATATTTTTAGTTTTAATATTTTTGACATATTATTTTATTAGGATTCTTGTAATTTAGCATAAATATTTTAGAATTATTAGGTTTCTTAATTTTATTATTTTAGAATTAGATTTTGACTAGAATTTTAAATAGTTTAGAATTTTAGTTTCATATTCTCTTAGGTTTCCTAATTTGTGTTGATTTAAGTTTACTAGTTTATTTTAGAATTACTTTTCCTACAAGTATTAGGTTTAGTTTATTATAAATAGCTATGTAAGTCTCATAGTAAAGACAACTGTTATTCATTCAATCAATAATATTAAGATATTTTCTATTCCTTGCGGATTCAAGGTTCTATTTTTCTCGTAGATTCGAGAGCCCCCTTTCGCCTACTAGAACGATATCTAGTCCCCGTGTATTCCGTTGCGTCAGATCTTTTGGTATATTACAAATATGCCAACATATTAATATGAGGTCTTGCACTTTAATGGTTGAGATAGACCATCCTACCATATAGAGGTGAATCATATTGTCATTATAGATGGCCATTTCTACGAGCAACTATGAACAATTTAATTTTACAAGGTTGACGATTTACATTTTCTATAAGTGAATCTTATCTACATAATCTATATTCAATGTAGCTTAGGGAGTAAACCATTCAGCTCATAAATAATTTCCAGTTGTATGAATAGGATAAATTGTAGAGTAAGGAAATGACATTTTATTTCTATTGAAAAAATAAAATCCGTTGGTTTGAATGCATAGATGCCAATTGCCAACGTATGTGTTAATGGTATTTTTATGTGGTTTTTTGTGTTGTTGTTCCTTCCTTCAAAGTTAAGTGAGTCCAGAAACTGTACATGTCTTCCTATGTTTGATATTTGTGTGGAACTTTTAGAACTAAATCTGGTTGCAAAAGTTAAAACTCCACATAAATTTGCGACACTACCTTTCTTGTTGTTTATCATGCCATTTGCTGTCCCCAATTGCCATTCGATTATTGTTTACAGAAGCTGAGAAAGTTGTTGGCTGGGCCAAAAATCATTATTTATCATCATGCCTCCTTCCTTCAATAAAAGCAGAAAGATTGTGTGTGCCTCGTGAAAGGTATATACATATGTTCTTTACAATTGTATATATTTGATAGTCATTTTTTCTATTTCACCTTAAAGTTAGTTGCTATTCTCTATCTTGTGAAGCCTTGAAATTGCAATTTTGAGGTTGAGGGAGCAAGAAACAATATCCAAGAAGCCATCGCAGAATCTAAAGGTGTGTATCTTTACTTGTTCTAACCTCAAAATGCTATGAGGAGATCAATGACTTCCATGCATGCTTGCATGTATGAACTTTGGCAGAATCTTGCGAAGGATGAGTATGAGAGCAACTTTGTTTCAGCGGTGGTTCCTCCTGGTGAAATTGGTGTCAAGTTTGATGATATTGGTGCCCTTGAAGAAGTGAAGAGGGCATTAAATGAACTTGTCATTCTCCCAATGAGAAGACCAGAGCTTTTCTTGCATGGGAATTTGTTGCGGGTATTTCATTGGTCTTTTTGTCTGTATTTACTTGATTTCAGATGGGCTATATTTTGTGCCTCTCCACTAATTTCTGGAAACTTTTGTCAGCCTTGCAAGGGGATATTACTTTTTGGGCCTCCTGGAACGGGGAAAACCCTTCTTGCTAAGGCACTTGCAACAGAAGCTGGAGCAAATTTTATCAGCATAACTGGCTCAACTCTAACATCAAAGGTGACCTTGGGACATTTTGCAAAGAAATAATGATAATAATAAATAGTAAAATTTAAGTTGGAGCTTTGGGAAATGTTATGCATAAAAGAGGATTCAACAATTCTTGTAAGGATATCAAACTATTTGTGAATTGAATATGAATTTTTCTCAAGTGCACCAATTGATCGCTTCATCCATCTTACTATGACTAGAAAAACAGATGAGAAAGAATATAACATGATATTATAAAACCACCTTGCAATGGAGTCAAAAGACGATTCCAAAAAAATTCTATTCCTTAAATGAAGTACGATGTCATACAACCTATATCATTTAAAAAGATATCATTTACAAACAGTATCAATTTAGTTCTAATTCATGAAACTAGAGTTGTTAAGAGATGCTTTAGACTTGCAATTTTAGCAAAACTAGAACTAGAATAAAGATAATGCAATTTGATGGACAAGAGATACCAATTTCACCATTTTTGATATACTGGATCAATTATCCAAAAGGGAAGATTTGGGGTGATGCAACTCATAACAATAGGATGAATGAAACGGAAAGGTGCTTGAGGACTGGTGTGTGATCATAGAATTTCTAGTTAGTTGAAGGGAAAGTTCTATAGGAGATTTACAAAGCCAACTCTGTTGTGTGGTACAAGAAATGTGTTAAAAAAATGAGTGTAACTAAATTAAAATATTAAGATGGATGGGTGGTGTTGCAAGAAAAGTTTGAATCAGAAACGCATACCTTTGGTGAAGTTTGAAGTGGGACCAATTGAGAATAAAGCTATGAAAGGTAATTTAGATAGTTTGGTCATGTACATGTAGACCAACTATAATATGCTTGTTAGAAGAATAGAAGATGTGATTTAATTCAAGTAGAAGGCACTAAAAGGATAGGAGACAGGCTAAGAATGACTTGGGTTGAGGTGGTCAAACAAGACATTTTTGTCTAGATTTTAATTAAGATATGATTTAGAATATAGCCAAAGGATATATGTAAATGGCTGTAAGTGAATAGGATTGACACTTGTTGAGTTGAATCGAGTACAATGAATGTTTAGATTGTGGGAGCTTCTTACACTTCATTTGTCAAAATTGGTAACAATTAACCGCATTTTTTTAGAAAAATGAAGAATGGTCAACATCCCAATATGTACTAGTCACTTACTGAAATTGCACTTGTCAGATGTTGTAAATCGTATTATTTAATTTTGTATTATGTACTAGTCAAATCTATAAATTTATTAAAAGAAGGCTCATTTTGTTTAATATGGTAATACATTTTCATAAAAGACATATATATTGGTGGGGTTCTTCCTAAATTTTTCTTTATGTTGTTTCGTTTGTTGTAAATAGTAGAACATTTTAGATTTGATTTACCACACCTTTTATTTTAACAAACACTATTTATCCAATTGAGCTAGCAATGATGGGAAATTTGTCCCTTTATTTTCTTTTGAGAAATTTTAATCTCTGAAATTCTGTATTGTTTGATATTAGGGAACATACGATAGTGGTAGATGCTCTTAACCTAGACCTTTTTTTCCCCTCTAGACGGTGACAATGGCCAAACAATAATTTGCAGTTGAAGTGTTTATTTTTAAATGACTTGATTTGCTTAGTTGGTTGTATTATTTAATTTGTCTAAACATTTAATTGCATAATTGCATGACTGCTTTTAATTGTTTAATTTGAATTTACTTAATTTGAAGTTGATAATGTGGTCCAAGTTATTAAGCACAATGTAATGTAAAAATACAGTTTTTCATTATTTAGCACATGATAGATAAAACGTACAATAAATCTCTCATACTCATAAAAAAAAAAAAAATTATGCAATATCTATAACTTGCGCTTCACTTTGATTGCGCCTCATGCCTATGCCCCATGAGACCTGGGTGCCTCGGGGAACCTCAACTCAAATAACTCTGGTGTGCAGAAACAAATTTCAGTAGTATGACATTTACAATACCCGCTATTTGAACATACTTTCTGTTTCTTGTTAGATGTTAGAATTCTGTGATTATTAGCGCTATTGCCAGGTGAGCTAAGACCTTTTTCATTGGAGGCTCCTGTTGCCGTGGCAGCACTGCTGCTTCTGGGCGAAAGGGATACTGCTAATATGTTGGGATAATCATTTTCCCAAGGCAAAGGACAGTGTCTTCAATTTTAGGCTTTGATGGCACTTGAGTTCATCTTTTCTAATTTGGTCCATTTTATGTTATTTATCTGCTCTTTTTCAGTTCAACAAAACTTCACCACATATATTGCTGTGCTCAGCTGCTAATATACTTTTTTACTTTTTTTTTTTGGTGCTATGTAGTGGTTTGGAGATGCTGAAAAGCTTACAAAGGCCCTCTTCTCCTTTGCTAGCAAGCTGTCTCCTGTAATTGTTTTTGTCGATGAGGTGAGACGTCCTTTTATGGCATTAACTACTGCATAAAGGCCTCTCTGCTATTTTGCGTCAAATATCAGTATCTGGCCAAAACAAATAATTCACCGCACAAGCAAAAGTGTGCCACTGTGGCTGCCTACTATACAATCCAAAGTCTTAATTAGCAAAATACCTCACTCTTGAGAAGTTAGAAAACAAAAATAAACTAAACCAGCAGCAAAATATCCTCTAGAAACATAAAAGCAGACCAAATTAAACTAACTGCATTAGACAAAGTCCAAATGAAGTTCCATATGGAATTCTTAAAATTCATCTATCGTGCTCAGCATCATTGCTTATTGATTATTTACTTTATATATCATGTGACTTCCACTTTCCTAGCAGGTTTGGAGACAGCGAGGCTGTTTGATAAACTGAAACTAGGTGCTGAAAATTTTGAGTACTGATTTTTTAAAATAAGTAAATTTTAATTTCAAGTAAAACTGGGAGAAATTTTAACATTTGAGCACTTAATGGAAATATAAAACATCCCCATTCCCCATATACTTTAAAAGGAAATGATGCTTAGTCTGATTCAGAAACTTTCTTTTTCATTATTCAACTGCTACTTTCACAAACTATACTACATATCGTATCATTCATGGACTCATGGCTGTTGCCGTGTTGTAATAATAATATCAGTGGTCTGGATTCAATTTTTGCTATAGGAAAACCATCTCTAGTTTAGTATGCATAAGGAGCCTTCTCATTTAGACTACAGTTCGATTCGTATGGATTGACAGTTTGCTAGGTGTCTGGGGTGGTGCTGTTGAGCACAAGGTAGCTAGAAGCGAAAGTAGTTTATCGCCAACTATATAAAATCTTTTAACACAAACTGTATAATGTTTCTTTTTTAGGCAAATATATGTCATAATATCAGTGGCCCACGCTTACTGCTTGCTATAGAACACTATGTCTCATTGGCCCTGTTTGTTTTCCGATCTAGCAGTCTGGACTGGACTATTAGTGATGAAAAGCAGAACAATATCATGTTTGTTTTGTAAATGGAGGTCCAGATTGAGAGTCCCTTCGGACTACGAAAGGCCTTGGACGAGCGGACTAACAGTCTGGGCGAGGAGATGGTATTCAGAAATAGTCTGTTCGGATTAGAGTGTGGTTGTCCGGCTGGTCAACCGGCCAAGTGCAATTTTTTGTTTTTTTAAACATATGCGGCTGCACATTTTGAACATTAATATTTGTTTTTGTTTTTTTTGTTAAGTAAAAACCATGGTTTTTATTTGTTTTATTATTTTATATTAAAATATTTTTAACAATCTCCACACTAACAACTATCATAAAAACAAATACAGTTTACTTAATCCCCTCACTAAGAATCTCCTCACTAACAATCCCCTCCATCCTACCTTTGAAAACAAACGGGCCCATTTAGTATGCATAAGAAGGAGCTTTTTCATTTAGACTTCGGTTCTGTTTGGGTAGGTTGATAGTTTGCTTGGTGCTCGCGGTGGTTCTTTTGAGCACGAGGCAACTAGAAGAATGCGAAATGAGTTTATGGCAGCTTGGGATGGATTGAGGTCAAAAGACAGCCAGAGAATCCTCATCCTTGGTGCCACAAATCGGCCATTCGACCTTGATGATGCTGTCATTCGTCGTTTACCTAGAAGGTAAGTTTGGGTTAACCTGAGCTGTTTTTTCTCCTCTTACTGCCTTGACCACATATTTGCTTGAAACATTTTTTGTGGAATATTGTTTTTGTTACTTTTGCAAACCTGGTCTCTGTGTCCTGCCAGTGAGCCATGCATGCTTTTTCTGCATACACTGTTCTTCAGTTCCCCAACTATTTTTTTTTACTGTATACATCGATTGGTTTTCAGGATATATGTGGATCTACCAGATGCTGAAAATCGTGTAAAGATACTTAGAATATTTCTTGCTAAAGAAAACTTAGAACCTGAATTTCAGTTTGAAAAGCTTGCAAATGCAACTGAAGGATATTCAGGAAGTGATTTGAAGGTAATGTCTTCAATGTTTAACGACTGATTGGATCTGTTGTTGTAATTCTCATACTTCTTCTGTGTCTTGCAGAACCTTTGTATTGCTGCGGCATATAGACCTGTCCAAGAACTTCTAGAGGAAGAAAAAAAGGTAACCTTCTTTGAATTTAGATGTTATTGTCTTTCCTCTATAAAGTTTGAATTGTCCAAACCTAGCTGCGCCTTGCATATTTCCTAGGATAGAATTGCCTATAGCTATCTAATAAGTTGCTTTTCTTCTTTGATGGATATGTTAATATCGTATGTTAGGATTCTGTTTGAATCATGAGTCTGTGAGATGCATATTGCTTTATTGACTTGTGTCCAAATGAATTACCGACATCTGGCTGTACTCCCTCCTCTCTTCAGCTTCTAGCACCATGTCATTATAAATAGCACTCTTCCAGGAATCATGCAGAGGTGGTGAGCTTGATCATTCGAGTAGGTTGATTGTTGCAATCATTCTTCTTCAGTTTATTCCTTCATGAGTAAAATTATTCTATAGAGTGCCAAAGAGGGCACAATCCAAGGGCACTAGTAATATACAAGAGAGACTCCCCACATAGGTCTACAACCTACCTAGTGTTCATATGTCCCTAGAAGTCAATGAAAGTTTGTAGTAGATACAAAACTCTTCTTGAAAAGCTATTGATACAAAGCACTGATAGTCTTATCTGTGGGAAGGGTGGAAGATAATAGGGGGTAGGAAGAGGGAATATGGTTGGACAGAACTTTTCGTTGTTTGGCAGGAAGGAAATTGAAAGCAAACGAATATACTTTTTCTCTGGGCCCATCCAATATTTTCACCTAAAAGGAGGGGGAAATGGCATGTCTGTTTTTCACTCGTTGCCCTTCACATCCTTCTTTTAATGTGCAAGGGCGTAATGATAAAATCAAGCTAAACTCGTTTGCTTCCTTCCTCCTCTCCTTTATACCAATCAATCAAGAGCGCGTATGATTTCTATCTTCCTTTCTCTTCAATTTCCTTTCCATAGTATAAAATGAACTATAGGCATAGCCAAAATTCCATCCCCTCAAAATAAGCACATTGGCATTTTTTATTTATTTTATTTTTTATCTTTTCTCTTTATTTCTGTAATCTTGACTATAATTTATGTTGTTTTTTACTATTAGCACTCTTTTTTACTCACACCATCTCTCTAATTGATGGTGGCTTTTATCTTGTTGACTGTAACTCTGTTTTTTTTTTTTTTTTTTCTTTTTTCAAATACAGGTGGATAAAAATGATATGGTGCCAGTATTAAGACCGCTCAATTTGGATGATTTCATTGAGTCAAAAGCCAAGGTAAACTTTATTGATTGATACAGATATATACGAGGGACCAAGTGGTCATAATATTTCGATTGTCTCTATGGTCTCCTCTAATTTTAATTCGTTTTCATGGAGTTTTCAATCTTTTACAAATCAGAATGATTATGAGTTCAATGAATTTATTTTCTTGTTATTTATCCTTGAGAGTGTTTCCTTATCCAATGCATGTATTGATTAAAGGATATGGACTCTTCATTGAGCCAAGGGTATTCTCTTTCAAGTCATTTTTTAATAAAAAGCATTGATGACCCAAATGTACCATTCTTTGTCCCTCACAAGTTGATTTGGAGGTTAAGGTGTTCGTGTGGACCATGTGATGCAAAACAGTGCAAAACAGAGAAAAGAAGTAGAAACCTTGGTCTTCAACACCTTAGGGGCTTCAGTACCAAACATAATAGAAAACTTTAGATTTTTGTTAATTTGTTTGTAAAGTCTTTCCCATCTGGCAGTGTTAGGAGTCTTTGAATATCCTCCAATTTTATCAAATAAAAGACATCAAACTCGGAACTCTAAATTATCATAATCTCAACTAGAATTTTAATCAAATAAGTAACAGCTCCATCTGGGTCTCTATTAGTTAGCCCAACAAATAACATCATCGCCCAACTAAAAAATCATCGGGGGCCATCCTCTTGTGTCGATGTCCAGAAACTTGTGTGATTTGAGGCCTGGTGTCCGCAAAACCATGACTCACAAGAGACTTAATACCAATTACATAGTCAAGGGAATTCTTTTATTTTTTATTTCTAGAGATTGGGAAGCTATATGTAGCTTGTAATGTTTCATATACATATACGTGTATATATATATTTTTTTATTATTATTACATGGAATTCTTGCCTCATGTACATTTTGTAGTCTTTTGTATATATATATTTTTATATATTTTTCTCATTGTCAATCAAAAGAAATATATAGTAAGAAAGAGGATTTTGATAGAGCGAGTTTGAGGGAGATTACTGAAGATTAAGTTCATAACACAATGGCAATAGTAGCAAGAAAGAGGCCCTGTCCTTTCTGTGGGTCATATTAGACGTTCCCAGCTGAAGGTAGATAATTGTGGGCTCAGTCGTTTGGCTTGTTATTTACATTCCTCACCTCAACCATTTAGTTACATCTTGGGGCTCAAATCCAATCTCATAGCTGCATGTTCTTTATTGTTTGATATCTATATATTTCATTTAGACTTCAGAGTTATGCTATACAAACAAGGAATTTAAAGGTAACGATGTGACAGATTTGGGTCTTATCATTTTAAATTAATAGACCAATCAAGCTGGTATGTAATTACAAAAATGCCATTGCCATATTATTTTGATCAAAATATTCTGTATAAAAATTATTTAAGATTATATTGCCATATCATTCTGCTCGCTTCTTACTATTATTTTGCAATCACGTTATTGATCATCGTAATTAATATTTGCTAACTAATATTAATGTGTTATTATAATCCCTTTCATTTAATTTTTAAAAAAAATAGAAGTCCTATTTTTTTTTTTTTTTTTCTTTCTCCTCCATAAATGTCAAATTGATGTTTGGTTATCTTGTATATAGGTGGGGGCATCAGTTGCATATGATGCAACAAGCATGAATGAGCTGAGGAAATGGAATGACCAGTACGGAGAAGGTGGAAGTAGGAGAACGTCGCCATTCGGTTTTTGAAACAAACTCAATGGATTATTACTTTTCAAATTTTTATTCTTTAGAAAGCATACAATCCCGGATGTGTATTCCTTCCGAAAAGGAATTTCTCTTCTCATCCAATTTTTGTATTAGTGAGAGATTAGGTGTTCTCTTATAATGTTAAGTAATGTTGTTGGTCCTAGGAGATGTAAAATAATGGGTAATATGCCAATGTAAGTGGCAAGTTAATTTATTTTATAGTGAGCTATTTACATGCTCTTGATCATTAAAGCCTCATTTACAGAGATGTCTTGAAAGAACCATTGTCTTGTTTGTTTAGGTGGACATATTTTGCAACCTGCCCGATTGGTTTGTCCATTCCTGGTTTCATTGGATTTTCTATGATCCAGATTGTAGAAAAGAGTCATACAGAAGTATGTAAAATGTCATAATACCTTGTGATGATTTGGATAGAGATTTGAAAAGACCGAGGGAAAAAGTGTGAAATGTAGGCGAAATGTAAATATATTTTCATCCTCTAATTGACAGTGTTGGGTTAGAGATTAGCGACTTTTTGCCTTTACAATACACCAATTTTCCTCTATCATTGTTTCTCTCTCCTCTCGTTCTCACTCTTTGATCTCTTTTCTCTCTCTCTCTCTCTCTCTCTCTCTCTCTAATGTCTTCTTAGTCTCCTCTAGCTCATTGTGTGAACCCATCACCACTTTCCATGTTTGCCACCGTTGAACTCGTCATTACTACCACATTCGTAGTCACCATGGCTCTATCATCATAGCCTGTGGTGATGTAGAGAATTGGTAATGTAGAGAATTGTGAATGGTGACGAGGAGTGTGGAAGGGTGGTGATGGTGGTGGATTTGAAGTTGCCAGCTTTCCTTATTTAACTATTAAAACATAATTAGAAATTCCTAATACAAGCATTTAAGGGTTGTTTGAGGTGATTTAAATTAAGTGTATTTTTGAATTTTTTATGAAAAAATGTGCAGAAAAATAGAGATATGATGTGGTTTGAAAAAAAAAAAAGATAAATAAGGGCATTTTTTTAGGTTTAGCCAAACAACCCCTTAATGATTTCAATATACCAAATACCCTTGTTAGGGGGTTAAGTAACAAAATAAAGGGTACATTACACTAATTTTTTTGATATTTGAAAAAAAAAATTGATAAATTTTACAGTTTTGACATAATAAAAGAAGCAGAAAATGCTATTATATTGGTGAAAAAAACATGATGGACGGTTGTGTAATAACAATGAAAATGGGATGACTGTGAAGTTCATTAAGTGAAAATAAGATAAAATATAGGCTGTAAAGTTCCAATCGTGTTTACATATCAGGTGACCGTTTTATTATTTTGGTGAAAAAAACAACGATAGTTTTGTAGGTTGAAGTGAGTTGGACGGTTGTGTATTTACTTGCACTCTGTTTCATAGTTGCTTATGAACAATATTACTTTAAAATAAAGAAAATTAAAGCCGTTGTTTCATTTTTTGATTTCGGCCAAGTTTGGAAAGACTAAATAAGTGCACTTTTTGTCTTTTTTGACTAAAAAATTGAGGTTGAAAATATGGATGTTTGGGTTAACTTTTTGACTTTTTATAGAAAAATGTGTAATAAAAAATTGTGAAAATTGGTTTTTAGAGGAAAATTTGAATTGGGAGTTGTGTAGACGTAATTGTTGACTTTTGGTGAATAGTGTTAACTTTTTAACTTTTTGAGTAACTTTTTGGCTTTTTGGATTATTTGGGAGTACCCAAACAAGGCCTTCATTTATAATTTTTTTAAAACACATATATGTACTGAAATCGTCAATTCCAAGTGACTACTTACTGTATTACAACACTAAGCATGGCAAAATAGTTTCATGTGGCGATGTGACAACTCACTGCATTTTGTTTTATTTGACAACTCACTGCATTTTGGTTTATCTGACAACCACGTCCGTGACTACATCACAAGTACACAAAGTTACGGGTGCTCAAAATTGCATGAAATGAATAACATAAAATAATATCACATGTATCACTTATTCTATAGTGCCCCAGCACGCATTATCGTCACCAGATCATCTCTAGTTAACCCCCACTATGATGTCTATAAATACCCCAGTATGATGTTTGTTGAAGTCATTACAATAGTAATATATCTACAATTACTATTATTATTAACTTTTTTATTTTTTCAACAATGTCTTCAAGAGGTGCAGGAAGTTCACGCCAGCAAAGAAATCCGAAAGTGTGGCTGCTACCTCCATTTACCTATGACTACAAGAGCGAAAAGTACTCGAGTCCGAAGGATTATTATGCTGGTATCCGAGCAGAATGGGCGTTCAGGGTAACGGAGCAAGAAGGATTGTATAATGATCTACGTAACTTTGGGGCACCGGTACCTCATCGTTGTTCATTGACCATGGCTAGACGAAATATGAGTGACTATGAAAAAGCAGTTCGCAGAATTAAGAAGGAGAACAACAGAATGTTGATGCGGAGATGTCGACATTTCATGCTTCAGCTAGCCACCGAAATGGCAGAAGCAAGCAACAGACATTTGACAGTGACTGAGCGAAATAATGTCTTAAACAATGAAAAATATCTCTTTGACTATTACATGTCAGATGAGGAATAAGAAATCAAACACCGTTATCTTTCATATATGTTTGTATGTATGTTGTGTCGTATGTTCGTTACTAGAGTGTAAGACAATGTTATTATTCATCTAACGTACGGATGTATTTCAAGTATTTGTTTTATGAACCTGAAGTTTATGAAATAACTACATTTATAACTACACATTTATTAGTTCATGACTTTCTTTATTGAATTGCAATAAGTTAATGAATGTTCTGGATTAATAAATGGATTAATGTATGTTGAATTATGTGAATACTTAAAACACATAAAACATAACAGGTAGCTCGGTGAAAAGCTTCCCTTAACTGGGGCTGGTGAAATAGGGATCAATTAACAAAGAATTTCAATCTCCATCAGGAAAGAAGAAAGAGTCACTTTCCAATTCCAGAAAGTCCAGTAAAAATGATGACTCTGGTAATGAATGAGGGGTTGACAGAAAACTAAACTCGGTAAAACAAACTACCGCCTTCAATAACACATAAAACAGAACAGGTAGGTCGGTGAAAAGCTTCCCGTAATTGGGCCTCGTCAAATAAGGATCCTCTACGTAAAGAATTTCAATCTCCATCAGGAAAGAAGAAAGAGTTGCATTCCAATTCCTGGAAGTCCAGTAAAAATGATGACTCTGGTAAGGAATGGGGGGTTGACAGAGAACTAAACTTCGGGGGTTGGACAAACAAGCTCAAAGCCAAGTGATTGGTCCAGTTGGGGGACTAATAAAGTTCAAACAAACGAACTACTGCCTTCAATAACACATAAAACAGAACAGGTAACTCGGTGAAAAGCTTCCTTTAACTGCGCCTCGTCAAATAGGGATCCTCTACATAAAGAATTTCAATCTCCATCAGGAAAGAACAAAGAGTCACCTTCAAATTCTTGTAAGTCCAGTACAAATGATGACTCTGGTAAGGAATGGGGGGTTGACAGAAAACTAAATTTCGGGGGCTGGACAAACAAGCTCAAACCCAGGTGGTTGGTCCAGTTGGGGGACTAAGTTTAAAACCTAATTGGTTTTACTTGATTTGGTTGGGATGAATCACTATTTAGAATTAATTATACCCAAACAGATTGTTTTCTGCACATTTTTTAAGAAATTGACGATTCTCTTAGTATAGAAACTAGAATTGTAACCAGTTCTAATGACGCTGATTTGTTATTTTTCGGATTTATACCCAAAGAGAACAACACTTCCGAAATTACTGTGTAACACCAGTTTTCCAAACAGATTTGAATGCACTAGTTTTCTGGACAGATTTGAATGCACCATGATATTCACAAACATTGGTGGCCAAGTACTCCTATTTAACCCACGTTTCACTCACTAGATCCACAATTATTTTAAAGTTGATTTCAAAAGTTGAGATTGTAAATGTTTCCCAAAATATTACAAATCGAATATTCAAAAGTTGATTTTAAAATAATTCCAAATGACAACAAAAATTCAAATAGTCATATTTTTCCCGTGATAGAAATAATAGGTCGTAACAACGAATGATGCATAGCTAAGTGAAACACAACATTGCCTACATAAGCTTCATTTTTTCAAACATTGAGTACTCAAATCGTGTAGAGACTTGTCAGTATATGCAGATGGATTCTGAAGTCATGTGACCTGGTGCACAGGCTTTGGTTTTCTCGATATTTTGCTCGATTATTTGATACACAGTGACAACTCATCTCTTATTGATATATGTGGGATTCTCAATTCAGAAAGTCACATGGCAACAGTGAATTTACTGGTTTACCTTACAGTGAGCATGCCCTTATTTTTTCTGTATATACAGATGGATTGTCAAGTCATGTGACTTGGTGCACAAGCTTTGGTTTTCTCGATTTTTTGCTCGATTTTTTTATTACAGTGACAACTCATCTCTACTTGATATGTGTAGGATTCTCAATTCAGAAAGTCACATGGCAACAGTGAATTAACTGCTTTACCTTATAGTGAGCATGCTCTTATTTTGTCCGTATATGCAGATGGATTGTCAAGTCATGTATTTTTTTATTACAGTGACAACTCATCTCTTATTGATATATGTGGGATTCTCAATTCAGAAAGTCACATGGCAACAACGAATTCACTGATTTACCTTACAGTGAGCATGTCCTTATTTTGTCTGTATATGCAGATGGATTGTGAAGTCATGTGACTTGGTGCACAGGCTTTGGTTTTCTCGATTTTTTGCTCGATTTTTGTATTACAGTGACAACTCATCTGTTATTGATATATGTGGGATTCTTAATTTAAAAAGTCATATGGCAATAGTGAATTCACTGATTTACCTTACAGTCAGCATGCCCTTATTTTGTCCGTATATGCAGATGGATTCTCAAGTCACGTGACTTCGTACACAGTATTTGCTTTTCTCTGTTTTTTTAGTCTAGTGACAACTCATACCTTGTTCATATATGTGGGATTGTCATGCAGAGGCATCTTTCTGAAGCCGTTCATAACCAACTATAGAAACGACTAAAGGTGAAGACACAACCTTACAACTCATTTCACCCTATGAAATTATCATTCATTTGTTTTAAAAAATTAGCATGGCTACATGGTTCATGGGAGGGAGTGGGAATCGCAGAGGTGGTAGGGGTAGGAACTTGCAAAGGGGTGACAGTTCACGACGAGGAGGGGGAAGGGGACGTGGCGATGCTGAAGACGATTCATGGGAGGGAGTGGGAATACCTCCTTTAGATTATGCTTGTGGTTATCGTGATAGGTTTGGGAAACGACATTTTTTGATACCCAAGTATTATCCAGTTCAAGGAGGTTCATGTATGGATCCATCAGATAATCAAACAGGATATGGTTTTGCAGACGCTAGACTTCTGAAGTGGCCTGCACTATTTATAGAGCGACTGCAAATGGAAAGATTATGTCAGGAAAATCGACTGAAGGTGCCAAAAGCACGTTCTGTTGAGATCCAAAAGGAAGATCCTGATAATGTTAATCGACTATGTGAAAGACTACAACGTGAGATTTCTCAAATGGGCCGTAGGTTAGCTCGCGATATGCAGCTATACATAGTTAAGAAGGATGCCCAGAAAAACAAAACAGAACCAAATGTTGCGGCTATCAAGGGTATCATGGAGGATCCTGAACTTGTCTCTGACGCTGAGCTTTCGGATTATTCAGACTCTGAGCCACCTGTCGATTTAAGCGCGAATTAGGTGTTAATGTCTACAATTCGGCAATATTAGGTCATGCATTAATATGTAATATCTGTGTTAGACTAAGTATAATTGTTATGTTATGTTTATGTTTATGTTTATGTATTGTGTCTGTCAAATGTTGCGGCTATTAATATGCAATATTAGGTCATGAATTAGGTGTTTCTCTGCCTAACTGTTATGTTTATGTATTGTATGTTCAGTTCAGGGTGTCCAGGATGTATGTAATGTGTGTTCAGTTCATGGTGTGCAGAATGTATTTTTGTGGGAGACTGATGTCTGTACTACCTATGTAACTGAAAACTATTACATTTGCAACTTCAGTTATGTTGTTTTCATGCCTGTATGAGTATTTAGTAAATTAGTAACTTCGTATATTATGTATTAAATTTTACTACAAAAATGTTGACAAAATTTATTTTAGGAGTTCTCGCGGCGGCCAAAATAACGGGTTAAATAACACCTTCTAACTCAAAACAAAGACAAAAGAAAAAAAAATTTTACATGAAAACGGCTTTAGTAAAGTAAAAAAAGAAATTATTAATTACATTATCACCTTCTAACCCAAAACAAACACAAAACAATACACAAAATTTTTTTACATGAAAATGGCTTTAGTAAAGACAAAAAAAATTTATGAATTACACTTTCTAAACCAAAACAAAGACAAAAGAAAAAAAAAAAAAATTTAACATGAGAACGGCTTCAGTAAAGCCAACAAAAATTTATGAATTACATTATCACCAAAACAATGACAACAGAAAAAAAAATTACAAAAAAAAATTAAATATAATTTAAATGAACAGTGAAAGCGTGGTTTCAATCCATGCTTACTGTAGTGAATAGTGAAAGCATGAATTTTGTAAATGAACATGATTGGCTTAATAATATCTAAATGAACATGATTTTAAAATTATATATATGAAAAATATTATGTAAAATTAATATATGAAAAGAGGCTTTTCCCATAAAAATTTAAATGATATATAAATTGGCTTAATTCCCAAATGTTTGGTAATTAGTTAAAAATATTATGTAAAATTAATATATAAAGAAGAGGCTTTTCTCATATGATGTAACAGAAATTAATATATGAAAAGAAGAGGTTTTTCTCATATTATGTAAAATTTCTGAATTACACCTTGTAAACCAAAACAAAGACAAAAGAAAAAATAAAAATTTCAACATGACAATGACTTTAGTAAAGCCAAATTTTTTTTATAAATTACATTATAACCAAAACAATGAGAACAGGAAAAAAAACAAAATATTAAAAAAAAATAAATATATAAATAAATGAAAAGTGAAATTGAGATGGCAATCAACAGTAAAAACGCTATTCCAAATAGCGTTTTACTCACAAAAATTTACATATACAGAAAATTACAGAAAGCACTATTCCGAATAGCGTTTTCTTCACAAAACGAATCGACACAGAAAGCGCTATTCCTAATAGCGTTTTCATCAAAAAATTAGACACATGTAAATCGCTATTACAAACAGAGTTTTATTCAGAAAATCAATTTGCACATAAAGCGCTATTTGCAATGACGCTTTCTTAATTAAAAGCGTTTTTTTCAACAGCGCTTTCACTATTCTTCACATTTTCAGCTCCAAACAGTGAAAGCGCGATTTGTAATAGCGCTTTAGCCTAGTTTGGAAAATCCGTCCAAACTAGACCTAGTTTGGGAATTAAGATAGAAATTAAGCTTAATATGGGAAAAGCCTCCAAATTGTGCTCTATTGGCCGAAAGATATTAGAGTTTGGGCCTAATAGCCGATAAAATTCAAAACTAGACTTATGGCTGAAGTTGTAATTTTAAAATATACATATATATTTTTATAAAAGCAATGCTAAAAATTGAAAAAAAAAAAATACTAAATAACAATTCCGAAGCCAAGCCTTGAAAAAAAAGAAAGAAAGGTAAATTAAAAACACATCCTTAAAGTTTGCTTAAAATATAAATTATTTCCTATAATTTTAGAAATTACATCTTGCTTCTTTTATTAATAAATTAAGTTAATTAACAGTTTTTAATGATATTATAAATTTATTTAAATTACTAATTCAAATACTTTTATTATTAGATAAGAGAATAATTTTAAAAAAATATATTTTTTCAATTGTGTTATATAAATTTTTTCAAAATTACATAAAAAAACTCTAGAGTTTCATGTGTTTTGCAAATTAAACCATAGAGTTTCAATTTTAACAACTTAAACCCCAGACCTTAAATCCATGTACAATATAAACCCTTCGTCCAATTCAGTTTCGTCTCCTTAAGAAAGAAAAGAAAAAAGAATGGATAATGGATAACTAGCAGGTAGCACACACGATGCGTGTGCTATTCAAATAACTAATAATAAAAAATTTAATATCATAATATATATATTGTTTAAGTGATAAGTATGTAATCAATTCACCTACTTGTGTTCCCCACTTTCCAAAACCACGGTGCCATTATTGTGTGAGTTGCTTCAATCATTACCATTTCCTTTCCAAATAGAAACCCAAGCTTCTCACATTTGATTCAACAACTAAATCAAAAATACACACAACCAGAAATTAATAATAAAATAAAATAATAAAAAATAGTCACTCAAAAACAAGAGCTACAATTGGGGATTGGGAGAACATCTAAAACTATCCATTGTCCAAAACCAAAACCCTCTGTACGGGGGGAAAATATTCCGGCTACCCGCACTTCCTTTCTTCCCAGTTCCTCAGCTGTCCGATCACCTGAAAGCGCAAAAGCGGTGAGCTACCCGGCGGTGTGTGGCCGGAAAACACCTCCGACGCTCAAGTTAGAACCACACACCTGGAAAAATGACTAGAGAGAAGGGAGAGTGTTTGAGTGTAAGTCTCACTTACAAAAATTGTCCATCCCCTTAAGGGGTGGCGCCGAATTGTTTATATACCTCTCTGCGCCTCATATCTACTCCCAATGATCTCTCAACACGTGGCTCTGCTATCCCATCTGTCAGCACATAAACCATGCCTCTGTCAGGTCACACCATGCTGGACATTACCTAATCCCAAATGCCAGCCTTCTCTGCTGGAGCCCGGCAGCCGAGCTGCCCAATCCATAGCCGGGCTGTGCTTCATGCCCAAGCACGTCGCTGGCTAAGCTTGAGGGAACCGGGCTACGCAGCATCCCGGCTGGACCGTGTCCGAGATATCTCGCATTCACCTTTGTCGGCCTTCCTGCCGAACAAACTCATAGCTCGGTCGACTACGCCCTTCCTGGCGCCGGTCATCTGCTTGACTGGTCGGCCTTCCTGCAAAGCATGCAGCTCGGTTCACACAATCGGTGCCTTAACCGAGCACCTTCTCAACCCAGTACCTGCTCGGCCAAAATCTTGCCCGGCGTAACTCTATCCGGCCAAATCTGTCCGGCACGGTACCAGACCATTATTTTCCCACTCACCCTCTTTGATGTTTTGTTTGAATTTCAAAAGCTAATAACCATGAATCATGTAAACAAAAATCTAAAAACACAAATAATATGTTGTACAGGGAAGAAATATTCGTCGCTCTCCGTACTCCTTGGATCCAAGCTTTGTGTAGCTCTGAACTGAGTCGTCCAACCTGAGAATAGAACAACGGTGAGCCACCCGGCGGGTGTGCAACCGAAAAACTCCTCCGACGATTAAGTTAGCACACTTGGAAAAGACGAAAGGAAGAGAGGAGACAAAATGCAGGTAGCCCTGATAACAAGAATTCCAAACCTGTGTATGAGGGCGCTGCACCATTTATATAGTTTCTGCGCGCACCACCCTACTCGTCATTTCCTGGACGTGTGAATGTACTACCCTCTTGTCTCTCTCAACGTGTAGGCACAAATACTGCTAAACACTAATGACAAAACTGCCTAACGATATTGACGCGTACGAATAGTGGAATCTCCATCTCACACTGCGATTGGACCTCGTAGCCATTCCTACTAAGCTACATACAGCCCAGTTTGCCCAGGCCTCAATCTTGACTTACTTTAATGATCGAGCTAATTATCCAACTCGGCTTCCCACACAGCTTATTCAAGCTCTATTTGTTCGTTTGAGTAAAACTTGTTTGAGCTCAGTGCATGGCAAGTGACTAGCCCGGTCGGAGGCATGACTCATTCGACCAGCTTGACTCACGGCTTGGACCTAACAATTATCTTGGTCCGACTCGTAGATCTCGAGCAGGTCTATTTGCATGGTTCAAGACCTCGACCCAAGCCGTCCTTAGCGACGCTAGCTCAGTTACATGATCCAATTGATGTAGTTGAAGCCCAAACTAGCTCGGCCCACTTTGGTCGGCAGAAATCTCCCTCTCATATGTGTATATTTATGTATATGTGTTTGATTATATATATGGGTAAATTACACTTTGCACCCCTGCACTTTACACAAAATCTCACTTTAATCCCTACACATCAAATTGTGACACTTAACCTCCCTACACTTTTAGTCAAGTGTCACATTGGCCCTTTTATTAAAAACACAGGAGTGCAAAGTGTAATTTATCCTCATATGTTTTTCATGTGACTAACCTCTGTTAACAATGAGGCTAACAAAAGGGTCAAAGTGACACTTGACCAAAAGTGCAGAGTTAAGTGTCACAATTTGATGTGTATGGGCCAAAGTGGGATTTGATGTAAAGGGTAGAGATGCAAAGTGTAATTTACCCTATATATATATATCATAATCAAATAGTAGAATACCCAAAAGACAAATCCATTCTTTACTTTGTCCCTATTCAAAACCAAACTTGGACACAAAATCATAAAAATAAAAGTATAAATTGAAGTAAATAGAGACTCAACATATACATATACATATATGTATATATATGAATGTGAAGTCATATATGATTACTCAAGAAGAGAATAAAAACGCCTAGCAGAGATGGAAGAGGTGTCGGTGTTGGCGCCAGCGGTGGTGTGAGTGTGGTAGAAACGGAGAAAGCAACAGTTGTTGGGTGGGTGAATGGGGTAGATAGAGAAGATGGGTGGTAGGATTAAGTGTGTAAAGTCTATGATAGTGTTAAGAATGGATGGTGGTGATTTGTTGAATGGTTAATGAATGACAGTGATGATTTGGTGTGTTCATGTTTTATACTAATATTTATATCAAGTTAAAAGAGCAAATAAATAAGAAAACAGTTCCGTTAACCTTTAGTAATTTTTCGGCTTTTTAGTTAAAATACGATGTAAATAAATTAATATATTTAAGATAATTTTTGATTTTTTTGTATAAGTTAGTGACTTTTTAATTTTTTTTAGTAATTTTTTGATTTTTTAACTAAAATCATCACTTGCGAAACGAGGCATAATTTTAAAATACAGAATTTAAATGGATAAAATTAAAATTTTAGAGTTTTATTTGATGTGCAACTTCGATTTTTAAAAAATGTTAAAAATTTAAAAGTTTTATCAAATTTTCTATCAAAATTATAGGGTTCACATGTTGTGAGTTCCACACTCATATAAGATATTTGATAAAATTTTTGAGATCTTTAACATTATTCTTAGAGTTTTACACCAAACACTTTGTAAGCACATTAGTTTGTGACCAGCAAGGCATTACTTGGGTTGGTCCTTAGACATAATGCACTGGATATGTAATACCACTCGTACAATCCGCTTTTCGGGAGAATGATAAGCATCCAGTTCGTGACAAGTGATATCAAAACTAACCTAAAGGCCCTATAATAAGACGATACGTGAGACTTATATCAAGCATCTTTATTGTGGGTCCGTATCAAAAATAGCTGCAAACGATGATAGTATATTACGTACCAATTCCTAATTAGGAATGTGAGTTGAGTTTTACATCAAGTACCTTGAAAGTACATTAACTTGTGAGTAGTAACTACCTATTGCATTCTGAATTGGTCCTTGAGGACCGATTTATCCGGATGACAATCTGCCAGTCCGTGACAAGTATTTTTTTTTTTTGGTTTTACTTTGCCCTAAAATTTTTTAACAGCTATTTGTAATTTGCCAAACCGGGGTTCCACCCTCTGCACCTGAGGTGGTGAACTAGAGCCGCCATAGCCACACCTCTCTCCGGCACTCACCAAAGTTGAAAATTTTCAATGTCTTTGTTTCGACTCTCTCGAGCTTCTCTTCGCCTGCGTAGGTTACATCAACTACTCCCTCTCTCTCACTCCATCTTCCATCCAATCTTCCCTTATTCCCCTCCCACCTCAATCCCTAACCCTAACCCTAACCTTGATGTCTTGGACTCTCCAATCAAACCTCCCTACACTCGCATTTCCAGCTCCAAAATTTTCCGGGAAAGTTTCGAATTCAAGTTCAAGTTCGAATTCATCGACTTGAATTCAAGAAGCATACCAGGTCAGTCCGCCTTTATCTCCACCTCGTCTGGCGTAGCAGAAAAGAAGGAGGGTCCGAAGGATAATGGTGCCAATGTGGCGTCTTGGATTGATTTGTACCTGCCGGAGCAAGCTCGGCCGTATGCTCGCCTTGCTCGGTTGGATAAGCCAATTGGGACTTGGTTACTTGCTTGGCCTTGCTTCTGGTATGATTTTTTAATTTCACCGATAGTCCCTATATTTTATTGGGCAAATTTCACCTGTGTTGAGAGTTTTTGTTTATCAATTTTGATCCTTAATTTTAGATTTTGTGTCAATTTGGTTCCATTGATAATATCGGTAGCATTTTTAATGGAAAAATTATCACTAAAATGATTAAGGTTAACTCACTAAATTGAGCTAGTTTATAATTTTTATATGCCACAAATGTGCTTATTTTCCATTGAAAAATGCTATCAATTGGACTAAATTAAGACAAAGTCATAAATTCAAGGTCAAAATTGAACCAATTGAAATTACAGGTACCAAAATGACACAAGGACCAAAATATAGGGACTATTGGCATAACTTGCCCGATTTTATTTGTATTTTTAGGTAGTTTTTTGCTTAAAATAAGTTTGGGTTCGTTTTTTATTTTATCATTTTTTTATTTGCCTTTTTTACACTCCATTTGGATCATAGGTTGAGCAAAGAAAAAAACATGATTGTGTTTTCTCACTATTATGTTTGGATCATGCTTGGATATGAGATTTTTATTGCGTAAATTACATCAGTACCTCTAGTTTGAGTAAAATTTCAATGGTTTTAATTTGAATAATTTGATCATTACATTTTCAATTTTGTTGCAATGTGGTCTTTTCGTTATACGTTCCTAACATTTTGAATAGAAAAAAATCACGTGCAAAACTAGATTAGTTTGTTTTGAATTCACTTTAGTTCCTCTAGTTTTATCCATGCTTGTTTTACATTCCAAATTCTAAGAATAAGTGACTAAGAATAAGTGATGGAGGGACCGCATTACAACAAAATTGAAAGTATAGGGATCAATTTATTCAAATTGAAATTAAAGGGCCTAAAGTGACACTTCACTTAGACTATAAGGACTAGTGTAATTTACTCATCCTTATTCTTCCTTTGTATTTTAAGGGACAATATTGGTATTATAAATATTTTACAACCAATCAATTTGTTTTTCACCAAGTCTCACCACTTTTGGTGAGAAATGAAATAGGCTTAGTAAGAGAGTTCTCTTTCTCACCATTTGTCACAACTTATAAACCAAACATGAGAAAAGAGATCTCTTTCTCACCATTTTCTCACCAAATCAACCCATCCAAACGGAGATTTTGCTTGGAGAAGAATTTGATGTGGGCTAATTTATGTTTGGTCTTTCTCTATTATTAATTAGTTATATCAACAGGTGTCAACAAGGTTAATGATCAATATTATCGAGACTAAATTAACTCAGGAAAATCAGCTTCAATAAGATCACTATGAAAGCATGAAACTTAACCACTATTTCTCTCTTTTGATTTTGTTCGTAAATTCGGCTCTTTGACCTTTCTATTTAAGTTGACATTTGATATGTGAGAAATTGCCAACTTGAAATAATTAGAAATAGCTAGTTTAAGAGATACAAAATTGATCAGTTTTCCAGTACAAACTTCAATTTATGTGAACCTTTTTCTATGAGCAGTTTCTTAGTCAATTATGCAGAGACCTTGTGAGCTACCTATCAAATGAGTACCCCTGATTTGATGTGTTTTAGCTACACTAAGAATTTTTCCATAAGGCCTTATGCTCGTTTGACTCCTTTACATAGTATCCCTGCTGTTGCGAAGTTTTTTTTTTTTTTCTTTTTTTTTTCTTTTCTCCTTTTTGGCATCATCATTTATATCCAATTACAATTGGAAAAAGTTAACGGTTAGCAAAGGTGTTATGTGTCCCAAGTTAGCTTCTGATCCTCACATGAACAGGAACCCATGTGCCTATGGGGAGATAATTTTTGCTGTATTTTCAAGCTGATGTAGGCAGAAGGACTCCCTGTTACTTAAAATCTTTTGCAAACTAATAAAACTTAATATAAATTGAACTGATAGGAATTTGTTTGTGGTGCTCATGAATAATGTTCAAGTATACTCTATGTCTAACATATAGAAATTTAGATAGTCAGGAATCACAAGTGTCACTTACCATATTGTTGTATTGTGGCTGAGAGTTGTTATTTTTAAACTTTCATGAACTTTTTATCCATGCTTAGTTTTTGAAGAAGTTAATTTCTTTCATGTATAAAATTATTACCTTATATGATTTTCCGCTTATATATGATGAGTGGTTTTGTGACTTCTGTCAAATCTCTTATTGAACTTTGAGTAGGGCTTTTCAATGATTGGGATAAGTATAGTAATGAGATTTGTAGGACAATATACTCCCCTTCCACTTTTCTGCAACTCATATTTATTATTGTAGGTCAATTACTTTGGCAGCACCTCCTGGGAACCTTCCTGATATTAAAATGTTGGCACTATTTGGTTGTGGGGCTTTGCTTTTAAGAGGTGCTGGATGCACCATTAATGATCTCATTGACCGTGATATTGATACGAAGGTACTTTCTGAGCTTTTTGTTTCCTAAGTAAATAAAATTTAATTTCCTCTGTGCTGTGGGAGTAGATTATCCATTTGTTTATATTTTATGCTTTCCTGAACATTTGCTAAATCATGTTTATAATTTGTAATAAGTCTCAATTTTTTGATGGGTTATACAAAAAGTAGATATGATTTTTGAAAAAAGGTTTGGAACTTTAAATGGTAAATGTAATATGGAAAAACATTTTGTGTTCTTCAGTTAATTTGTGTTCTTTTTTTATTTGTAAATGTCATAACCATATCATGCGTATTGTGTAATAATTCCTTTTGTTGTTTTTAATGTCATGGCAGAGATGATTTTTCTCTCCACTCCTACATAATCATATCATTACTGTTCTAAATTTCAAGAAATATTATTTATTTATTTATTTTCCTTGGAAAAATGATTTTTCTTCTGCTTGAATGTAATGTTTAGAAACTTACTGTGCAGGTAGAACGTACGAAGTTGAGACCAGTTGCAAGTGGTGTTTTGACACCATTTCAAGGGCTTTGTTTTCTCGGGTTTCAATTGCTCTTGGGACTTGGCATTCTCCTTCAACTTAATAACTATAGGTGTGTTATCTCTCTCTCTCTCTCTCTCTCTGCGTGTGTGTGTGTGTTGTTGTTTGTAAGTACACTCATATTAATCACGCTACTGGAATTTATTAAGATAATCACTCAAATTAGAAGTCTAAGTGTATGTCATAATCAATTAATCATCAAGAAAAACTGATTAATGGGTCCTTTAGTTGAATGTATGCTTGGTCACTTCGTTCGTAGAAGAGATAGAATAGAAATGACATAGATGAAATATTTGTGTTAGTTTCATGGATGGATCAGTTGTTGTCGCACATGACATGAAGTTCTATTGTGTACGTGTAACTTTTGCTTTCTTTTGCACTTCTATCAGGTAGTTGGATCCTTAGTTCTTTTAATGATAAATTTTTTTATTTGGTCATCAAAGTAATGGGCTACGAAGCACAGACACGTCTCCGGAGGCAACGTATGGGTGTCCGACACGTGTTGGACACGGACACGGACACGGATACGCGTCGGACACACAGTGGACACGGATACGCGTCGGACACTCTACCTGGCTTGTCCCCCTTTTTCGTTTTGAATTTCTTCAGCCGGACATGCTTGGGACGCTCTTGGACATGTCACACGTTGGAGACAGAGAGAGAAAACCTAACCCATAGATAGAGAGACACAGAGACAGAGAGAAAGAGAAAGGGTGAAGAAGAACCTGTTGAAGCCCTAGATCTGAGGTTTGTTCTTCTTTTCTTTATTTCTTCTTCGTTCTTTTCTTCTGCGTTTTTCTTCTTTTGTCGTCAATTCTTTTGTCCGTCTGTGTGTGTGTATCTCTACATGTTCTTTCTCTCGCTCCCTTGCTATGGTGTTCGACTCTCACTTTCACTTTCTCTTTCTCTGTGTTCAACTCACTCTCTCTCTGATCGACTCATCTTATTTGTTCGACTCTCTCTCTGACTTTCTCCGTGTGTTGACTCACCCTCTTATCTCTCTCTCTCTTCATTTCTTTTTTTTTTTCCTTTTTTTTTTCTATTTTTTTTTGGATATTAAAAGTGAAAATAATTATTTTTATTGATAAAAAAATAAATAATTTGTGAATGAAATTTGATGTTAAAGTAAATAAATAAATAATCCGCTTGTTTGGTTCTGGTTTTTAGAAAATTCTACTTTTTTATTTTTCGTATTTTAAAGTTTTCAATGAATTTTTTTAATATTTTAAGCAAATTTTTTTTAAAAATTTTTAGACACGCCTAATATAAATACACTTAAAAAGTATAATATTTGTGAAAAAAATCGTTAAAAAATACACTAAATACCAAAAAATACAAATTTTTTTTTTTGAAAATCCAATACATTTTTCGTATTTTTGTGTATTTATTAATTTTTTAAAATATTTTTTCACAGATATTTTACTATTTAGATACATCTAAGTAAGGTGCATCTAAAAAAGTAAAAAAAAATTGCTTACAAATTAAAAAATATTCACCAAAAACAAAAAAAAATGAAAAACAAAACACTGAATTTTTAGAAAACTGAATTCAGAAAACTAAAACCAAACACACTGAATATTTTTTTTAGGTGGATAATTTTATTTATAAATTATGTATATAATTTTATTTATATAAACAATATTTTTTTAATTTTACATATAATAAATAAATAAAATTATATATATTGAGCGTGTCTCCAGTGTAGGAATGGCAACGGGGCGGGGCGGGGCCGGGGACCACTCCCCCCGCCCCCGATCCCCGAAGATTACAAAATCCCCGCCCCCGCCCCCGATCCCCGGCGGGGGAGCCCATCACCCTCCCGTCCCCGTCCCCAACGGGGATCGGGTTTCCCCGACCCCGAAATATCCCCGAGCTTCTTTTTTTTTTTTTCGAATTTTGTTCAACAAACCACTGAATAATCAAAACATAGATCTGAAAAAAAAAATTGTTCAACAAACCACTGACTAATCAGACTGAGTACAGATCAACACAGATTAAAAAAAAATTTATTAACACAAATCAACATCAAATTATCAACACAGATCAACATATATAATTAACACAAATTAAAAAAAAATATTTTGAACAACACAGATCTGATCTGAGTACAGATCAACAACAACCACATCAGATCAGAGAGAGAGAGAAGACAGATCTAATAGATCTGCTCTGAGTACACCTTCATCATCTGGCTCGATGGCGAGATCGACGGTGACGGTGGCTGTGGCGGTGGTTCGGTGGTGGTGAGAGACGGCCCTTCTGCTCAAGAATGAGAGACGAAGTGGGAGAGAGAGAAAGAGAAACCGAGGCGCGCAGAAGAGAGAGAGAGGGGGGTCGGGGCCAGCGAGCGGTGGTGGTGGTGATGTCGCCATGTGAGAGAGCTGTGAGAGAAAAACGAGAGGGTTGAGACAGAGAGGGTTGAGAGAGAGAGAGAGAGTGAGAGTTGAGATCGAGAGAGTGAAGAGAGAGAAGATAACTCAGGGAGGGAGTTGAGAGAGAATATAAGATAAAAATAGATATTTATTTTATCTAATACAGCTAAGAGTTATAGAGGCGGGGATCATCGGGGAAATTTCGGGCCGGGTTCGGGGCCGGGGCGGGGCTGAGGAGTCTATCCCCGTCCCCGGCCCGAAAATTATCGGGGATGTATTTTTCAATACCGTCCCCGGCCCTATGGGGAATAATTTTCGGGGAAAACCCTATTTATCGGGATCGGGGTCGGGGATCCCCGTCGGTTCGGTTTTAAATTGCCATCCCTACTCCAGTGTGCCGTGTCCCCTATTTTTTGAAAATTTACGTGTTCATGTGTCCGTGTCGTGTCCCGTGTCTGTGCATCATAGGTAATGGAGAAGTGGAGACTAATTATGATAATGAGACCAATTATCATTCATCGAACTCTCTCTCTATCAAAAGTTAATCATATATCAAGTAAGCTATATCAAGAAAATCTACCTATTGTGCTTGTTAACTACTAACTTGTCAAAATTCTGTACTTAATGTTCCCTTTGGAGATATCTAGAAGATTGCTCAATGATGTCTCTGATTGTAAGATTCCTCTTTTGCATGCAATTATTGTATAGACATGTGTGCATGCACACACAAAATGAAAAAATAAAAAATTGCCACATCTAGTTCTTAAGAATGGCTGAATCAACTCAAATTGGGTAATTGTTTGAAATTAATTTGGTGTACTGGTGTACATGCTTTCCAACAGCCGTCTTCTGGGGGCTTCTTCCTTGCTGCTGGTCTTCTCTTATCCACTCATGAAGAGGTTGACATTTTGGGTAATGTGTATAAATATGCCTTAGTTAATGTTCTGCTTTTCTTAATTTTTTTATGAAAAAAGTGAAATTTGATTGATATATCTGTCAAATGAAACTTCATTGCCGCAGCCTCAAGCCTTTTTAGGTTTAACCTTCAACTGGGGAGCATTATTAGGATGGTCTGCAATTAAAGGAAGTCTTGATCCTGCTGTTGTCTTCCCACTTTACATTTCTGGGGTGTTTTGGACACTTGTGTATGATACAATATATGCACATCAGGTAAATCATCGCCAGTTGCATACTTGCCTAGTTTTTGGTAACTTCATGTAACCAAATAACCTACCTTACTGCTTTAAAATTTTACTCCATTTAAAATTCCAAGATTTAAAGTCTGTTGCTTTGTTTTTAAGATGGATTATAGAGCTGCTTTGATATATATATATATATATTTTTACATTTTCTTTTCACCCTTTTCTTTTGTGGGCATGCTTTATTAAATATCTCTCAAATGTTAGAATGTGAACACATACACAGTAGAGAGAGAAAGAGATTTAGATAAGGTTGTGTGCATGTATATATTTGGCTGTTATAATTATGGTATGTGAACTGTGCTTGTCTCAGATTTTCACCTATGTTGGGAGTCTCTTCTTGTCATCATAATCTATTGGTCATATTTGCATGTTTGAACTGGTTGTACAGGGTTATCTCAAGTACATTTTCATCTTCGTGTTAATTTTAATGCTCAATATCAATGCATTTGGATTTGTGAATTTCAACTCAATAGATGGCATTAATCATTTAAAGGTTTTTGCATACAATTAAAATATAGAACATTAGACTATTGAATAATGATTTGTTACTTATAAAAAAATTCAATAATGTTTTTAAAGCTTCATATGGATGGATTTGAAATCGTTGAGAATATAAATAATTAAATTACCCCTTTATAATATAGCTTAATCTTTTATATGAGTTTGTGGTCAACAATTTAACATGATAGATGTTTGGATCAAATCTCACCACCTAATTGATAATTATAATACTTCGACATGTTTGACCTGCTTATGGAGGAGAGCCTAACCAAATGTGAGTTGCACATTAAGAATATAATAAATAAATTAATCATCTCTTTGTCAGGTTGATCTTTAAGATGATGTGGCAATCAACAATTTGAATTACCATTCTCTCTAACAACTTAAGTTTTCAGATGAGTTGGTGATCAATAATTTAATAGAAATAACATTGTGACAATAGTTATTTGAAATCTTATCCTTAAGAAAACCTATCTTCCATACTTACTCAATCCTTTCCCTATTTAAATGCTAGCTAATCCTCTTATGCTTGTGTATGTTAACTCAAATCCCTACATTTCAAATTCATCCATCTAAATGTAACACTAATAGCTTACCCTTTAACGTCAAGATGTTACTGTGTGTGCGTATTTGCTTATTGTTATGGGTGCATGACCATGTGTCCAATTTCCTTCGATGAAACACATTAGCAGGTTTATGTACGTCTCACAATTATATGTGTGCGTTTAAGTGTGTGTGTGTGTTTGTGTGCATAGGTGTCTGCTTAAGTGTAAATTAGCTATTTTCAAAGCCTGTTGAGGCAGTGAAACTATGGCATATTGGTTCAAGTAATCATGTAGAAATTGCTTCTTGCTATATAAAAGATACTGATGACAATGCATGCAGGATAAAGAAGATGATTTGAAAGTGGGTGTTAAATCTACGGCCTTGAGGTTTGGGGATTCAACTAAGGAGTGGGTTACTGGGTTTGGCATAGCATGCATTAGTAGTCTTGCCTTGAGTGGATTCAACGCTAATATCGGTATTTACTAGGCTTGTTCTTTATTGTTTGCTAGTACGCTACTTGTATAGTCAAATAGAGTTGGCTCATAGTAACACTCTCTCTCTTTCTGTTTGTGGTTTTCTGGGTGGAGCAGGATGGCCATTTTACGCATGTCTGACTGCTGCTTCTGGTCAATTAGCATGGCAGATTTTGACAGTTGATCTGTCATGTCGGGATGCCTGCAATAGGAAGTGGGTATTATCTTGATAAATTTGCAGTCTCTGTTACCTGTGGTAGATGTTGAGGTGTTTATTCTGCAGATTATACTTTCAGCTCAACTGATTCCTGTGGACCACTTTTTTGATATGCAAATTGTAAAGTTGAGATATTTACGGATCCTGAATTTTGATTTTCTAATGAACTTTGATGAAAATGAGCTATATTAAGGGGTTGTTTGGGGTGTCTTAAATAAGTGTACTTTTTGTCTTTTTGGACTAAAAAATTGAGGAAAAAAATATGAATGTTTGGGTTAACTTTTTTATGACTTTTTATGAAAATATGTGTATTAAAAAATTGTATAAATTAGTGTGTAGAGGAAAATTAGAATTGGGAGTTGTGCAGCCGTAATTTTTGACTTTTGGTGAATAGTGATAACTTTTTAACTTTTTAAAGTAACTTTTTAGCTTTTTGAATTTTTCATGGGTTCCCAAACTTGGCCCAAGTATTTTCTGAGTAATAATCTAATTCTTTTGGTTTCTTATGTTGAAGCGTCGAAGTGGAATTACTCTGATTTGATGATATATTTTGTAAATTAATTCATTTTGTGAAGCTGTCGCCTAAACATTGGTGGATATATGTGTATAAATATATATACATTTTAATCCATTGGCTGTTCTATTGCTTGAAGATCATAATTTTTAGAGTGTTGGACAGAGATTCTCTCTAACCAGTAACTCTATATATCTGATTCTCTAGTGGCTGTTTTTCCTCGTGCTTAGAACTGTAATTGCTCTACTGATTCCAATGTGTGTTGATATGTATGTGTTCATCATAAAATAAATAGGATTCCATATAATGAAAAGGTTATTGATCTAGAGTCTTTATGCCTCAATGATGTGGAGGTTTCCCTTTTTTTCTTTTTCTTTTTTCCTCTCTTTTTTTATTTATTTGTTTATTTTTTCTTGGGAGGGGGAGGGGTTTAAAATATTAGTCAGTTAAATTTCCAGAATAGAAATAGGGATTGTTAGGTTGTCATCGTCAGCCCTAGTGGCTCTGCCATGTGCATCACATCAATTTCAAGTTCTAGTTTATCATTTCTTTCTTTTGCCTCCCTCAAGGCTACTTTTCAACATAGATATTGTACTTCATTTACAAGCCAGATTCTAAGGCTGTACTTCGATAACGAATTTGGGGAGGGATTTATTAAAGTAAAGGAAAAGAGGGAAGGATAAAAGTAGGGCTGCAAACGAACTGAGCCGAGCCAAGCCGAGCTTTGCTGAGCTCGAGCTCGGCTCGTTTACTTATCGAGCTCGTTTATTGAGCTCGAGCTTGAGCTCGGCTCGATAAGGAATTGGGCTCGAGCTCGGCTTGGCTCGTTAATTTTAGTGAAACTCGAGCTCAGCTCGGCTCGGCTCAACATGATAATTTTTTAAAATATTATTTATATTATTTAAATATAAATATTTAAATAAAAAATATTATTTATATTATTTAATATATAAAAAATGTATTTATATATATATTTATATATATATTTATATATTTTTAATATGTAAATAATGTATTTATATATATTTATATATTATTTAATATATAAATAATATATTTATTATATAATTTAAATAAAGATAAACGAGCCGAGCTTATGCGAGCTCGAGCTCGGCTCATTTACTAAACGAGCCTAATATTTGAGCTCAAGCTCGGCTCGTTTACTAAACGAGCCGAGCCGAGCCGAGCCGAGCCGAGCCGAGCTTGTTTATGAATAGCTCGGTTCATTTGCAACCCTAGATAAAAGTGATAAAAATTTAGCTTAGATTTCATTCCCATTCCCCACGACTCTTCCTTTCCCTTTATAGATCCCTCACCAAATCTAAGATCCAAATACAGCTTAAATTTGATTGAGGTTATTTCTACTTCAATATGTAGACTTGATGCAAGTAGTTGTCAGGAGAACAAGCCTCCAGTTCTTGTACCCCTCCAATCATCAATAAGCTCTTATTTAAACACAAACTGAACAAGGCTTAAATGTTTTGATTTGACTCTCTAATTTGTTTTTCAAAATGCATGTTTTTATGCGTTGAATGTCAAGTATTTTGTTCTTGATTTAGCCCAGTTTGAGCAAGTATTTGGTTCTTGATTTAGCCCAGTTTGAGCACATGTTACTCTTCTGTGTACTTAAACTTGGAAACTATTGACTTGCCTCTTTCTGTGTTTTGCCAGATTTGTCTCAAATAAATGGTTTGGTGCTATTGTTTTCAGCGGGATCCTATTTGGAAGACTTGCATCATGATGGTATGTTTCTTTTGTTTATTTTGGAAATCTCT